>JAWNOX010000018.1:1212500-1789076 GCA_035045555.1 Drosophila fulvimacula | reverse complement strand
AGATTGAAGTTCGTGGAGTGCGGTCGCTTGCGAAGGTGTTCCTCAAAAAAACTTAAATCTGAAAGTATAACAATTAACAATTAATAATCGTGCAAGCTGTGGGCGCGACGTACCCAGCAAGACCGTCTGGCGATCAAGTAAAACTGACTTACTGCGCGGCAAAAAACGCGGAGTACCTCAGTCGAGGTTGATGCCAACAGCCCTGGAGAGGGGATCGGTAGTGGACGTGGTAGCGTCAGCTGGGTGTCTCACAGAATACCATTTTGTTTTTGTGTGTTTTCCGATTGCGCGAAAAATTTTTAGTGAAGCCTAGACACGTTTAGGTATACAGCAGGTATCAGGTGCTTTCACTCTAACAGCTGTTAGCAGTGCTGGAAACTGCTGCAGGCAAGCAGCTACTCACCATATACTGGTGTGCTGTTGGAGTTGAAAGTATTGCATACTTTCGGGCTTGGACTTTTATTATTTCTGGGTTCTTACCTTATTTCTGCACTACATAGTGTAGTTAGCGTAGGTTTTCCCCCCTGCAGGCTACACGCCTTGGTAGCCGGCAATTAATGGAGGCCATAGAGGACGAACTGCAAGCCTTCGCACGCCGCCCTACGTTGCAGCGATCACCGCAGCAACAACGGACGGTGCTGCAGCAGACGACCTCAGAAATACAGTCCCCTACGGCTGAGTGTGAGGCACCAGCTTCCTTGAAGGGCACTTTAGAGCAGATTGGAACTGCACTAGAAGGCTTGACGGCGCTGTTTGGTGGCCAACGGCATATAAATGCCCTAATGAGGGACGAGCTAGCCAGGTTGGTCAAGCTCCATAAATCGGCGGAGAGGTTCTGTAACCGCAGCGTAAAAAACTGCGGGGTGCAGACAACACCGTCAAAAATTACTGGGCAGCCTAACGTAGCTAGTCTACTAGCTCAAAAAGGCAACAACACGCCCAAGCGTTCGAGGGATGCTGCCTCTGAACAGAGGAAGACTCCCTCAAAAAAGTCTAGGCCAAATGGCCAAAAAGTAGAAGGCTCAAAGGAGCCAAAGCGTCCTCCAGCCGTTCATGCGAATCCCACTCATGAAGGGCAGGAAAGCATAGGCAACTGGACAGTGGTCCAAGGGCGTAAGCCGCTATATAAGCGGCCAAGGGCGGACGCAATACGAATTTCTGGCACAGAGGGTTGTAGTTACGCAGATATGCTGCGCGTGGTTCGGAGCGACCCGAACTTAAAACATCTTAGTGGGGATGTGCACGGCATCAGAAAAACAGCAAAAGGGGATTTGCTGCTTCAGTTAAACAGGAAGCCAGAGCATAGTGCGGAGGTGCTCCAGGAAGCTGTTGGCAAGGCCCTGGGCGAACGCGCGGTGGTAAAAACGTTGACCGAGTCCGCGCAAATCGAGATCCGCGACCTCGACGAACTGGCGACCAAGGAGGAAATACTGGAGGCAATCAAGGAGGCGCTGAACGATAGCTCGCTTCCCACCGACTCCATCAAGTCGCTACGCCCAGCTTTTGGTGGGCAGCAAAGAGCCACTGCTGTCCTACCAGCTGGTAAGGCCAGAGCTCTGATCGAGCTTGCAAAGATCAGAGTTGGATGGGTGGTATGCCGAATCCGCGCAGTCGTTCAGCCAAAACGATGCTTCAAATGCCTGGACTATGGGCATATTGCGGCTAAATGCGCAAGCGATTGCGACATGAAAGGCGCATGCTTCAGGTGCGGAATAGTGGGCCATGCCGCTAACACCTGCGTCAAGCCACCAAGATGCAGTCTATGCGTCCGGAAAGGCGCAAAGGAGACAGATCACGCGGCAGGAAGCTTTAAGTGTCCATCATACCGTGAAGCTGTTAGGAAGATGAAATGTTAAAGTTCCTACAGCTTAACATGAACCACTGTATAGCTGCTCACGATTTGTTGGAGCAGACAACGAGGGAGAAGCATATCGATGTAGCTATTTTAAGCGAGCCACATCACTGGATGTCCACGTGCCCCAGGACATGGGCCGCGGACATCAGCGGCAAAGCAGCACTGTGGATATGTGGCAACTCAGTGAATGTACTCTCAAATGTAAAGTCATTCAATGGGTTCGTACGCGCTCGACATGGCTGTCTGTGGATTTACAGCTGTTACATGGCCCCCAGCATGCAGCTTAACGAATTCACTTCTGCGCTCGAAGAGCTTGCGGAGGATGCAAGGGGCCGGAAGGCCATTATAGCTGGCGACTTCAACGCTTGGGCTCTGGAATGGGGCAGCCAGTCGACAAATGCCAGAGGTCGCCATCTCCTGGAGATCTTCGCGACGCTGGATGTGGCCCTGCTCAACTCTGGAAGCGAGTTCACTTTTAGCAGGGCAGGATATGGGTCCACAATTGACCTCACTTTTGTTGCCTCATCCCTTTTTCGAGATGCTGAGTGGAGCCTCTGCGACAGTTATACGGGCAGCGACCACTCTGCTCTGTTGTTCTCAATCGGCGGGTCACCTGGAAGTTCGCAATTTCTTTGGAAGGAAGCCTACCGGCTGGATACGTTCGACCCGATAATCTTCTCGGAGGCCATACAGCTACTGAGTACCTCTGGGGATGCTGAGATGAGAGCTTCTCAAATGGTATCTCAAGTACAAAATGCCTGCAACGCTAGCATGCAGCGGCGCAAGCAGTACACGAGGCAGCAAGCGCCTATGTTCTGGTGGAATGAGCAAATAAGTAAAATTCGAAGCAAATGCATCCACGCGAGAAGAAGGTATCAACGGGCCAGAGGAAGGCCTTCGTATCTGGAAAAGCAGCTGGCTTACCAAGAGGCAAGACGGCAGCTGAAGAAGGCCATACGGGCAAGTAAACGAAATTACTTTCTAAACCTGTGTGACTCCGCCGAATTCGACCCCTGGGGCAGGGCATACAAAACGGTGGTTAAAAGGCTATACGCCGGCAAGCAGGTGCAGCCCACGGACCGTTTGGAGCTCCAAACAATCGTGGAAACGCTCTTCCCAGATAAACTGAGCTCCATACATGAACCTGACCATACACCACCAGGTCAAGCATCGATCATCGACCCCACCGTTTTAGTGACCGATGACGAAATTGTGGCTGTGGCCAGAAATCTAAGAGCCAACTCTGCCCCAGGACCGGATGGCATCCCAAATCGCGCGTTGAAGTTAGCGCTTGCCTTGCATCCAGGAACATTTACGGAGTTATACAATACATGTCTAACTCAGGAAACGTTCCCTGCAATCTGGAAGATCCAGAACTTGGTACTGCTACCAAAGGCTGGCAAACCACCAGAGGATGCATCTTCCTACAGACCAATCTGCCTCTTGGACACCATGGGGAAGGTGTTTGAGAAGCTGATCTGCTCCAGATTGGAGGCTGCGATTGCTAGTGCCGGCGGCCTGTCGCAAAACCAATTCGGCTTCCGGAAGGCTATGTCAACAACGGATGCATTGAGCAAAGTTGTTGGCCTTGCAACGTCCGCCATCCATGGCACCAGATGGAAGCACGGATCTAAACAGTACTGCATCGTTGCGACCCTGGATGTAAAAAATGCATTCAATACAGCTAGCTGGGATATGATACTTGAAGCACTGACACAATATAATATCCCTAAATATCTTAAAGAGATAATAAAGAGCTACTTTAGGGGAAGAAGACTGATGTACAACACGAATGAGGGCCCCCAAGTACACATAGTGTCAGCCGGAGTCCCCCAAGGATCGGTTCTGGGGCCTCTCCTATGGAATACTATGTACGACGGTGTACTGCGCCTGGAACTTCCAGCAGGTGCGCATTCCATTGGCTTTGCTGACGATGTAGCCGTCGTAGCCATTGGAAAGGAGCTCAAGGACACAGAGGATATGTGCAGTGCTAGTATCAACCGCATTCGTGACTGGCTGACAGGAGCTGGACTCGATTTAGCTGCACATAAAACGGAGGTCGTTCTTGTCAGCAGTCGCAAGAAAGTGGAGACGGCCAATGTGATGATTGGCAACATCACCATAACATCAAAGAGGGCAATTAAGTATCTTGGAGTCATGATAGACACCAGATTGACTTTCCGCGAGCATTTGGAGTATGTGCAGAAAAGAGCAGCCGATTCCTGTAGAGCTCTTTCTCGCATCATGCTGAACACGCGGGGACCAAAACAACAAAGACGCCTTCTTCTGATGAGCGTCATGAGGTCCGTTATTCTATACGCAGCTCCAATCTGGTCAAGAGCAATGGCCACTCCCAGCTACAGCCGAGGTCTACGTGGCACCTACCGACTAAGCGCAATCCGAGTCAGCTGTTCCTTCCGGACAGTCTCTGATGACGCGGCACTCGTCATAGCCGGAATGCTTCCTCTGGAGGACTTGGTCGCCGAAGTTGTGGAGCGGAGTACAATGCAAGATCCTGTACATGGCTCGCACAACATAATCAGGGCGAACAGCATAGCACGTTGGCAGAGAAGGTGGAATAATTCGACGAAAGGACGATGGACACATGTGCTCATACCGGAGCTTGAACCCTGGGTCAATCGTAAGCATGGCGAAGTTAATTTCTATCTCTCGCAGATTCTGTCTGGACATGGATGCTTCCGGAGTTACCTGAAGAGGTTCGGCCATGAGGATACTGACGAGTGCTCGTGGTGCGCTGGAGGACTGATCGAAGACGCCAAGCATGTGATCTTCGAGTGCGGACGCTTCCTGGAGGAGAGGCGGCGATTAGAAGCAGCTGTGGGTCGCTCAATCAGAGCGGATAATCTGGTTGAGACGATGCTTGAAACTGAGACAGCGTGGAAGCTAATAAGCTCATTCGCTGCCTCAGTCATGATGGAGCTGCGCAGAATCGAACAAAGCAGACGGCAAGATTCTGAAGTTTAAGGTAGCCCAAAGCGCTTGCGAAGCAATGCTTTACGGCCGTCCCGCAAGCACTATGCGCTATCCTTGAACTGAACTAAACTAAAACTAAAATTATATACCTAAGTTTAAGTTCAACTGCTTATAACTTAAACTACTAATTGAATAATAAAAATGAATACAAAAAAAACACACACACACACACACACAAACACACACACAAACACACACACACACACACACACACACACACACACACACACACACACACACACACACACACACACACACACACACACAAACACACACACACACACACACACACACACACACACACAAACACACACACACACACAGACACACACACACACACACACACACACACACACACACACACACACACACACACACACACCACCCCACCCCACCATCAGATAATCCCGCACGTTTCACTTCACCATTCACCATTTGCTTATGTATTTTTGCCATCTCTCTCTCTCTCTCTCTCTCGCTCGCACGCGCGCTCTCTCTTCGTGTGCCTTGTCCGTCTTCCAAATACAGTTAAACTGGAATGCTGGTGCAAGCTGCGTGGAAACTTGCTTTTCTATCTGAAGGACAAGAACCCAAAGTCTTCAGTTGCTGGCGTTTTGGTGCTGGAGAACTGTCGCCCATGCATACACCATGACGAGCCCGAGTTGGATGGCTATGTGTTCGATCTAGGTAGACACTAGAGACATATACTCTCCATATTCATATGATTTACTATACAATCTCCCATCATTACAGACTTTAAGGACAGCCCGTCCCATCGCATTGTCACGCACAGCGCTTCGGAGCGGCTCGATTGGGTGCGCTGCATTGATGCTTGCTCGAATCATCAGATCGATTTACAGATCAAACAGCTGGAGGACCAGATAGCTGCCGCCACCGCAGCCAAGCGCACCACCCCAACTACCATGGGTAATCGCATAGATCAGGGCCTGCCGTTACCGGCAACAACAGTTTTCCACGATTCGTCGTGGCCAGTGGCATCAGCGATTGCCACAGTCGAGGCGCCCATTGAAGGTGATCTTATACAGTTCTAAGTTCTAAACTGAACTGGCCCAATTTGTTGGAAATTATTTTCTTTGTTTCTTATCTAGCGTCATTTGATTTATTTTCAACTAACCCGGAATAATCCAAAGACATTGGCCATGATCTATGTTAAATTCTTAGTTTGTAATCCGTTAGGAATTTATATATATAATCTCATATTGATGCCCTATGCACAATTTGCACAAGCTTAATCTACACAAACAAACACACACCACACACATACACATACATACAAGCTATAACAAAATCTTGTGTCTAGTTAATCTTCATAGTGCTCCATATTGCCTCTGCCTTCAATAGATATACATACATAATAGAGCCTATCGTAGAAACGAAACCAAAGAATATATAAAATATGCTATAATGACACTTGCTTCAAGTTAAACACAGACACACATATGTAGAGAACTTTTATCCCGTTAAGAGTTTTGTTTTGCCTGCAATACAATACATACATGGAAAGCATATTTACTGAGGTTTTAATATAAAACCCCAAAAACTTTGTTACGCTGCCTAAGCTCAATATTCTTAACTAAAGCAGATTAATATTAATATATCAAGAGAGTAACAAATAAAGCTTAAGGCTTTTTAAAGCGAGAACAAGGTCTGAACTTCAATTTGAATTTGTCATTGTGAATGTAGAGTTTTAATTTCTCAAATATGAAACATGTTGTGTGAGCTTTAAACTCAAAGCTTGACTGAGTGTAAAGTCTTTATAGCAAATTTTTGATCTGGATTGAGATATATTCCAATACTTGAATTGTAATATGAGAATTACGAATTTGAATAACTACATATACATGTACATATATAGACAGAGAAAGAGACAGACAGACAGAGAGGGAGAGTGAGTGAGTAAGAAATGAATTTTCTGCAAAGAATAAACTTTATTTTGTTGATACAAAAAATGTAACAAATTGAATTGTTGTTCTTATTTTGTCGTAGAACCGTAGAGTACATATCAATTCGGCGTAATCTCATATTTTGCACACATATCATTTTCTGTTCCTTCCTTCCTTCTTCGCCTTGTAGATCCTGAACTCTCAGAGCTGCCCATTTGCGAGACGGCAATCTCCTGTGATAGCTTGCCGCTGGATAACTTCGGGCGGGCACCGAATCCGCGCGTCATCTGCTCGGTGCTGCAGCCGGGCGAGGATTACCTATGGAGCCATCATGCGCGTACCGAGCTGCTGGAGCGTACACGCATGCCAAGCTTTCTGTGTACGGTGCGTTTTCTGCGTAGCGCCGGCTTCCAGGCATCGACCCGTCTTCGCTTCACCGTGCACGACGTGCGGGAGCTCGTCTCGCTGACATCGCTGCCCTTGGGCCATGCGGAGGTGGCGCTGGGCGTTATACAGGACACGACACGGCTGCGCCTGCCGCTCAGCTCCCCAAATGGTGAGTGCGGTTCAATAACACTGTCCTCCTGGGCGCCTGAAGCTGCCACCGAAATGACTCCAATCAGTGGCCTGGACAGAGCTATGAATGGGCTGACGCAGCCGCCACGCTCCAGCACCCAGTTCTTCCAGCAGGCAGCAGACGTCAGCACAAGGCGCAAAGGTGAGTGTCCATTCGAAGTTACCCATTGCCCACTATTCATTTGGTTTCTCTTTTGCAGGCCATCGACGCACTCAATCGCTGCCACCGAAGCTGGCCATCCGCCTTTTCGTGCCCCAGCAGTGTGGAGTAGGACGCGTTTGTGCCAATCCCAGGCAGCATTCGTATCGTCTGCAATCGTCCCTGGGCGCCGATATCAGTGTGCTGGAGACGCTGCTGGAGTCTCGTCTCTGCTGCGCAGTGCCGCAGCAGCTGCTCTCGATTTGGATACAGCGCGAGAAGGAGCTGCTGCAGGAGATCTCAGGCATGGGTGAGCTGAGCGGCGAGTGGCGTTGGCGCCAAATGAATCTGCTCGAGGAGCACCTGCGCCTGCTCAAGGACTACTCCCAGGCCAAGCAAAATATCCAGCAACTGATGCGCGACGGCATCTACTACAAGCGCTCGTCGAGCAAGACGGACGAGGCGCTCGAGTTTTTGCCCGTCAATTTGCACATACAGCGCATGTGGGCCCAAAACGATGCACTGCAGCGTCGCGGCGTCCTCGACATTGTTACTGTGGGCGCCTTCACCCGTCACGATGCCAAGGGTCGCAAATGTGGCGGACTAATCAAGTGAGTCGAACGAATTTCCAACCAGAAACCTAATGTAATAATATGGTATATGCATATGTATATATAGATATAGATCTACATATAGATGTAGATATATGTATATGTATGTACATATATATTATCTTTAAAAATGTACATTCATTTCCATAATATACTTGACTAGCTCTATATATAGCCCATAACTCTAACTGTATGAAGAGATCTCTGCTTGCATAGCTGTATATAGACGAAAACCTCCTTGGGATGGAAAACTATCGTATATAGCTAGATAAATATGTTCATTTATCATCATTATCCTGGAAGAGCTTTTCTTTCCTTGCATAACTTTGGGTACACATTACGCCTAAGTCGATCTTCATCTAAAGTACTGACTGGGTTGTCTTATGGTCTATTTACTATATAACTGTACCATGGTACTGGTAAAACTGCTTTGTTTTTATATAAATTTTCATTATTAATTTTGGTCTGTAAACGCTGCGAGCTGATCTTTGCCATTTGGATTGCTCTGATTTAAAAGACGATTTTCAGCTTCTGAGGAAGAAGAAGAGGACAGAGAAAAATATATGATCATAAAATGTGAAACAAAACATGTAAAAAGAATATGATAGGAAAGGATAGACCGCTGCTGTCTGTATTGCCTGGCTAATGGATACCCTGAACAAAGCCCGTTGCAAGCTCCAAAAGTTTACTATGTGAAATATGGTTTTCTTGGAATTCGAATGGAAATGATGCACTAAAATCTCCAGGAATCCTGGAGTGGTTAAGTTACGAATGATATACAAGAAAAATGTATTTATTTAACGTACCAACTCCTCTGATTTTATAGTTAACGAGATTGTCGCGACTTAAATGCACCTGGTCCATATACCTTATATATTCCCAATCAATTTTTTTCGCCTAGAATTTAAATTTCACTGTTTGGGTAGAAAATAGGGATAGGGATAGGGATATTATAGACTAATTATAGATTATTCATGTGTATCCAGACCATTTATATTCCTTTATCTTTCCCTTTCGCTAGGCTGCTGCAGGAGAGCAAGGCCTGGAAGCTGGAGCAGAGCAACGCTTGCAAAGTGCAGGCGGCCAACGATGCTGTCCAAGCGACCAAGCAGCTGCGAAAGGAGATCGTGGAGCTGATGTCGCAGCTGTTGCAGCTGGCAGCGCAGCGCAGTGCTATGGACATGATGCCGCTGTGCAATGAGATGGTCAACAAGACGCAAACACTGCTCAATATCTGGGAGCCCAGCATTGTGGAAGAGGCAGTGACGTTTATAGAACGGCACCGCATCATCGAGGAGCCGGACAACGAGCTCATGGAGCCAATGTCGCCGTTCCGCAAGATAACCCAGCAGCTGAGCGCATTGGAGCTGAAGTCACCGGAATTGGAGGACTTCGCTACGCCCGTTGTGGCGCCGCCGGATCTGTGGCCACGCGGTGGCCAGCCCCTGATGCGCTCAAACAGCTGGCATCCGAGCAACACATCGCCCTCTAGCTCGCTGGACATCAATGCGATTGACTCGCTCCAGCACGTGGTCAAGTGCTACAACGCACACTTGCGCAGCCTCGAGCAGCAGCAGCAGCAGCGGCAGTCGCAAGCAGTGCCTCAGCCTCAATGTGAGCTATCGGACGAGGCCACATATCAATCACTACCGCCCAACTGGGAAGGCGTGGCTGCCGCATCTTCGACAGCGCAGGTGGAGCTGATCGACCTGGACGAGATGGTCGTACGGAAGCGGCCGTTGACCGCCAGCTTTCTGGACACCAAGCTGATGAGCTCGTCGCCATCGGCCAACTACTATCGGCCGACAGAGGAGCCGGAGCCACTAGATCTCACCCAGCTGAATATCGAGGCCAGCGTCATGTGTCTCGTCAGCAAGCTTAAGTTCTTCTGTGGCCGCTGCGATAGTCCCGCCATACGGTTGCGCCATCCCAAGGTACCGCTGAAGCGCGAAGGCTTCGCCGTGGCGCCGCAACAAGCACCCGATGTGATAGCGGCGCCCATGGAGCCGACGCAACGGCTCAAACTTGATCTGGCACCTGGTCCGCCAGCCGCGCCACCACCGACGCCGACGCCGGCCCCGCCCAAAAAGGGAAACAAGTTCACAGACGGGCTGGATCTATCGTTGACCACTGACTGGGTGGGTGAGCTGCGTCCTAGCATGCGCAAGCTGCGCCATGCCATGGACCGCCTGTTAAAGACGGCGCGCCTGATGCACTCCGTACAGCGTCTACAGCAGGATGTGCGCTGTAATCGCCTCCAGGCGAGCATCATGTACCGCCGGGATGTTTGTTTCTCACAGGCGGTAAGACATCGTCGACCTAATCTATAAGCAAGTCAAAGGACAAAGGATTTCCGTCAATTCTAAATTAAGCGTTGAACTACTCATGGTGATAGAGGCAAAGGATTCTATGACGAAAACTATTCTACAGAATCAATTATGATTTAATTTTCGAGTTAGGTGGATGGAATAGGTAGGACAGACAGTGTTGCAAGAACAGTTATATGAAATGCCTGAAATAGCAAATTTGAACGGGAAAACCGATTTTATACCTCATGGTATCATGGAGCATGATATATATATATATATATATATATATATATATATATATATCATATATATATATATATATATATATATATATATATATATATATATATATATATATATCATGCTCTATGATACCATGAGGTATAAAATTTGTTATATATATATATATGTATGATAAGTCCACGCAACACCATTTTCCCAGTGACATATATATAGAGATATATTAGAGATATATATTAGGATTTTATCACTTCTTTAAGAATGCAGGTTAGTCGGGTAATATACGTAGCCAAATGATTTGCCCATTTAGTCATGATGAAACTTTTAAAGATATCTTTTAGATTACTTTCCGAATAATTGTTCTTAAATCACCTTTCATATACCTAGTCAGACGAAATACCCATTTATAAATAGGAAGTTAAAAGAATTTTAAAGATGTATTTGTGATCAATAGAATATATATCAGGATGATACCTACCTAGATCAAACACGCATTCATATGATTTACTTTAAGTAAAATAGTCAGAGATGATAGTGGTAGTTCATATAGAGCTAGAAGTAATCAAGGAACTGAATGGGATTATTGTCCAATTTGTATGAAAATGGATCTTAAGATCAACCAACAGAAAAGAATATCTAATATATTATTTCCTATCGATTTAGCATATATAGTTCTTTAATTCCATTTTGATCTAGCTTGATATTTGTGTATAACTTTGCAATATTATATGTATATATATATATATATATATATATATATATATATATATATAGCTATATATATATTTATGTTTGTCTCTCTCTCTCTCTCGACAGTTGACAGCGTTGGTCAGCGCCCTGATGCTTCGCCTGTGGGGCAGGGAGCTGGATGGAGCATATATGACGCTGTTGCGCGAGCTTGGCCCGCTGGCCTATTTCGAGGGGCTGCTGTCGCTGTATGGCGCTGAGACGGACATGTGGAGCGACATGTGCATTGCTATTGAGGATTTGTCTGCGGTGAGCTTCACGCTAGTGTCGGCCGAACAGGACGAGGTGCAGCCCATGCCGCGCATCACGGGCTCGCGGCAAGCACTAGAGGTGCTGCTACCCGTACCGGAGCATGTGCTGCCCTCGAATGCTCGCAGCTCGCTCAGCTTCAAGATCACGCCCGTCTTCTTCAACATTGGCATCAACGAGAAGGCGACTTTGGGGCAGACGCGTGAGCAGCATCGCTCCAACCTGGACAACTTTTTGCGGCTGAGCCAGTACTTCAGTCGTTATCGCAAGCTGGGACTGAATGCAACCTGCGCGGCCGATGCGGATGCCAGCGTCTCGGAGTGGGAATCTCTGCAATCGCTGCTCAGCTTCATGGAGCAGCAGCTGCGCGCCAATATCTCCAAAAATGTAAAGATTCTGCACCTGGCCGAGGACGCGTGCCGTCTGATGGGCGGGATGCGCTTTACGTCCTGTAAGAGCGCCAAGGACCGTACAGGCATGGCCGTCACTCTGGAGCAGTGTCGTGTCCTGGTGCGCGAGTTTCAGTTGCCAGCCAAGCAAGTGCCCTATGCACTCAGCACCATGCGCAGGTTTGTACTCCATCATCATCGTCATCCACTCTCTTAATCATCATCTTAATGGATATCTCTCTCTACTCTTGCAGCGAGGGCACGCGCATGGATAATGTCTTTAAGAATATTGGCAAGCACAAATACGCTTTTAATCTGCCTCAGGTGATTATGCTGCCAGCCATGTATAGGCCCCCAGTTGGCGCCTATGGTAAGGCCCAGACTTAAGGCACCTACAGAGCCACTTCCAGTTACAAAATTGTTTTAGTCTAAGTCCAAGCAGGCGACACAAGTACTTATGATCAACATACACATACAAACACTCATATATATATATACAGATATATTTATATATGCATA
This sequence comes from Drosophila fulvimacula, assembly GCA_035045555.1. Classification (NCBI taxonomy): domain Eukaryota; kingdom Metazoa; phylum Arthropoda; class Insecta; order Diptera; family Drosophilidae; genus Drosophila; species Drosophila fulvimacula. The sequence goes on along the minus strand of JAWNOX010000018.1, from coordinate 1,776,544 downwards.
AATTACATTTAAACTGTGCCAAAAATCAAACAAGTTATTCAGCTAACTAATTAAATTAGAGCATCTTGAAACGGAAGTGAGAGAGAGGAAGAAGTTGCCTTCGCCCGCAGGCGAAAAGTTTGTTAAACACATTAAACGATTCCATAGGAGAATTCATTTTATCTCTCTATATATATTATTTATTTTAACTATTATGTAATTCATACACACGATATACTCGGCATGTTACTGGTAGGAGCGCAACGTGTGCTTCATCGATTTAATTCCATGTACTTCCAGCGAATGAAAGCAACTTGTTAACCAAAATACAAAATAAAACCAAAAATCATACAACGATTAACATAAGTATGTGTATATGTATAAATGTTATAATTGCATTTGGGCTTAGTAGTCCTGAACACGTCCAGTGCCCAGGCGACGCTTGCGTATCTCGGTCTTTAACCAGGAGGGCACATCGCGCAGCGGATGGGCATTGGGAAAGCGCAGAGGCTTCTCTGGGCCCTCGAAGGGGTGCGTCTTTGCTAGTTTGCGCTGCAGATATTCCTTGTTCACCTCCTTGATGTCACGATGCTTGTCCATATATAGGTTGAACGCCTGTTTAAGTGGAAAGAATTTCTGGTCGGCCAGATATGGTTTCGGGAAATCATACTCGTAGACCGGCTCCTTAAGTTCTGCAAAGAACCATTGGTAATTAAAATACAGCTACATATATAGTGTATATAGCTAACAAGCTTACGTAAAACAGTGTGATAGAAATTTGTTAGAGACTCGTCCCAGTTGGTCTGATAGAAAGCGAGACCAGCCGGTGTCAGGTCATCCTGATGCAGGCGATAAAAGTCTAATGTTCTGAAGGTGCGTTTCTCCAGATTGTTGTAGTCCTTGGCATCTAACTTGAGTGAGCTCAGATCTATGCGGGATTGCTGCTTATAGAGCACGAAAACCATGCGCTGATAGCCGAAACCCTTGGGTGGGAACGGCGGCAGATACTCGACCAAAACCTCGCCCTCCCCAATCTTGCCATCGGGTATATTGGCTCTATACGAACATACATATATTATTGTAAAAGGAAGAATATAACTTAGCCGGTGTAACCTACATAAACCAATGCAGACACTCAGCTGAGGGATTCGTGTGGTGTGTATCGGGATTGGTGGCCAGCAGAGTCCAAAAGTTGTCACCATGCGCCGCCTTGCCTGTAATAGGATCCAATTGGCCATCGAAACTAACCAAAGGCGCTTTGCTCGCCTCTATGGGCTTAATCACATTGCCATGGTAGGCGGGACTAAAGGTATCCGTATTCAGCTCGTAGCGTATGGTCAGTGGCACGCGCGGCACAAAATAGGCACTGCCAAACAAATGCTCGAAGATGCCATAGTGATCCGCCAGCAGACGCAGGTCGTGCTGCCCCGTTGTCTGCACATAGGCCTCTTGCACTTTGTCCAAATCGATAAGCACTACATGTGGAGATAGTTCAATATACATGTCGCTACAGGGAACTATAGTTACTTGCATTTATTGCCACGGGCCAGTTGCTCCAGCTCCTTGCTGGCACGCTGTGCTTTCAAGTGTTCGAGGCGCGTCTTTAGCTGTGCCGAACGCGATGGCTTCAGTTGCGGAAAGCCAATGTTAATACGCGCCACGATCTCCGGATCGATGATATTGTCATCTTTGCATAATAAGTGCGAAAAGTCAGCTGAAGTCGAAGCTGGGTTACATCAACTGCACTTACCTTGCAGCCGCTGTTCCAGCGTGCGTGCCACACCGGGCGGCTTGCCACGCAGCGTGTGTCCCTGGCGCGTGTTTACGTTCAACAATAGCAGCGCTATTGACTGTGTACTGCGAAAACTGCTATTTATGCTGTTTTTCATTAATAAATTACTAAAAGACATTGTGTTTTATAAGAAGGCGGTCCTCGCGTTTTCAACTCAACTGCACAGCTGATGGCCGGCCGATATGCGATAGTTCGATAGCTATTCATCGCCAGTGTTGATCAATCTCAGTTAATTATAGTTTCGAACGACTTGGCAGCCTTGTCTGATAAATCAAATTCGTTTTAATTTGAATCTCTATCTATCTAATTTTACTACATACAGATTATTTCACTTCATTTAAATAAATTAACATAACGGCTACAAGCATATTTTAATTATATTTGTATTTATTTTGACGTTCACCTTTGTAGGATAAGGATGACATTGAAATGGATGACCGTCAAATGGTTTAGTATTATATTTCTATTTGCCCTTCTTCTAAATTTCCGGCTAGCTATAATGTATTGGTGTGTATATTTCATTAATTGATTACAATTATTGGCACCAACTCTATAAGTATACACAATTGCATACGGAGGGAGCACCATTTACGTCATAATATAACGTCGATTGTAAATAAATATATACATATGTATATATGTACACAATTAGAGATGCTAACAGCCTACATCAAAGTAAAGTCGTAGCTAGCTAGTAAACTAGCTAGCCGGATAAAGACTGCAGAGCACTGGCTGCGAGCGCTGGTGACGAGCCTCCTACACACACACCTGCACGCGGCGCACGGTTACATATCCATAGCAGCTACACACTCTCAAACATATATAATTGTGTAATGTGTAGTAGGCGTAGTGTTATACGTGCGCATACAGGCATACGCAGAGAAAACCCGTTTGCATGCTCGACGTATAACAGTTTCGCTGCCGGCGTCGCTGCCGCCAAAACAGAGGCCGTTGTTGCGTCGGCGCTCGAAAAGGACAAACTCAAGGGCAATCCATTGCTCAGGCCGCACAACGGAACAAAGGCCCGTCATCAGGAGTGCAGCACTAGGTGAATATAAAATTCACGCAAATACACTTACATATAATATACTTACACAAATATACACATGTATGTATATAGACGAAAATCCATGCATATACATATGTATGTATGTACATATGTACTATATGTATTTAAATCTGTGCTTGTGTGTGTATTGCGTATTGTGCGTATATTTTGTGTAACTAACTGAAGCGATTACACAATCCCAATCCGCGTTTACCTCATACGTCATGGTGGTAACCAAATGTCCTTTCTACTAAACTTGCGAGTTTGACATTTGTGAGCTGCCCACGCCGCCAAAAACGCCCACACACAATGACGCTACTTAGCTCACGCTCTCAAAACTCACGCACTCACTCTCTCTTGCTCTTGCTCTCGGTCTCGTTCTCTTTTGCTACTTTGAGGTTAAATTCGAACTGGCATTTAGCATTTAATCTATTAGGAACAGAAAAAAGCAGAATCAATGTCAATTGCCTTATCATTTCTAATTGTTGTTGTTGTTGTCGGACTCGTCTCGTGCCAGCAGCTTCTGGACTCCCTCAGTAATGTTTACTTCAATTTTCTATAAAAAAGAAAAAAAAACTTTCCACTGCGCACGCACCATAACCGGAATCAGTTTCAGTAGCCGGTTAGCTTCAGTTCGGTTTTCTGTACCTTCCCCCCCCAGCAATTCCGCCTCAGCCTTCCCAAACCCTGCGGCAGCAGACGACATTCATTAGCCGGGCGAGGTAGTCTGAAATGTGTATTGATTGGATCGTTGGCCATACTTGTCAACTAACCCTTCAGCCATTAGCTGCAATTTTCCAATTCTCAAAGTTCAGCGTATTTTCCTGACTAAGAAATCGCTGTAATTGATATATGTACACAAAGGGAGATAAAAGGGAGAGATAGACATATGCATAGAGGTATTTATTACCTGAAAGTCAAGCTTTGGTATGTGTAGCGCCTCCACCAACCTCCCCCGACATTGCTATTCTCAGCCCCAATCCCATTCCCATTCGTATCCAGAGTCCGCTTGGTTTGCTGCTGATAATTGATAAGCTACACGTCCGGGATACTTGAACATATGCCCATTTGGGCAATCAGACAAGGCACACATGGAAATATAGATATACGTATACCTATGCAAGTATTATATATATGTAGATCGTACTATAGCACTCGTCATGTGCCTTAGATATATGTACGTTTATGCGCAGGTAACCATAGCTATTTATACGATAGCATCAGATAAAGATCTAACTTTTTTATTCGTTTCGTATACCCACATCATTTCTACCCCATTTGAGTGCTATTTGAAGTGTCGATTATCGCATAATAGGTCTGTTTTTATTTGTTTTCATTATTATTATTATTATTATTATTATTTTTATTATTTTTTTTTTTTTGAGTAAGAGAGAAACATTAATTAAATTGGCTGGCAATGCCGATGGCAATCGGAAAGGTCCCTGCCCGTCCTTATCAATAGACACCGCAGCGAACGCGAATTTTTGCACTTTTACTTTCGACCAGCGCGCGGCAATTGGGTGCGATTGCATCAAATTGACTCGAATGCATTTGCTTTTGTCTGCTCGCCTCCCGTCAAATTAGTAATGAGCACTTTCTTTGTATACATTTACATATATGCATCAGATTGTCCGATTACTCAACGTTACTTAATGCTCCCTTTTTATGATCTGACTGCGACTCGCCTCGCGTTGACCTTGCCAACTAACGTTAATGAGGATTTCTATCATTATATTCCTTACTTGGGTAGGATAAGGCTTTGCTTGGCTTTATATTCTACATAACTCAATACTCAAATCACACTTAATTCGTTACTTTTGAACTAAACAACTTTACTTCTTATATATAGAGTATGTCAATATTTTTCAAATGAAAAATCAATATCGATGTATTACCCATTATGCGTGCTACAATTAGTTCAACTCTGTAATTGCATCGGCCAATTACATATTAAATATCTCGTCACTTTTACTGTTTCTACTTGTCACTCTTCACTTGTTAATCATGCCTCGTCTGTCATACCTATTCATTCATGCCTCGTCCATCGTCTCTCGTAACTGGTGTCACTCGTCAATCGTCATTGGGAATTCGTCAGTCATCATTTGACATTCTCTTTATTCCTCTTTCTTATTCGACATTCATCTATCTTCATTCTTCATTCGTACTTGAAGAAACAGCCTCATTCTTCACTTACCATTCACCATTGTCCACTCAGCTATTATTTTTATCTTCATTTTACATTCGCCTCATGTCTTTCGTCAGTCATTCGCCCTTCGCATTTCTTCAATCTTCAATCTTCATTCATCATTCATCATTCATCATTCATCATTCATCATTCATAATTCTTCATTGTGCATTCTTCATCCATCTTTCTTCATTCTTCATTAGTCATCAGTCATCAGTCTTCAGTCTTCAGTCTGTAATGTTCACTCTTCACTCGTTAATTTTTGTCTATTTACTCACTGCAATGTGTTACGAGAGGGACTCTAGCTCCAAAGGTACTTTTCAGCTGCGATCGTGGACATTTACTTATCGCAAACAGAATTTGGCGACAACATTTTTGATAGCCCACCTTTGTTGACCCGCTGGCCTCTCGCAAACCGTACGTAAAACTCACTCTGAAATTCACATATAGCGTTAACCGAATGGGATGTCTATATGACTGCGCTATAAATGTGTTTATTGTTTATAATCATAAACAAAATTGTGCCACGAGCTGTTTACGTTTATATCTCTGTCTCTATAAATGAATGTGTGTAAATGAGATTACGAATATGTGGGGATTTGGCACTGATTACATTCATATACATATATATACATATATATATATATACGTAGGTATGTGTGCAATGTAGACGACGCTACCTTGACTCAGACTCAGACCCACACTGAGATTGAGTTCGTCTTGATCTTTGAACCGGGTCACCGGCAGATGCCTCTTATCAGCCCATTTTCAAGATCTGCGGCTACTCTGGCCATTTCATCTCTCGGCACACTGTTGCTGTGGCCATCGGCGATCACCCACCAGTCGCGATCAGTTGCGCTAGCCCACATTTACGAACTCTGACTATGTGTGCACCGACATATTGCGCAGTTCTCAGTTATCCGTTCTCATACCAGAATTGCCATTCAGCCGATCGTCGGCCCCGTTGCATTCTCAAATAGTCAATCAGACGTAACGCGAACCCAACAATGCGGGCATACTAATGTAATGTGCTGTTGAGGCAGTATACACTGCAATTCATCATTTTCTGTATAGACATATATATATACGTACGTACATACATATCTATATATTATAGTATAGCTAGGTAGGCCCGGCTTCTCAATAAGATTTACTTCCAATTCCATTAAGTACATATATATCTTGAATGATGGAGTCGATAGCTCTCATATTGGATACTCTCTCTCTATCCCGCCTCAGTACGTCTTTCTCTCTCTCTCTCTCTGTCTATATTCTCTAGTTCTCGCTTGCTATATATATTTCTCATTCCTCCCCTCTGTTTCTCTCTGCATATCTGACTTCGTTTCACATTTTCTTTCTTTCTTTCTCTCTCTCTCTGTCTCTCTCTCTCTCTCTCTCTCTCTCTCTCTCTCTGCCTTACTCGATTTCTCCCTTTATCTCCGCAGTCTCTATGATTATACTTAACTTTCTCTCTATCCTTTTCTTACTTTCTTTTCCTCCCTTTGTACCTCTCCAATTTCTTCAATCGCTTTAGTTTTAATTTCTGGTTCTTTTTTACTTTTTCTCTGCCAGTCTTCTCTCACTCTCTTTCTTTTCATTACCCTCTCTCTCTTTCTGTGTTTCCTTATTTCTTTACATAAGAATTTTTGTCTTCCAGAACTGTTTTCCTAAAGCTCAACTAAGTTATCAAAATGTTTGTTTTCGACTAATGAAATCTGAGACAATTGGACTTTAGTACAATTTCATTTTGCTTAATAAATATTCTAGGAAATTTTTGTACACGAACGACTTTCAACGTAGACAGAAATCTATTTCACAACGAAACTTACTTCTGGAGCGGAAACCCAATCAGAATTTTTCTCATAGTACTTTGAGATGCAAGCCTCTATATGACATAGACATATTTCACTTCTTTGGTATAATCGGATAACTAGAAACAATGTCTCTTAGCGACTTAAAATGGGAATTTTTCTAAATTTATTGTCGCTATCTATCTACATGCTTATATATATATATATATGGCCTTAGCTGCTAGCACTCTTAACCCGTTAGTTATTATATTATTTTGTATAATAATTAATAATAAATAATAAAATATATATATATATATATATATATATATATATATATATATATATAGTATATATAATATATGGAGCCTGAAAGTCCGTGATCATCAAACTTTCGTTTTTTAACATAATAGTATTTATATACACTATATATATATATATATATATATATGTAGTATTTGTTAATTAGAAGTTCTGGATCGGAAATTTTATTTCGACAAAGCTTATCAGCCAGACTAATAGCTGGCCACTTAATAGCTGAACTATTTAAATGCACCTGAACTTCTGCTTCCAGTTATGAAAATAAATAAAATAAATAATGAAAATAAATAATATTATTGAGAGTAAACAACAACATATATATATATTGTTATAGTTATAGTTAGTTATAGTTATAGTTATTTGAATGCCCGATTTGTCAAGAATTTAATTGTTTTCAAGTTATATAAACTATAGGTTTTTATGTGACGATGATCTATATGGTTTTAACACTTAACAGCAAGGTACGAATATATCTGAGTATATAGATGCCCTGTTCCCTGTGAAAATAAAAACTAATAAAGACGTATCTATATATATATATATATATATATATATATATATATATATATATATATATATATATATATATATATATATAGCATATCTGTGTACTTACAGATGTAACGCACTTAGCTGAAGTCGTTGTTTGAACCAGTTCAAATGAGCGCACATAGACATAGTTGCTAAATGACAAAGCTAAAGCAATTGGCATGAATGGTCGATTGTTTATAGACAATGATTATGCATAAACACAAGTTCAACTACGAGCTCATACATACATGCACACAAACACATTTACATGCAGGCGCAACGGGGCACATTAGCTGCACGAATGACCTACAATTGAAATGCATAGCGAAAGGCGCATTTCCGTACATTTGCTGAGTCTTTGAACTAATGTGCCTGAGTAGATGTACATATATTTCATATATTCATATATATATATATATATATATATATATATATATATATATATATACATATATTGTGAGAAATGCAGAAACGTGATCTATTTCATGTGTTTCATGTGTCTCAGTGACACTTTTCGTGGTTATCGGGCAAATGTATTTGTTGTTTCAATTATTCCTATAGCTAGTCATTGTCATTGTTTATTGTTATTATACATACATATATATATATATATATATATATATATATATAGAGTGTTGTTTTCGTTCTTTTATTTATAGACTCCTATATCGGTGGGTGTATAATAATAGACAGAGAAAGAGAGAGAGTGAGAGAGAGAGAGAGAGAGCGCGAAAGAGCGTGAGAGAGAGAGGGAGGGAGAGAGAGAGAGAGAGAGAGAGAGATAGAGAGAGAGAAATAGTCACAATTTGCGGTTTCAACTTTAGTTTCTTCCCTCAACAAGATCTAGATTACAATGCCAATAGATATTGATATTATATGGCAGACAATCGTAGAAAATCAGTCATGTATACAACCCACTCACTATATACACATTTATGTACATATGTATATAACTAAATTTATAAAACGTCTATCCGATTCGTCTTTTCGATTCGGGTGCTTCACAAGCAGCTCAAATTGATTCAAGTGCTTCGTTGATATAATAAAATTGTATCCCATGCATTTCTCTAGCCACATCTTTCAAAAACAATTAATTCAATGAATATGTTTATATATAAATACTTCTATACTCGTACATATATTGTATGTAGTTCAAGGCGGTTCCCTCCGGGAACTTTTGGGTTGACGACGCTCAATTGTTTTGTATTGCTGGCCAACCAATTGGCCAGTTAAGTGTTTGGTGAGCGTCCGTTCCCGCGCCCAGTCATCAACCTCTGGGCATGGCCCTGGTCTTGTAAGATCTGGAAACAACCGAATTATCACTGACTCTCGACTGCCCTCGACAATGTTATCGGATATCGATTGTCGATTGACGATTAGCGTTGGTATAAGTTTGAGTTTCTTTTTCCATGAAGCCTATCGAGAGCTATCTCCTTCATAATCTATTTAAACAAGTAAGGAAACTCTAGTCGGAGGTGCCCGACTAGGAAATACCCTAAACCCCGCCTATCGGCGGTTTTAAATGCACTTCAAAGCTTGCATATAATTTTAATTTAAATTAACAAATTTAATAAAATAAAAATGAGTAACTTGCATAAAAAGTTTTGACGGCAGCTTAGAGAATCGAACTCGAGTCTTCATTTCGGCGGCGATCGGCGCTCCTACCAACACCGCCATTGCACTACATGAGTGTCACTTAGCGAATTCCTAACTAAAGTTATTGAGCTACTAAGCTACTGCTACTGAGCTGCTGAGCTTCTGCTTAAAATTCATCTCCAATTTGTCTTTGTTGTTATGAATTCTTAGAATTTTCTACGCTCTGCTAACTGCGCAGTTTGCTCAGCGACTGCGCTAGCCCAATGTGTGCATGTTATGGGAAACTAAATGCTTAATAAATTTTTTTGTAGACCGACTTTCTTAATAAAATTTGCGCAGCGTAATTATATCATTCATATGTGTATGTGTATGTGCAAAAGCACAAGTTTCTAGTATTTGAAATACGTGGTTTAGAAATTTTGGGCGAAGGGGGCGTGGCACCCAAAATTTAACAAAAATAAAAATTTTATAAAAGTCCCAATCCCAATCCAAGATTTGGAGTCTCTAACTTTAAAGATGTAAAAGATATAATTTTAAAACGAAAAATCTATTTTTGTTTTTAATCGATAAAAAAAGAACGAGAAGAATTATCGAATTTTTAAAACAAAGTCGATCTGCGCGTGATATAGTATTATATAGAATATATATAGAATGATATAGAAATACGATAATGTACTGCAACGGCTGTGTTGGTAGAAGCGATGATCGCCGACATAAAGTCTCGGGTTCGATTCTCTAAGCTGACGTCAAAACTTTTTTTATGCAAGTTACTTAATCTTTTTTCTTTTTTTAATTTTTTAATTTAATTTAAAATTATATACAAACTTTGAAGTGCATTTAAAGCCGCCGATAGGCGGGGTTCAGGGTATTTCCTAGTCGGGCACCTCCGACTAGAGTTTCCTTACTTGTTTTTATTTGGAAAACTTATTAAAGTAAGCAACACTTATTCACTTTCATAACTTGTTTTTTCTATTTTTATTCTCTTTCTTCTTTTCCTCTGTCCTCTGTCTGATTATTTGGCAGTTTCTATCTCTCTTTTCTTTCATATCCCTTTCTCTCTCTCTAACACACACTATAACACTTCCTATCTCTCTCTTGGTGTTTTCTTTCTTATCAGTTTTGCAAAAAATTGTCTATAATCGGTTTACCTTGCTTGTCCCTTCGGTTCCCTGAGATTTCACTTTCCCCTGTTAATTGCTAAATATAATTAAAATCGTTTAGGGTACAGGTAATTCGCAATAAAACACAGGAAAGATTAAAATAATCGTTTTAAGCAAAAAATATATAAATAAAACAAAAAACAATCAACCGTAAACATTTGTGCAATATTTTTTTAATTATAAAACATTGCAATGAACAAACAATGACAGCGCACCAGCAGCGACGCTGGCAGCAGTGACAACATTGACGCCAGTAGCGCACCGCTTTGTTACGAGAGAGATGGGGAAAGAGATGAAGACAAAGACGCAAACGAAGAGGGAGACCGGTGGCAGCGCCTTTCAATTAAAAAGTAAAATAAACAGCTCACAATCTAATTCGATAATAAAAATGTTTCCATAATACAGAATACAGAAAAAACAAAAAAAACTTTTACCAAAAAAAAACACACTAAATAATTTGCAGTTGTGTGTAATAAAATAATAACGGCAATCATTCAAAAAAAAAAAAGGCATAACAACAAAAACAGCAAAAACAATGAGGAAATTGCGTCGCGATTTGAAATTTGGTTGTTGTTGCTGAAAATGTACATATGTATATATACATATGTATACACTTCCAAACAGCATTTCGAGTCTGACTGCAATTATGTAACTCATAAGACAAGGAGACCAATGGGAAATCAAGGTATAATGTTTTTGTGAAAATAAATGTATGTAACATGCAGAAGGAGACATCGGAGACCCCATAAAGTATATATATTCTTGATCAGCTCGACGAGTTGAGTCGATATAGCCCTGGCCGTCTGTCCATCCGTCCGTCAGTCTGTATGAACGCAAGGATCTCGTAAGATTAAGAAAGTACATCTAGAAAAAAAGTTATTAAACATTTAATTACCCATATCATAGGCATATTGCAGCCCAAGCGCAGTCGCTGCGCGCTCATATTACGTCCGTGTGCGTGCGTATGTGTGTGTACGAATTAATGAAGTTTTTTCAAGCGACTAGCAGTTTCTTACGAAATATTGAGGCATTCGATTTAGCGGGATACGAATTATCGAGACTGTATAAATATATATATACATATATATATATATATATATATATATATATATATATATATATATATATATATATATACTTACTTAACGCTTCCATATTTGTAGGGTATTCAAAGTGTAGCTTGTCGCCAAGCACAATTTTTCTTTGTTTTGGTTTTTTTTGTAGCCAATTTGAAACATCATAATTACCTTTTTATTTAGCTAGCTTTAACTTTTTGCGAGTTTTCTATCTGCTGACTGCTGTCTATCTGTAATTAGTAGCTCTCGTTACTATTATTGTTGCTGCTTGTTTTTTCTATTATTTTGAGCTCGTCATGCATTGTTTTTTTTTTGTTTGTTTTTCGAAATCTTTGTACACATTTTTTGTAAATACATATATCTAAGTAAATATGAGTCGAATCTTAGCTTTATACATATATACACAATTGATGACTTAATAATCGATTTATGTTACACTGCCTCTCCCTGAAAGTATGCAGCAGATTGTTATGTTCTTAAATCTCAAAGTCCTATATAGAATGAATGTTTCAAAGATAGGTATTTATTTTAATGGAAATTGCAGTTGTTATCTATTTTATCAAACGTTCCACGAGCCCCGTTGGCTGTACTTATAGATAGTTATGCGTTATTAGTTAGTATTTATGGATATTTGTGAGGATATAGTACAGCAAAAATAAAACGCAAATAAATTTATTGTTATTTTCTAATCAATCTCAATTGGACTGGAAAATCATAAATGTTTTTTCTATACATATATTATATTTCAATATTATTTAATTGCTTTTCACAATTTCCACCATGCAAATTGTCTACTGGGCATTCACATTCTCTTCGTCCTCTCCTTGTCTCCTCTTGCACTTAGCTTCATTTTAGTCTGATTACACCAGGTGAAAAAAAAATCAAAACATTTTTGTCGCGCTAAATTCTCATTTTATATTTTACATATGTTTTATGTGTTTCTGTATGTGTCCATGTAAACATAAAACTGCACAGACACATATATGTTCCAGAGGCATATAAATGCGCTAATAAGGGACGAGCTAGGCAGATTCGTCAAGCTCCATAAGTCGGCGGAGATGTTTTGCAAGCGTGGAGTAAACAAGTAAAATCGTTGCAGTCAGGCGCTACCGACTGCGAAATACTCATTCACACTGCAAGCTTCCAGTTCTATAACATTCGAATCTTAAATTTTCTATGTCGTCTTTTCTTTTTTTTATTTCTTTATTTTTTTGTTCTAAAATATATTTTTTTACATTTATAATATTTATCAACTCAATTAAGACGCTAAAAACCGAAAAAGTCAATAAAATGTGTGTTTATTGCTCAAGATAAGTGGCTAAAATCTATTTGCCACGCCCCCAGTGGGCATAAACATCTAATGGCAATATAAATGGCCAGTCCATGACAGGGGTCTAGAGCAGCGTAACTGTGAATTTTGGACGCTTACACTCAAAAAATGCAAAAATTACAGGGTATTTCTGATTAAGTCACGAATCCAACTAGAGTCTTCATGTCGGCAATCGCCGGAGGAGTACCAACACCGCCGTTGCACTACATGAGTGTTATATAGCGAATTCCTAAGTAAAGTTATTGAGCCACTGAGCTGCTGAACTTCTGCTGAAAATTCATCCCCAATTTATCTTTGTTGTTGTTATGAATTCTTAGAGTTTTCTAGATGCTTCTGCTGCTGCTACCACGTGCTTTTGTACGTAAATGTTTGGTAACGTTTTCTTTAATAAAAATAGATTTCATCTATAGATATGTTTATTATATTGTATATTATATATATGATTTTTGTTACTTATTTTATTTAAGAATATATAAAGGAACATTACTGTAAAAAAAATTATGGAAAGAAGTGCCTTTCCCACAAAAATATGATGTTAAAGTTAGACTTGTGTGAATTTTTTCATTTTGCAAACAATTAATTGACATACTGTATGTACATTATATTGACTTTATTTAAATTATATCAATGTTATTCTTATTATATATATACATATGTAAATATGTATACATATATATTGCAAGCAACGCATACTCACACACGCATACGCATACGCTCTGCTAACTGCGCAGTTTACTCAGCGACTGCGCTGCGCCAATGTGTGCGTGTTATGGAAAATTAAATGTTTAATAACTTTTTTTGTAGATCGACTTTCTTAATCAAACTTGCGCAGCGTAATTATATCATTCATATGTGTGCGTGTGCAAAAGCACAAGTCTCTAGTATTTGAAATAAGTGTTTTAAAAATTTGGGCGAAGGGGCGTGGCATCCAAAATTTAACAAAAATCAAAATTGTATAAAAGTCCCATTAAGCTAAATACAAGATTTGGAGTCTTTAACTACCAAGATATAGAAGATATAATTTTAAAACTGAAAAATCGATTGTTTTTAATCGATAAAAAAGAACGAGAAGAGTTATCGAATTTCTAAAACAAACACGTCCTGCGCGTGATATACACGAATCTATAAAAAAAAGTTCAAGTCTCTATCTATTATAGGTTCTGAGATCCACGCGTTCAAACATACGGACAGACGGACGGACGGACAGACGGACAGACAGACAGACGGACAGGGCTCAATCAACTCTTTATGGGGTCTGCCACGCCTCCTTCTGCCTGTTACATACATTTGGGCTGCAACAAAACCATTATACCCTGATTACCAATTTTTAATGGGTTTTCAGGGTATAAAAAACGAAAAGAGTTATCGATCTGCGCGTGATATACACGAATCTACAAAAGTCTCTAGTCTCTAGGTATTATAGGTTCTGAGACCAGCAACATAACTGTTCACTACATTATCAACTCAAGTCTCAATCCCCATCCGTCGAATGTCTGACAGCGGCAATACAACAACAACTCTCTTTTCGTCTCTCTCCCTCGCTCTTCCCTATATGATTAAGTGCAATGTTTTCAATATTGTTGGCACTCACATGATTCGCTTACGTTTACGTTTTCACACTTTCAAGAACTGCACTTGGCATTTGCATAACCAGCACGAAAAGGAAAATAAACAGAGAGCGCAAGAATGAGAGAGGCTGAGCAGAAGAGATCATCGCAATGCCAACTAACGCTGCCTAACAGAGTTGCCACCCAAACCGAATGCAAACATTGGTAATCACCAGAAATGTGACAGATTAAATTAGAGAATGTGCCAATATCATATAAAAAGTGCGTGGATTTATGCAATTTGTGCAATTAATACGTGAAGTTGAGTGTGTGTGTGCAGATATTTTTATATGTAAGTATGTACATACATATGTATGTAAATATGGCATCGCACTAAACGGTCAGGCATTACTGCGAGTGGGCGTGCCTGCCACTTCGTCCGCCCTTCACAATATCTCGGCTCGTCGCTAGTCGCTTCCCTCTGCCGGCTGCACGCTAACCGTTAGCTTAATTGCGTATTTTATTCATTCTATGAATAATTTTATTCATTCTATGCTCTATAATGAAAAAAAAACTACAATATTGCTCTTTAAATTTAGACATTTATTTTTACGCTGTTTGGCTGTCTCATTTTCCCTCATTTTATTGCCGCACAAAACCAGAAAGTAAAGCACGCAGCAGCACAGAAAACAAATTTGACATAACGAAATAACAAAATGTCAAAGTATTTGCTGATAAATAGTTTCTGCGGCCTATCCGCAAGTTGCTCATTGACGCAGGCCGATCGGGCAAGGATTATATACATGCATATATGTACATATATACATATATATATATATATATATATATGTATATATTTATATATTATATAATATAAATATATATATTTAAATAATATACATAGATGATATTCATTCATACATATGTATGTATGTTCATACATACGTATACATGTACAGGCATATGTACATATGTATGTATGAATGTATGTATGTATGTATGTATGTATGTATGTACACATCAACTTTTGATTCTCGTGTCTAGATTTGGTTAGATTTTTTATGAATTTATCTTTCGTTTTTTTAATACCCTTCGATCATTCAAATTGTTGATAATAAAAAAAATTAGCTATTGAAATGCAAACTTAACTAAATTTGTATTTATATGTACAATATTTACTGGATATACATAGCTATGGCGACATAAATGTATAGAATATCCGCTAGTCGAATAGCTACTAGATTCATTGTCAATATCTCATCAACCTTGTCAAGTAAATGCTACGTAGTCCCGGCTAACACGTTAACTACCTACCTGCCTACCTTTGTCGTTAAATCTGGGTAAAGTTTGCATATAATTTGTGACTTATTTGCTTTATATCATCTATAAAACAAGTAAGGAAACTCTAGTCGGAGGTGCCCGATTAGGAAATACCCTGAACCCCGCCTATCGGCGGCTTTAAATGCACTTCAAAGTTTGTATATAATTTTAAATTAAATTAAAAAATTTAAAAAAAAAAAAGATTAAGTAACTTGCATAAAAAAAGTTTTGACGTAAGCTTAGAAAATCGAACCCGAGACTTTATGTCGGCGATCATCGCTTCTACTAACACAGCCGTTGCAATACATAAGTGTTATATAGCGAATTCCTAAGTAAAGTTATTGAGCTACTGAACTTCTGCTGAAAATTCATCCCCAATTTGTCTTTGTTGTTGTTGTTATGAATTCTTCGAATTTTCTAGATGCTTCTGCTGCTGGTGCCACGCGCGTTTGTACGTAAACGTTTGGTAAACGTTTCGTTTAATAACATAATGCATTTCATCTATTCATATGTATATTATATTGACTTTATTTAAGTTATATCAATGTTATTCTTATTTTATATATACAGTATATACATATGCATGTATGTATATTGCCAGCAACGCATACATACATTCACGCGCATACGCATACGCTCTGCTAACTGCGCAGTTTACTCAGCGACTGCGCTGCGCCAATGTGTGCGTGTTATGGAAAATTAAATGTTTAATAACTTTTTTTGTAGATCGACTTTCCTAATCAAACTTGCGCAGCGTAATTATATCATTCATATGTGTGCGTGTGCAAAAGCACAAGTCTCTAGTATTTGAAGTAAGTGTTTTGAAAATTTGGGCGAAGGGGCGTGGCATCCAAAATTTAACAAAAATCAAAATTGTATAAAAGTCCCATTAAGCTAAATACAAGATTTGGAGTCTCTAACTATCAAGATATAGAAGATATAATTTTAAAACTGAAAATCGATTTCGTTTTTAATCGATAAAAAAAGAACGAGAAGAGTTATCGAATTTCTAAAACAAACTCGACCTGCGCGTGATACACACGAATCTATAAAAAAAAAGTTCAAGTCTCTAGCTATTATAGGTTCTGAGATCCACGCGTTCAAACATACGGACAGACGGACGGACGGACAGACGGACAGACAGACAGACGGACAGGGCTCAATCAACTCGGCTTGTCGTCCTGATTAAGAATACATATAGTTTATGGGGTCTGCCACGCCTCCTTCTGCCTGTCACATACATTTGGGCTGCAACAAAACCATTATACCCTGATTACCCATTTTTAATGGGTTCAGGGTATAATTATCAAAAGTATATATATATATATATATATATATATATATATATATATATATATATATATATATATATATATATATATATATAATAAAACTAAATATGTAAATGGAAAAACCCCGAAAAAAAACATTTCTATCTAAATTGAATTTTGTCTACGCAATTCACTCGCATTCCACATGGTAAATTCAATATCCATCCATCCATGTTCCTTAATTAAAATCCACATCCAGCTCCAGTTCCAGTTACCCTTTTACTTGCATTTCTTCATTCCTTCATTTCTTCATTTACAAACTTAGATTCATTTACGAACTCAAATTCGGATCCACATCATTAATCTAAAATGCCCAACCGCAGTGCACAGCGCATATCCACTCACAGAATTAACTAACACACATATTGCGATTTGCATTTAATTATTTTATTGCGCTCATACCGAAATGATTCGCCAGCCTTTTAAACGTGATCTGTGCATTGCATTCTATATATAAAAGTCTGTACGTGGTATATGTGTATATGCATATGTATGTACATATATATATATATACATACATATATATGAGTGCAATCCAGCACCGTAGGGGATCGGGGACTGGCGACTGGGTCAGGGAATTTACATGCGGCTGGCAGTTTTAATAAAAACAACTTTCGCGGAACTTGCGAAAGTTTCCAGCTTGCGGTTGCCACAGTATCGGATTGTAAAGCTCGCTAAGATTTGGAATATAAAAGTATTTGTTAAAAATACGCCGAACCTGAAATGCTCTATAAGACAAACGTGAATGAAGAAATTGATATCGTGGAACAATAAACTCGGATATTCATATATGTATATAATATATGTATTCATATCGTATCATTTTTATACCCTCAACCCATTGAAAATAGGAAATCATTTTCCACATCATATGCATATTGCAGCCCAAGCGCAGTCGCTTCTCAGTTAGCAGAGCTCGTGCTCATATTACGTTCGTGTACGTGCGTATGTGTTGGTTGCAATATACATATGTACATATACAAAGTATATGTAAAATAATCATGCTTCCATCGGCTATTCGAAGTGTTCTGGGTATCTCCAAGTCGAGCGGATATCGACTAGAGCTTCCTTACTCGTTCTTCTTGATGACATATTTACAACACCCACTGTGAGGGTATTTACATATGTATGTATAGACAAATAGAACAAATATTTATTAACAAAAATCAAACAACAGTAAATCAATCTATTTAACAAGCGTCTGGCAATAAATGTTCCAGGTGGTCGGTGAGGGGCGTGTGGGACTGGAGCGGAAGGAGGCTGCTTAAACGCTTTAAGCGAGCGCGCCAACTTCTCGCACGCTGGAACAATTCGCCGCAATGGCGGCTCGATCCGATCAAATGCGTCAAACGAAATAAATTGAAATGGTTTTCAATTGGGCCAGTCGCGTTTGACTTGTGACTAAAGCGACAGTCATTGCAATTGTTGGTGTTTAATTTCCTATATAGGCTGTATTAATAGTCATAACAACAGTTGCTATTCTCGGCAATGTTTCGTCAATTAGTATTAAGACGACATTCATCAGCTTGGCAGACAAAATATAGAAAAATATTGATACAATTGCGTCATGTGATCTTCTAGTAATGGAACGTGACATTTTCGCCTTTCAGCGCGCCCTTCTCTTACTCTCTCTCTGTCGCTCTCTCTCAGTCGCGCTCCCTCGCTCTCTCTCTCTCTCTCTCTCTCTCTCTCTCTCTCTCTCTCTCTCTCTCTCTCTCTCTCTCTCTCTCTGTCTCTCCCTCTGCCCATTCATTGACATGTAGCCAAAACTTCATTGAGGGCAAGCGTTGCACTTATGCATCTGTGCAAGCGTGTGTGTGTGCGTGTATGTCAGTGGCTCTCCTTTTGCACCCTGTCTAAAACTTGCCTGTGAGAAAGAGACAAATGTTTTCGTTTTCGCTTGTTGCTCAGCTTGCTTTTGAAATCATTTTTATTGTTTTGTCTTGAAATCATTTTGTCATATTTTTTTCACTTGTTCTTTGACCGCTAATTCTTCTTCATACATGCCGTGTGTGTGTGTGTGTGTGTTTGTGTGTGTGTGTGTGTGTGTGTGTGTGTGTGTGTGTGTGTGTGTGTGTGTGTGTGTGTGTGTGTGTGTGTGTGTGTGTGTGTGTGTGTGTGTGTGTGTGTGTGTGTGTGTGTGTGTGTGTGTGTGTGTGTGTGTGTGTGTGTGTGTGTGTGTGTGTGTGTGTGTGTGTGTGTGTGTGTGTGTGTGTGTGTGTGTGTGTGTATGTGTATGTGTGTGTTTATATGTAAGAGTGCGAGCTTCTCTATGTTTGTGTAGCTTATAAATTAAAGTTCTTCAACTTGGGTCTTCAGCCAGGTCTCTCGCATTTGTGTTCATCCTTGTTGCTCGGTCGGTCGATCGATCGATTCATTATCATTATACGGGCTAAGTTAATTTTTAACATTTCCATGAAAAATATAATATTAATATTGTTTTTTCTCTCAACAAACAGTAAGTTGTGTTGTAGTTTTGCTTTGCTTGGCTAAGTTTATTAAAAATGGCAAAAAAAAGTTGATTATATTATTTGATTTTTTGTTTTTGTTCTTTTAATTTTTTTTTTCGGTTGTAATTATTTTTAACATGCAATGCGTCGCCTGCGCGCAGTTGCCAAAACACGCCTTATAATATAAAAAAAAGTGGAGAAAAATCGCAACAACATAAAATACCAACTCAGAATATAGCAAACAAAAAAAATATAAATATTGCACCAAAATAAAATTTACGCTTGCAGCTAATGATCAATTGTCTTTATATTTTATTTATGTGGGTGTACTACTGTATGTTGTGTGTGTGTGTGTGTGTGTGTGTGTGTGTGTGTGTGTGTGTGTGTGTGTGTGTGTGTGTGTGTGTGTGTGTGTGTGTGTGTGTGTGTGTGTGTGTGTGTGTGTGTGTGTGTGTGTGTGTGTGTGTGTGTGTGTGTGTGTGTGTGTGTGTGTGTGTGTGTGTGTGTGTGTGTGTGTGTGTGTGTGTGTGTGTGTGTGTGTGTGTGTGTGTGTGTGTGTGTGTGTGTGTGTGTGTGTGTGTGTGTGTGTGTGTGTGTGTATGTATGTAAGTGTGTGCGTGTGTGTATGTGTGTGCGTGCGTGTGTGTTTATTTTTCTTATTTTTGTAGTATATGTATATAAGGTTGTCTCGTATATATTTAGGACTCTTTAAGGTACCTTTTTCATCGTTTATAACATTTAAAACTACATAATAGTTAAGCACTAAACTAGACATAACATATATATAACTGTCAGCTGTGTATACACATTTATATATATGTATAACAACCGTTTACTTGAAACAATATAAAAATAATTATTTAGCTGCTTATAAGATAGTTTAATAACGGAAAAAAAAAATATAAAAAAAACTAAAGAAAATCAAAAAAATACATCGAAATAGTGGCTAAATAAGCTGTATTATTATATAACGCTTCACAATATATATATTTACTAGTTATAAACATTTACAATTACAAAACACATTCCTTTTTTGTGTGCTTATGTTTTTCTCTGCTCTTCCTTTTTTTCTTAATTTTCTTTTAGTAGTTTTCATAAACAACGTGCGATTTTCTAGATTCAATTTTGTCTTCTCCTGGCTTAGGATATGATGATGCTTGTAGCACAGTATAACACTTTTTAACGGCGCATGAAAGTGCACTACACGATTATTATTTTGTTTGCCAATTCGTAATCGAAAAATGTTTCTTTGTTTGTTTTCTTTTTTTTTTAATAAATTTCCCGATTTATTAAATCATATATCTTATATGTGTATAAATATGCGTGTGTGTATGTGTGGGTGTGCTATAAAATATATAACAATTGTTGTTGTTTGTTTTTTATACAAAATCGAGAATCGATCATTCAACCAAGTAAATTAGACATACAAATAATTTATTTAATTAAGAGAGAGATAGGTGTAGAGCGAGATAGAGCAAAACTAAAGTTAATGACAGAAAAAAGGAAAAAAAAAATGAAAATAATGAAAGAAAGGAAATTAAGAACAATTGCTAAAGCATACACATTCCATTATTTTAGCGTTTTTTCTTTCTCTTTTTGTTTTGTCTAAGAACTTGCCTAATTTAAATACTAAGAAGCGCCCCGTGTTGGCGCCACCTGACGGCAGCGGGTGACGCCTCCGCAGCGGCGGCAAAAGGAAACTAACTCATTTTTCGCCTTAAGAACTTGCAGAATTGGAAATTCGAAAATTCGAAAATTGATCGAATTCGAATTCAATTGATTGGTTTTGCTTAGTTTAGCAACTGCGACGCCGATTCCGATTCCGATTACGATAACGACAACGATTACAATTACAATTACGATTGCCAATCGTTTACTTGCTATTGATTATATCCTCTCGACAGGCAACGGCCGCCACGAGCGCCGCTCCACGACCAGATCCGTCCTCGGAGAGCATCAGATCGAAGCTGATGCCCGGCTTGATCAGCTGCGTTATCTTCTCGACCATCAGATTATGGAACTTGGGATGGAAGCGGTAGACGCTGCCGTCGACGCCGACTGTCACATGGGGCTCATCCATTTTGTTAATCAGCGTGGCAATACCCGCCGAGACGAGATGAGCAGCGCGCTTAGAGACGCACTCGCAGATGTAGCGAACGTTAGCACAGTCGCCATCGGTGGCATTAGAGAGGCCCAGCTCCTCCAGGACCAGGCGGCAGTTGGTGAATGTTCCGGGCTCGTCGGCCTCGATTTCGCTCACGTACTTGGTGAAAAAGAGGCCGCGCGTGAACAGAACCTCCGATCCTTGGCCATTGAAAAGGACGCC
Source organism: Drosophila fulvimacula (assembly GCA_035045555.1). Lineage (NCBI taxonomy): Eukaryota > Metazoa > Arthropoda > Insecta > Diptera > Drosophilidae > Drosophila > Drosophila fulvimacula. The sequence continues at coordinate 1,754,762 of JAWNOX010000018.1, read as the reverse complement.
GTTCAGCGTCATCTTGGCTAGAACCAGGCGTACCAGCTCGCCCATGTACATGCCCGAGATCATCTTCTCGAACGTCTGCTTGCCGGGATTGATGCTGTGGCTATCGATGTCATTGTCGAACTCGGTGCGCACAAAGTCGAGAGCTCCGTTGTCGCCGAACGCTCCCCACTCCGTGTTGATGAGAACGTGCGGCTTGTGGTTGTCGGCTATGTCGAAGAGTTCAGCCTCCTCGACCTTCTCCACGTAGCAGGCGTTAGAGCCAGTGCCGACGATGAGGCCGATCTTGCAGTTGTGATTCTTCCAGGCGCAGCTCATCAGGGTGCCCGTCGTGTCGTTAAGTATGGCACAGACGTCGATCTGTACGTCGCCGCGTCGAGCGATCGCATCTTTGAGCAGCTGGACGACATCCTCGTTGACGACGCCGGCACAGTCGAAGCCCTTCGTCCAGGTCTCGAGCAGCCCCTTGGTCAGGCCCAGCTGGCGCAACGGGAACGAGAACGTGAATCCCAATGGCAAGCGCTCCGAGTAGACATTGTGCTCAGCCATGAAATTGGATAGACATTCGGCAATATGATCGAACAGCTGACGGCCGGATCCGATCATAATGTGCTGAGGTATCGCATAGATGCGCGACTCCATCTGGAAGTCATTGTTCTCCTGCAGGTGGATGAGCAGCACACGGAAATTGGTGCCGCCCAGATCGAGGGCCAGGAACTTGCCGCGCTCGTTGCCATTGGGCAGATCCTGAACGTATGTGACGAAACACTTGACATTCGCCTTGGGATGCGTGTCCTTGGCCAGGCCGCGCCTCACCTCGTGCAGTATGCGATAGCACAGCTCCTGCACCTGCTCATCGGTTAGCAACAGCTGCTGACATAACTCGTGCACCATTTTTTTTTTGTCCGCTGCACTCGCACCAGCTGCTGATGTTTGTATTTGAATTGCATTTGCATTTGCGTTCGCTGTCGCCGCAGTCGCCGAATTCGTCGCATTTGTCGCTTTACTCGTTTCGCTGCCGATAGTGAAGCTGCCGTCGCTAGTCGCTGCTGGCAGCACTCTTACATTGTCCGTTTCGTCGGTGCCTTTGCAGCCGTTGTGGCCATTCAGTTTTGTGGCTAGTCCGTTGCTATTTATAGACAAGCTGCGCATCGCGCCATTCAGCTGCTGCTGCTGCTCTTGGTCCATGTCGTTGTAATTGCTCTGCTCCTTCTCTTTCGCCTCTTCCTTTTCGTTTTTCTTCTGACTTCGCTTTAGCTCTTGGCTGTTGCACTCGCAGTTTCTTTAGTTTGGCAGTCGCCGAGAGGCAGTCACAGGCACTGGCACCCAAAAAAAATCTATATAATATATATTTATTACAGAAACTTGTATTTTTGTGCACGCGCGTTTGCACCCGTTTTTTTTTGCTAATTTTTTGCTATTTTTTGGCCGCCTTTTTTGCTAGTTTTGTGCGAGTTTATTGTCTTTGTTTTATTTATTTTTTATTTAAATTTTGTTTTTTTTTCCGCCTTTTGTTTGCGATTTTCGCTTTTAGTTGACTTTGTGTTGCTTTTTTAAAATACTTTTTCTCTTGTCTCGGCCGTTTTATTTTCGTCCGCTGCACGCGTCCACTGCTGTGAAACGTTCGTTACGGAATTATTCTCCGTGAAGTTTTGCCAGTTGCTTTACGCTGGTGCTGTCGCCGTCAACGCCAGCGTCAACGTCGCTTGTGCTTGTATGTGTGTGTATGGCGTGTACGTAGTGTACTTTGAATGAACCTTGAAGGTCAAAATTGACAATTCGTATTGGAGAGGGCATTTTCTGCTGGGCCTGCGTTCAAGATACAATATCGTGTGCATATCGAGGGAGAGAGCGAGTGAGAGCACCAATCGCACCGATAGGTAAAAATACAGACAGACACAAGTATATATGTGTACATATATATACATAGAGAGAGAGAGAGAGAGAGAGAGAGAGAGAGAGAGAGAGAGAGAGACAGAGAGAGAGAGACAGAGAGAGAGAGACAGAGAGAGAGAGAGAGAGCAAGAGAGCACATGTTGTGTTTAGGGGCTTCATGAATGGCTATTATACATACATATGTACATATATATAAGGGGCGGCCAACAACGCGGGCAGAGGCAGCAGCGTCACCACTGCTCTCACTGAGAGACGGAACGAAAGAGCGGTCAGGTGTGTGTCACAGACATTTTGCCATCGTCAGCAAACCTTTGCACACTATATTCGCTCGGCTTATTGGTAAGCCTGTCCATAACATGGCTGTGTAATTAAATGATATTAGTTGAGCCATTCAATCAGAACTGATATTCGAGTATTTACATATGTACATGTATGTATGTCTATATATATTGAAAATAATTAAGTTGTTTGTTTGGAATGCAGGTCATTCAAATGGCGACATAGACTCTAAGTTTTTTAAATATTTCAGTGACTCTTTTGAGTATTTTCTGTTCATTTTGCCGCTACTGCCGTTGGCGTATAACAGTTTATGCTCAGTTTACAAGAACAAGTTTGCATAGCTGTTCGCTGTCATCTAGAGCAGGCTCTCTTTGTTGTATGTATACATGTAAGTATGTATGCATGTGTGTGTGTGTTTGTAAACATACGGCATGGAATTTTTTGTTGATGGTCGTTGCCTGCTTTTGGCGTTCGTGGGGCTCGTCTCGCATTTTCCACTGCTGGTGTGTTTAGTCTCCACTGCCATTGCACGAATACAGATGTTTGTATGCACAGGCATGTACATATGTATGTGTATGTCTGGCTGGTATGCGCATATGTATATAAACACATACATATGTATGTACATACATACATATGTACATGCACATGTTTGCATGCTTGTGTATTTTACGTGCAGTCGTCGACGTTCGCACGTTCCATCAACACACTGCAACGCATTGCCTGATCGACCGACTATGTATTTGTATGTATTTGTCTTTGTATTTGCAACTTCAATCAGTACCACCTCCCTCTCCCCAGCTCAAGCTATAACCATGCTCCCGTGGTTAACCAACGTTTTCTTAACCTCTTGTCGCCGCTCACTTAACTTGGTTCGCTCACCTAGTTCCAAGGAACTTACGTTTCTGCAACTTTTTACACTCATTATTCTCATTATTTCTTGCTCTTTGATTTTTAAATTTATGGCATGACACATTTCTGCCTACATATGTATGTACATACATATGTACTTAGAACCCAAGCACATGTTCTACATACATACAAACATACATATGTACATATGTTTGCGAGTGTGTGTGTGGATGTGTGTGCACGCGCAAGCTTTTCGCTTAGACCCATGTATTGGTGCGTGTTGTTGTTTTTGTTTAAAGGGGCTCGGCTGCCGCAATGTGGTTTTTGCTATTGCAACAGCGACTAGCACTATGTTCCCGTGTCCCTCACACTTGAATTGGAACAACAGTAATGACGCGAATACCTTCTGATCATGTGAGCCATATCTTTATTTGTGTGGGCGATAGCATGCATAATGGACACGCACACCTACAAGCTTATACAGACGTACATATGTATGTATGTCTGCACATACATACATACATACATATGTACATATGTATATACATACATATGTGCACTTGTAACCACTTACATAAATATACATATACATGTATGTACATACATACATATGTATGTATATTTGCGCAGCAGACACACGCTCATGTATGCATGTACGTGTATGTATGTGTATGTACATATGTATATGTGTGTATATGTGGATGCGTGTATGTCATTCATGTAATCAAATTCACAGACCAAGCGCGACAGGTTCGCACGTGTCTTTTTTCAAGTAGTTTCTTAACAATATTAAACGCCAATTATAAACTGATATGTATATGTATGTACATATGACTACATACATATGTATATGTACATATTTAAAATGAAAACGAATTGGCTTGGAACAAAAACAAAAACAATCTATTTTTATATACATATGTACATGTATGCGTACATATATACAAATGCATATATGTATGTATTTATGTATGTAAACATACATAGTTATATTACTGTTAACCAGCCAGCAGTCAAATTATCAAAATTTGTATCTTCTCAAATACAAATACATGACCGAAGTGGTCTCTTATCTGGCTAACGGAAATTGCTTAGAAAAAATGAAATACCAAACTAAAGCGACGACGAAGTTTGGTGGGCGTCGTCTGTGACTAGGCAGGGGCTGGACGTAGGTCATATATGTATGTCGCAATGGGCCTTTGATGATAACAGACGTGCATACATATGTACATGTATGCTTATGTACAAATGTATGTACATACATACATATGTATGTACATATGTAGAGTGCACCCGTACTTTGAGTGTGTGTTCGTAGTCAATGATTCAGCCATTTGTATATTAATTACGAAGAGAGCAGGCAGCCAGTGCTATATACATACGTACATATGTATGTATACATATATATTTTTTTTTTCGAAAATTGACGAAATCCTGTTTCTGTTCATCGAAACCGGTTCGCAAGTGAAGTGGCTGCTGTTAAGGCGAAAGACTCCAACTCTTTGCGAACCAGTTAAACCGATTCAAGCTCAAATATTCAAGAGTTCCGCGAACTTAGCCAACACAGACAACTAAAATTAGAGTTCTCTTTCCTTGTTGCGTCCATTGGCTTACAACGTACTTCAGTCGCTGCCTCTGCCCGCCTCTGTTTCTGCCGCTGGGTAAAGATATTTGTTGTTCACAATTGGGAATCCAGATTTAGGGGCTCGCCCCGTTGAATACACACATACAGTCATACACATGCGCCTACATACATGTACATAAGCTCTGTGCATGTGTTTGTGTAGAGGTTGGTCGCGCCGTTTTGCGCTTGCTCATCGCCTCTGTCGACTGCTTATATATATATATATATATATATATATATATGTGTATATATATATATATATATATATATATATATATATATATACACGAGTGTGTGTGTGTGTGTGTGTGTGTGTGTGGTGTATGTAGTGTACATACAGAATAATTGATTTTTGTATCGTGCGTTCTTTTATTACATTGTTGTTGTTGTATTTGCTGCCACGCGCAGAGCCTCCTGTGACGTCAATGATGATGACGTCGAAAGCACCAAGTTTGGTGAAACTCGTCCAAGCCCAGGGGTCAATGCAGCGGCAGCTAACGGAATTTTTTTGAATGTTGAGTATAAGAAAGAAGAAGATACTTACCAAAAGGCCTTCGATCTCGCCCTCTCCCTCGCTCACTCACTCTGAACAAAGTCATTAATTATAAAATTCAAAATTTTTGGCAGCTTTTCACGTGACGCTGCTGGGACTGTCGCCCACGCAGTCCGTAAAAAGAGGCTAATATAAAAAACGGGCAGGCAACAAATCATTGGCAAATAAAAAATAGAAAAATAAAAACAAGCAAAATGCCACGAGTCAAATACAAAACTATCCAAATTGTTAAAAATAAATAGAGAATAGAATAGAGTAGAAAAAAAAAAAAAATATATATATATATATATATATATATATATATATATACATATATATATATGTGCAGCACGCCATTGGTTGTGGTATATGAGCAAAAGGGGCGTGGCATGTATCTATCACTATTATAACAAGATGATCAGTTTAATTACATATAATTTGGCTAAAACCAGTTGCCGGAAAGTTGCACTAATTTCACAGCTTTGTCTGCTTATCACCCCAAACTCCGATTGCATCAGCCTTTAAACTTCGGCAAGGTCAAATGCACGTGCGCGTATAACAGTAACGGTTTTGCGATGAGCCACCACCACCTGTATCCGTCAGCCCCCAGCGCCATTATGGTTTGAGATTTGAGTCCAAAATAAAGAGATAAATAGAGCGAGAAAGACAATGAGACCAAGAGAGAGAGAGAGAGAGAGAGAGAGAAATAGAGAGAGAGAAAGAAAACTTGTTTTGCTTGTGGTGTCTGTGATATTAGTCCAAGTACTACATATGTATGTACATACATACATACACACACATATATATATATATATATATATATATATATATATGTATAACAGAAACTGGTTGGCTTACATTTTTGAAACTCCAGCACCATCCAAATGCCTATGCATATACATTAAATAATAAAACAATAATTAAAGGCTTAGCACCGTATAGACCATCGGAGTAGCAAACGGTAAAACAGTCACCTTGAAAAAGTTTCGATTTCAACAGCACGTTTTAGACACATGTGCCACGAATTAGTCGCGACATTGGGCAAGGCTATGAACTGCCGGGGGAAACATGTGATTAAAAAGCCGGAGAGGCGAAGGGCGCTCATAGGACGGTCAGCATAATCTTTAACTTACTACATATACGCACATATTTGTATATGTGCTTGTGGGGTTTCTCTATTAACAATATTTAAATAGTGTTTACAGTAACGGACAATTGTGAATTTGAAAACGAATCCGAATTTAAGTGTAGCAACGACTTCAATGCTGCCAGACGTGTTCGATGTTTAAAGTTGTGGCAATATTGTCGCTTGCATAGTCGATACCTATCGAATTATCCACAAATGTATCGATAAGCTCTAGCTTATTCAACACTGTTTTACCCAGTTCACCAGCACTTCAGTTAGCTGGCAACGCAAAAAGAAACGGAAGAGCGGGAAGTGCTGGTTGTTGTTTTTTTTTTTGCGCCACACAGTAAATCCATCGGTCGGAAAAAATCTAACAATAATATTTTACTGAAGTGCGATTTGCAAGTGTTAGCAATGACTACGTCCTCAATTAAACGACGGCGCTCCCCGCACGATGCGCCCGCATCGAATGATGGGGATGGCCTGGAGAGTGACAACGACAACAACAGCAGCAGTCGTAGCAGTAGAACCATCAGCAGCAACAGCAACAACAGCAGAGCATTGCTCAATAACCGCATCAGCATCAACGGCAACATATCCAAACGCGACTCTGAGGAGGATAGCTGGGCATCCAAGGGCTACAGCTACATCAATCCATTTGTGCATCGCATACAAATCGACAATCATATTGAAGTCGCCAAGGTGAGATTTCCATTGAACGTTCATTCGCACTCGCACCCGCATGGCTCTCCTCGCCTCATTCATACAAAGAAGAAGAACAAAAGAAGGAAACAAAATTAGTTTAAACACAGCTGACGTCTGGTTTCGTGGGACGTGTATCAGAGGAAAGTGGCTACAAATGTACTGTGAAATGTTATTGTTGTAGTTGTCGTTGACTGATGACTGACCCACACAGGCATGAATATATTTGAAGTGCAATGTTTTACAATTACACACAGCAATGCATATGCTTGCATTAGTATGCGTGAGCATAATTGCACTTGACCAAGTTGAGCCATCGAGGATGTCGATAGCTACACGTTTCATATTATCGATATACTTTCTTTCGCTCGGGCCCGTTTTATCTGTCATAGTATTGCACGATGCCCCGGCGCCAACGTCGCTGTTAACGTCAGCGACAACGTCGTCGCTGCCAACTTAGTTGTGAAGAAGAAACAAAAGCAGCGAAAATCGTACGATTTTCATGTTGTCGTCTTTATAGTGGCTGTCGTAGTAGTAGTAGTTGTTGTAGTAGACGTGGTTGTTTTTGTTATTGTTGCTTTTGCTTTCGTTCTTTGTCGCTTTCTTGGGGCGTTTCGTTTCCATGTAGTTGCTGGTGTTGTTGTTGTCTGCTAGCAACCGTTATTTATTATTCTTATTGCTCTAAGAGCACGCATTCTGCTTTTTGCACCTAGAGAGAGATGTGCTTGTGCCAAATTTAGCCAACACGAAACAAGATAACAGCACGATCAAGCGAAAAGCAAGTAATTCTTTAATATCATTTTGTACTAATATTTATAAAAATGAATTTTTATTGGATTATTTATTCGAATATAATAAAAAACGAAATGAAATATAAACGACAATGTTTTATTCATAATATTATAGTTATATGCGCACATACATATGTATGTCTAATCGCTCATTTGGAAAGACAGAAATGTTCCTTTGCTAGTTGTTATTGCCCGTCTAGGCACCTTCTCTTCCATATCTTCTTAACTGTTTAGTGTCTCTAGTTGCTATTCAATACACGTTGTTAAGGCATAAAAATGAATAAAGTTGGAATTCAGATTGTTTATCTTACAGTTTTGTTTTTTGTGGGAATTACTCAGTCTAAAATATAATACATATCTCTATCTATGGTTAAAACGCCTCATTTAACATAGCTAATCGCTCAGTAACATGACGCACAATATATATATATATATATATATATATATATATATATATATCAAATATCTGCTGAATCATATATATATATATAAATATATATGTATGTATATGTATAAGATTTTAGACCGGCAAAATGTTCTGAAGTGTTCAATATTCATTCTATATATAAGTATTGCTATTTTTTTTTAATTTTATATATATATATATAACAATATTCTAAAATATTTATAGTTATATACAGATGTATGTTTTCTATGTTTTGCATACCCTGATCGCTTTCCTCTTATCTCTGAATATTTTATAGACTATTGTATTCCGTTTTTCTTTTCATTATGACGCATCAAACTTTCTATCGATTCAAAATAAATATAGTAAAAGTCGGAAATACTATAATTACCTATACATATACATATGTATGTATATATATTCATGCCTAGTTATGCATATTAGCGAATAAAGATAATCTTTAGGTCGAAACTAGTTTTAGCTTGCCGAATCAAGGTCGTGCAGGCACTCGCATTATCCGACTCAAGATCTCTTAATGACATGCCAGTTAAACTTAAGCACACATACTTGAATATGCATATAAATACACTAGCGTACACACACGTATATGTATGTATACATATGTACATATACTATGTATGCACATATATGTATTGTTTTTATTTTGGCCATTAGCTTTGTCACACTGTGCTAAATATATCTACATATGTATGTCGCTATTTTGTCCGATAATTAATTAAAAAACTTAATAAATTGATTTTATTTATTGCCTTAATTTTTTTTCTGCTGTATTAAATTTTAAAAATTACTTTTTGTTATAAAAATATATGAAAACCTTTATTAAATATTTAATTTTTGTTAATATCAAATATGTAATAAAATAATTTAATTTTATAAAAAGTTATAAAAATATAATTTTAAATAACATAGTTTATTTTTGATTTACCTGCATTTATTCAATTGCATTTTTTTAAATTTTAAATTCAAATTATTTATTTAAATTTGATTTTATGCGTATGTATAAAAATATACATATGTATATGTATTTTGTATGTAAAATTTTATTTAAATGAATATTTTTAAAATATGTACTTATGAAAACGCATTTAAAAAGGAAAAAGTATTATTTGTAATATACATATATTAATATATTTAGATATATAAACATAAATTTATTTAAACATTTTCAAACATTTTTGTTCCCATTTTATACATTATTTGAAGAATTTTGAGATTTTTTCTGTTATTTATGGCGCCACAACCCAACTACTCAAAACTATTAAATATTTGAAATTTGAGAAATCGAGTAATAGTTGTTTCGATTGTTTTATTTCAATAAGATTGGTGCCATTCTAATTCCAATTTAATTCGTTTTTGTTAACAATAACTCAGCAAAATCCAATTTCATGAGTATCCCGATTTTATTTTTAATACACTAAAATTGTTGGTAATGACAGAAGGAGCCGTAACCGATAATATAGATATAGTGCTCGCAATGAATAAAAAAATTATTAATGATCAATAACAGAAATATGATCCCTATATATATTAGAGGGGGGAAATCGAGACTATGGACATAGTATGTGACATCTGCTAATCGTGCAATGCGGACTAAGGAACCGTCGTGTACAGAATACAGTCATAGTAATTACATTTTTTATGAATTTTATGACTGGTATTCGAACCTCTGTCCCACTGACTCGCTGTTCTACGAATAATAAAATATAATATATATTTAATTGTTCTATTCCAGTCAAACAGTTGTCAAAGCCCACTCATGTAAATCAGTTTCAGAAATTTTAATCTTAATAGCTTCACATCAAATCAGCGCTCAGAACTTTCACTTTCCTTGACGAGGCTGTCGAGCAATGAATACTAGGAAATGCAGATAGCGAAATAATAGAAACTGATAGAACTGAATACTGAATACTTAACCGAATGTTGAACTTTAGCGTACACGTCAATTAGTTGACTTGAGCGAGCACATTTCGCAGCTATTTGTTCTACATTGTGTTATTTTGTTTGTTTTGCAAACATTGGCCGGTTGTCGGCTGACGGCTGTCGTGGGCTGGGCCAATTCAAAGTTCAGTTTCAAAATTGTTTGCCTTATCGGGGGTATGATAAGCGAGCTTAAATTTGTATTCTTTCTGCGATGCCGCTAATCACTATTATCTATTGTAGATCTATGTGCTGACTGTGCTTTTGCTGCCCATTCGCGTGGTGGGATGCGTCCTATCTCTGTTGTCGGCATGGATGTTCGCCTACGTTGGCCTCTATGGCATGTCCATGGAGGATTTGCAGGCGAAACCGCTTACCGGCTGGCGCAGGTAAGTCATATATCCAGGATATCCGTATCCATCCACTCTCGATGTGGTTAATGTCTATGCTCTATCTTGTCGGCAGGCTTCTGCAGTATTGGACAGCACGTGCCATGCGCATGGTTTACACGTCCGGCTCGTTTCACCATATCAAAATGAAGGGCACGCCAGCCACTCCGAAGGAGGCACCTATTTTGGTTGTGGCGCCACATTCGTCATATGTTGATTCCATTCTGGTGGTTTCTGGACACCCGCCGTCGATCGTGGCCAAGCGCGAGACAGCGGACATTCCGTTGCTTGGCCGCATTATCAACTATGCACAGCCCATTTACGTGCAGCGGGAGGATCCCAACTCCAGACAGACAACCATACGCCATATTGTTGATCGTGCCCGTTCGTCCGACAACTGGCCGCAGGTGGTCATTTTTGCCGAGGGCACGTGCACCAATCGCACAGCATTAATCAAATTTAAGCCCGGCGCCTTCTACCCGGGCGTACCCGTACAGCCAGTGCTGCTCCGGTATCCCAACAAATTTGACACCTTCACCTGGACCTGGGATGGTCCCGGCGTGTAAGTCTATTTAACAATCAAATGTTCATTCACTCAAGATCTTCTAATCTTTATTTTGCACTCAGATTGCGACTGCTGTGGCTAACCATGACACAGTTTTATAACCGGTGCGAAATAGAGTACCTGCCCGTTTACACACCGTCGCCCGCTGAAATGGCCGACGCCAATCTCTATGCCAACAATGTCCGCCAAGTAATGGCCACGTAAGTTCTATCCTAGATTGAGTCAGCTAACGACAGTTATTATAATATCAAATTGAATTTGTAGCGCTTTGGAAGTGCCCACGTCGGATTACTCGTTTGAGGACGTGATCGTCATGAGTCGGGCGCGTGAAATGAAGATTCCTTTTCCTGGCGATATTGTGGAAATCGAGCATACACTTGATTTTCTTGACCTACTGGACTCGACGCGCGACATGGAACTGTCCGAAAAGTATCTAACGTTGGCCAACACAGAGAAACTAGACATAATCGCATTCGCCGAGCTGCTCCAAGTGGATCTCAAGAATCCCAATTTGCATAAGCTCTTTGCACTGCTGGACCATGTAGGTGTCCATGTGCTATATATATGCATTCTCTGACTAATGTTCGTCTATCAACTCATATTATATTTGTAGCGCAAAAACGGCACTGTGAGTCTGAAAAGTTTCTTGGTCTGTTCGCTGTTTTGCAAGTTAAAAAACGCTGAAATTATAACGTTTCTCCGAGTACTAATCAAGGTACGAATAACTCGCAAAATAAATAATATTTATCTTATATTATATTTGAATTTCTTCCAAAGCTGTATAGTGAGTCAAGTGACCAGATTAGCAGGGAGAACTTCACACGTTTAATGCGGCATGGCGGCGGCAAGATGAATGAGCAAAAGACTCAATCGCTCTTCTATGCCCTGGACACCGCCAATGTAGGCTACATATCTTTCGGTTAGTCTTGAGTTATAATTAGTTGCGCCATATGTTTAAAGCTCTTTCGTTTACAGATAAGTTTGCACAATACACGGAAACACTGCCCAGCTATAAGTTTCTCTATCACAAGTCCGAGCATATAAGGCGGACGAAGAGCAAGCCCACACCCACAACCAACTGAACAATCCAAAAGAATGCATTTGGAGGCTGCAATAAAACTCATAAACTGGTTCTATAGATATTCAGAAATATGCCATAGGCAAGCGGCAACTGGCAGCATGCAACATGACACAGAGCGGTGGAGAAATACAGATGAGAGAGACAGAGAGAAACATAGTAAGATAGACAGAGAGAAGGCGAGCGACAAGGAAAGTGTAGCATAGTGTCAAACCTAAGCAAAAAGTTAAATTGTAATCTATGTATCTATAACAGATATAGTAGTTAATTTATTTATTGTGTACGTGTTTGTTGCCTACTGTAATTAGATTTGTATAGCTTGAGAAGATGAGAGTTGTAGGCGCAGGTCCAAAGAGAGTTTTTCTCAATTGCAATTGCGCAAGCATAGCAGAGATATAGATATATATCATGATCTATGCACCTGTCTGTAACTTCAACAAATTACCTTTATGTGTACTTTTACTCTTAACGCAAGTCATTTCATTATTGTGATTCTAATTATATATTTTGTGAATTATACACTGTATATTTATGCATGCGGACTTTTCACTCATATTCCATACAGAAGTCTTGTTTAAAGCTTTAGACTATAACTTGTTGAAATTATATGTGAAATGCCAAACCCCAAATACACAACATGAATTGTAAATGTCCAAAAGAAAAAAAATTCGATCAATATAATAATTTATCTTAACTTTAGTTTTACTCTCTCAGTTGAGATCTTTAGTTCCTCTTCCACCATATATATAATATATATATATATATATATATATATATTGTGAGTATGGATACTCACTAATATATTTCTTATGCATTTGTAAACTTACACATACACACCGAATAGACTTCTGGGCACGTCCTCAGTATCCGATTAAACTAGAGCTACCTGTACTTAAACAAACATTGTTCTATTGCCAAATGACAAGCAACAGTTGTAATACACACACACAGATACACATACACTGATGAGTGCTCTGCTTTATTTTAGAAATTGATTTTGTAAAATAATCAAACATAACATAACATTATATCCACGCAGCGTTGCTGCTATGCTCTTTCGAATGTTGTTTATCTTATAAATTTAGTGACCAAATACTCAAACAAGAAAACAAGAGAAAAACTAAATTTATATTTGCCTTTTAAGATACGAAAACATAAATCAGTGAATTGGAATTGTTGTAATTGAACATCATATTGGAAATTGAATATATAAGTCATAGTTGAAAGAAATGTATTTTTGTATAAATATTTAGCTCGGAATTTGCTAAAAACACTCGAAACAAATGGAATTTAGTGAAGCCTTAAGTGAATATAGTTTTTGGGGAAAGAGCATAGCATATGGCAAACCATATATACTCCACATATATATGTTAATATAGTGTGTGTACCCATGAACCTATACTATATATCTGTATGCATATGTCTATGTCTACGCCACTCCGCCAGATATTATTCCTTTCCAAGTGGAGTGAATCGTAGAGAGTTGCTCTGAAATAAATGTGTACCTTTTTAAACGAATGAATTCATGAACCCTGATAAAAGGGTGTTCTCTCTAGTCGTATTATTTGGGCTATGGGGACTGGCTATCGGGAACTGGCGAGTGGTGGGCGTTACCGTGCGGCATATGGCATCGCGGAAACGCCCCGCAGCTGACGTCGCGGCCAGTGCGCGTCGACAGCTACAGAGTTCAATCGAAAGCTGAGCCAAGCGAACGCCTACAACAGGATACGAAATTATTAAAATTGTTACAAATTCATTTTTTTTATTTTTTTTTGTTGTTTTTTTTTTTACTGCATTTGTGTTTCGAAATATGAATAATGTGTAGGTGCATAGGATGCAACAAGTTTCTGCTGCTGCCGCTGCTCCTTTTGTTGGTTTTCTCCGTGGAAGGCTTTGTTAATTCGTAAGTAGCAGCAGCTACTTGATTCATCTCGGCATTCAATTCAACGTCCATTTGCAGACCCAAGATCATCAGCAAGGATGGAAATCTGATATTCGAGTCGGGCGCCAATCGCAACATCAGCTTCCGCTTGAGCGGCAGCTCCCGCCTGGTTATCAATGAGGAATACGATGTGCTGGAACTGCTGATGCCCATCAGTGCCATCAAAAAGCGACCCACAAGCGGCGCAACCAAGGACGAGTGGAACGGCGTCGATGATATTGTCGACTTGCGCGATCTTGTCGATCAGCTAACGGAGTTAAGATCCCAAGCTCTCGGGCCTAATGGTGTAAACACCAGGTTACGTCAACTTCAAAATAGGTGAGTTTAGTGGGTAATAATGGATTGCATGTGGATTGTATGTGGGCAATATGTGGATTGTATGTGGCCCAAAAATGGAATTTATATATGTGAGTTGTACAAGCTATATATGTACATTGGTGGGCCCACATGTAGATGATGTCCATTCGTAAGGATGTACGAGGGAATGTTAGCAGATTATATGTATGTATGGTATATAGCTGCCTACATATGTATATTTTTGTGCGATGTATGTATAACTGTAATATACGTCACACAATGGATATACAGTGACACGCATACATCGTGGATGTATGTATGTATATGGGATGTACGATGTTCAATAAGTGAAGTCTTTGTCCGATGTTGAGCTGCCCAATGTAACTGTCTGAAATGTCGGCTTGTATGGGATCTATAATTGAATGTTCTTTTAATGTTGAAGGGCTTGGATAAAATGTACGTAGCATGTTGCTCGTATGCGTTGTGAGATGCATCTGGTATATCGTTATGAAGTTGGTGGAATGTGGAGTAATGAGGGTGAAGTAAAGGCGGCAGGTATGAATGCTATGCAGATAGAGCGTAAGAGGGATGCACTTGGGATGTTTCATAGGCGTATTTCATACGTCGGATGAATGAAATATATATTGATGGATTGCCTCTACAATTGTGTGCAGAACACGGGCTAGCAATGTGTTGCTGAGACGGCTGCATTCGCGACTTCGCGTAGTGGAGAACAAAGTGCAGCGGCTGACGACGAAGGTGGAGCTGGACAGCTGCCACAGCAATCCGTGCGAGAATGGCGGCTCCTGTTTCAATACCTACAACGGATACCGCTGCCAGTGTGTGGCCGCCTTTGAGGTAACGTACGGGGCGTATTGGGGGGCGTGTGGCGTCGAGCCAACAGCGAACTTACCGTACCCTCTCTCGCTCACAGGGGAGAAGGTGCGAGCGAGATGTGAACGAGTGTGCGCTTTTGGAGGGCACCGACTTGGGCTGCCAGAATGGGGGCCAGTGTATCAATCAGTTCGGCTCGTTTAGCTGCATGTGTGCGCCCGGCTGGCATGGGATGCATTGCAGCCAGCGCAAGACGGACTGCGCAGCAGCCAGTACCTGGGAGCTGTGCGGTCATGGCAACTGTGTCCCCAGCAGCGATGCAATGGGCTATCGCTGTCTCTGTGAGGCGGGTTGGCGCAGCAATGGCCTGACGCCCACTTGCACCGAGGACGTGGACGAGTGCACAGCGACCGCACATACACCCTGCTCTACCAAATGTATAAATTTGCCCGGCAGCTTTACCTGCGCACCGTGTGCGCCCGGCCTGACCGGCAACGGCGTGAGCTGCCGCGACATCAACGAGTGCGACACGAACAACGGCGGCTGCAGCCTCAGTCCGCATGTCGAGTGCATCAACAGCTACGGCACGAGCCACTGTGGCGAGTGTCCAGTCGGCTGGACGGGCGACGGACGCACTTGTCAGCGCAACAGCAATAGCAATAGGAATGGCAACGGCTCACCCAATGGACTTAGCTACACCACCTGCTCGCAGCGCAACTCGCTCTGCCATCCGGCGGCCATTTGCTCTGAGATCTCTAATACGATCATCTGCAGCTGTCCGGGCGGCATGGTGGGCAGCGGCTACGGCGAAACCGGTTGTATTCGCGGCACCAATAAGAACTGCAATGATCTGCCCTGTATGGTAAGCATTTAAATTACCATCTGTGTATTATCCGATCCTCTGTGAACTCAGAGGAACAATCTCCGAATACTCGTTCACTGGGAGTGCAACGGGAATATTGCCTTGTGTGCTAACTCTGCTTATGCATATTCGACCTTATCGTCGTCTTATAAAGGTTAAGTTTTCTTATGATGCTGCTTATCTATATTAAATAATATAGTCGAATATTCGGGGTGGGGAGTTGCGATCGGGTTAAGCAGGGATCCTTTGGATACTTATGTGTAGATGTCACACATATAGATACAGTACAGTTTTTAGGATATACACCAAATACTTTCAAGAAGTTGCCACACTCTCAGGTTAGTAAAAATATAACTGTAATTGACTTATAAAAGGGCAGTAATCGCGTAACTACTGGTAACTTTGCAACATAAATATCCTAACATAAGTGACATAAGTATCCTAAGGATCACTGCCAATTAGAGGCATGGCAAATAGGAAAAGGAATCTTCAACAGCGTTTTAGTTATAACGCTCCAGATGGATTTAAAGTAATGTGTATACATAAATGGGCTCTTGGCAGATTAGATAATTTAGGAAACTATATTTTTCACAGCTGTAAGGCTAGGGTCAACGAATCTTGCATAATAATGTTGTTTGTTGTATATTTCAGAATGGTGGTGTTTGCATGGACGCTGGCCCATCGAACTATACGTGCATTTGTCCTCGGGGCTTCCATGGTCCGCACTGTGATCCGTTGCCCGATGCATGCACATCGCAACCTTGTAAGAATAATGGACGCTGTAGTCCGACGCCTTCAGTAGGAGGCGGTGGGTTCGTTTGCCAGTGTCAGCCGGGCTATCGAGGTCGGCTGTGCGATGTTCGGTTCAGCAGCTGCAACGCGATGCTATCTGGGCTGACTGGGCGACTCCGCTATCCGCCGGGAGGAGATAGCTATGAGCACAATTCTCAATGTGCCTGGGTAATACGAACGAACGAGTCGCTGGTGCTGAACGTGACATTCCAAAGCTTTGACATAGAGGATTCGACGGAGTGCCGCTTTGATTGGCTGCAGATAAACGATGGCCGCTCGGCAGCGGCCCAGATCATTGGGCGCTATTGCGGAAGGCACAAGCCGCATGGCGGCAACATCATCTCCTCAAGTAATCAGTTGTATTTATGGTTCCGCTCCGACAACTCGACAGCACGCGCTGGCTTTGATCTCACCTGGCAGTCGATGCAGCCACAGTGTGGCGGCCTAATTCAGTTCGACACCCACGGCACTCTGGCCTCTCCAGGGTCTCCCGGCAATTACCCCCGCAATCGCGACTGCCAGTGGCGTCTCGTGGCACCGAGCAACAAGCGAATTAAGCTGACATTCTTCAGCCTGCAGCTGGAGGAACACGATAGTTGCAACTTTGACTTTGTCTCGGTATGCAAAGACTCAGAATTGTGTTTTGACGAAGAGCCTGACTGTTTACGCCTTTTGTTTTCAGATAGACGATGCCATCTCTGGCCGGGAGCTGTACAAGTATTGCAGTCGAGAGCGACCAGCACCGCTCTTGCTGCTCACCCACGAGGCCATCATTCGTTTCCATTCGGATGAGACAGGCAGCGATTTGGGCTTTCAGTTGCACTATTCTGCCGAGGAGCGTCTGCCGGGCTGCGGTGGGGTCTATACCAGAAAGGAGGACACCATTCGTTCGCCAAATTACGCTCTTGGCACGGGCACCATATCGTGCGACTACGAGATACAATTGACCATGGGTGAGTCTATTAGTTTGGACTTCAGCAGCTTTGAGCTTGCAGTGGATTCATGCATTGAGATGTATGATGTTAGGACTTCGCCGGTTTCCGAGGCGGATGTGATATCAACGCTTCAAAGCAAACACTGTGGCGGGTCCAGTTTACTGCCGCCTAGCTTTCATTCGCTCTTCAATCGCGTTCGTATCAAGTTCTTCACAGCCAGTTCGCCTAGTACCGTCGATCGTTTCGAGCTGCACTATCACATGGACTGCTCCCACACTTATGATGCGCTCAGCGGTACCATCAAGTCGCCTGGCTACCCTAACACGACCCGGGGCGATCGATTCTGTACCTACAAGATATTAACTGCTCCCGATACGGTGATTACGCTTAAGCGAGTGGACTTTCGGTTGTCGGATGTAGCGGTAGAATCATCGCTCTCAGAGGGGGACTCCGATGAGGGGGATGAGAGCGGAGAATGCATTGGCGGCACCTCGTTGACCATTAATGACGGTCTCAACCGTGCCATACTGGGGCCCTACTGCGACCAGAAGTTGCCCCCCGAGGAGTATGTTAGTCAAACCAATATGCTAGTGCTGCATCTGCAGACGCAGGTGGAAAGCACGCGTTGTGCCTTCCGTTTCGATTACCGTGCCGTGCCTGTAGGCAGCAATCAGTGTGGGGGCGTGCACACTAAGGAGGGTCAGAATATACGCTTACCAGTAGATGCGACGGGCAAGTATAAAAATGACTTAACCTGCTATTGGATTATTATGGCGCCACCGAATAAGGCCATACTGTTGCATTGGCTCAGTTTTGAGCTGGAGAGCACCTCGGACTGTAACTACGACTATGTAGAGGTCTATGACGGCCTAGTGACCGGTGAGGCTAAGCCGGCAAGTGCGATGGCTCGCTATTGTGATGCCAATGTGCCGCAAGATCTTTTAAGCCACGCTCGTCTTCTGACTGTCAAGTTTGTGTCTGACTTCAGCGATGTGGACAATGGCTTCGAGTTGTCCTATCGGTTCGTTGAGCGCAATACCTGCGGCGGTCATATACATGCATCCAATGGCATGCTCAACTCGCCGGAATATCCGCTCAACTATACTAACGGACTCGACTGCATCTGGCAGCTGACCTCACCGATAGGCAGCCAGATGGAGATGCAAATCGACCTGTTTGAGCTGACTGCCACACGCAACTGTAGCGGCGACTGGCTGGAGGTACGAAACGGTCGAAGCAACAGATCGGCCCTAATCGGACGTTTCTGCGGCACGAGTATACCGCGTCGCATACCCAGCTTTACGCACGATCTCTATTTGCATTTCCATACGGATGATGTGGACGTCGCTCGTGGATTCCGGCTGACGTGGCGTGTCTTCGCCAATGGCTGCGGCGGTCTTCTGATTGGCAATGGCGGCGTTATCACCTCGCCCAACTATCCCAGCACATATCCGCACAATGCTCACTGTGAGTGGCATCTGCGCGTCCATTCAGGCTCCAGTTTGCAGATTGTCATCGAGGACTTGGAGATGGAAGATTTATACGATTGCATCTATGACTATTTGCGCGTCTACCATGGCGGCAGCAACAGTAGGCTTTTGGACCTCACCTATTTTGTGCTGTGCACCATGCCCAATGAGCGGAATCGTGTGCTGCACATCGATGACAATGAGGCCATCGTTGTCTTCCAGTCGGATATCAGCAATGCGGATCGCGGGTTTCGGCTGTCCTACAGTGCCGTCTGTCAAAATACACTGAACTCAACCCAGGGCGTCATCGAGAGCATCAACTATGGCGAAGCCTTCTTCGAGGGCGTCATCAATTGCAGCTGGCAGTTGCGACCACCGCGAGGTAATCACATACGCCTGGAGTTTTCCCACTTTGACCATCGCGAAACTCGTCTGCCCACCGACGCAGATGGGGGTGTTTATATGATTGATGGGGCCAGCGTGGTGCCCGTTGTGGGCTTGACTACGTACAGTGCCAAAGCCGACGTCTTGACAATTGTCCACAATACGAGCAGCATAAACTTTCGGCTCGAGTATCGCGTCGATGGCTGCGTACAGGAGCTGCGTGGCGAGGCGGGATCATTCCGTTCACCCAAACATCCGCAGGTGTACCCTAACGATATGGAGTGCTACTGGTTGATACATGCATTGCCCGGCCAGGTCATCGAACTGACTGTTATAGACATGGACATTGAGGAGAGTGTCAACTGTACTAAGGATGCTCTTGTGGTCTGTCACTTAGATCTCGTTATTATTTGCCATCGTTTAACTTTCAATCTTTCATAGATTTCTAACAGCTTCCGTGAAGTCAATGTCCATAACAGACACTGCGGCCGTAAAGGCAAACTGATCTATACCAGCGCCGGACACAAGCTGCATGTGCGCCTCATCACCGACAGCTCACACAACGGGCTTGGCTTCGAAGCCAACTTTCGCGTTATAAAGAGTTGTAAGTTGACGTCTTAGCCAAGATTCCGATCCCTCTGGTTAACTGATCTCTTGACCACTAGATGCAGATGTAAGCTTAGTTGTGCATCAACTGGTTTAAATCTAATCAAGGAGTTTATTCTTCTTTCGATAACTCATCCCGTTTCTTTATTATCGATAAATTGGCTTTGTATTTTGCATATCGTAAAAGCTACGGTTTTCAAATTTACTATGGAAATCCGCCTATTGAATAGAAAGATTTTGCGTTTTTTTGATTTTGGATACCACGCCCCTTCGCGCTTATTTTCAAAAAACGCATCCAAAATACTAGAGACTTATGGGGTGAAAGTTGGATTAAGTCACTTTTTGTTCTAATTAAAATACACTAATTGTATTAAATTATCATCGGTACGTTTACCAGGCATTCCGAAAACTTCAAATTATATAAACATTTGTAGTAATTCCAAGAAATTATTATGACGCATGAATGCACGGAAGACTTGAGAAAAAGACGCGACGCATAGTTTTTGATTTAGATGTCCCGTTAGCTTTTTCCCGTCTTCTTTCATTTCTTATGATTTTTGTTATTTATTTTATTTAAGAATATATAAAAGAACAATACGGTAAAAAAAAATTATGAAAAGAAGTGCCTTTCCAACTAAAATATGATGTTCAAGTTGAACTTGTGTGAATTTTTTTTGCTTTGCAAACAATTAATGGAAATACTGTATGTACATAAGTATAATTTCCCATAATATAGGCATGTAGCAGCCCAAACGCAGCCGCAGGGTATCTCGACTAGACCACTCCTACTTGTTCTTGTTCTCGCTCAGGAAGTATGGGGTAAGGTCCGTCCATCTGTCTATTTCTCCGTCTTGTGGAACCTCACGGGATACTTTAAATTCGTCTTATAGATTTAAAAGATTATGCCCAAATGGATTTCACTCCGTGAATTGAATAAGCTGTACGGTGGGCTAGGGCAGAAATATAGTTAAATAATTCTTTAATTTGATATCTTTTGCAGCTTGCGGTGGCAAACTATCCACCAAGAGCGGCGTCATTCAGTCGCCGAACTTTCCGAAGCCTTATCCGCGGAACAGCGAGTGCGAATGGCTGCTGGAAGTAACGCCACATCACACGATTATATTCGATATAAAGAGTATTGACTTAGAGTCGGGTTACGAATGCGGCTGGGATTATGTGGCAGCTTATGATATGAGCGGCACCACGACGTATGGCGATAGTGATACGGACAGCGATACGCTGGATGACAGTGAGGATCATCAGATATTTAAATTGTGCAGCAGAGGCGACGATGTATCCAATCCCAGACGTACCGAATCAGCCACGAATCGAGCCGCTGTGCGTTTTGTCACAGACGAATCAGTACAGAGCCGAGGTTTTCAGGTGGAATATCGCGAATCCTGCGGCCAGACACTGTTCATCGATGAGACAGACTTTCAGTACTTGACCCTGTCGTATCAGGTGGCACGCAACGAGACCTGCGTTTGGGTGCTGCAAGCTGCTGAGCTCAGCAAGCACATCATCTTCACGCCCACACACATTCAGCTACACAGCGCAGCCTCGGCCCAATATCCGCAAGAGGGCGACTGCATGGCTCACGGCGTCCAGATCTACGAAGGTATCGAGGCTTCGGGTAGACCTCGCCAGCAATTCTGTCGCTCCCACCCACCGGCAATCATCTCGCGAGGTCACGCTCTGACCATAAGTGTGCCAATGGCACTGGTCGCCGAATTCGAAGGCAATTACATGACTCTAGACACCATGTGCGGCAGTAATTACAATGGACTAGCTGGTCGGTTCACATCGCCCTATTATCCCGACAGCTACCCGGTGAACATTGAGTGTGAATGGATACTGGCAACAAGCGAGGGAAACTCATTGTCCCTAACGATTGAATCGCTCGATCTGGAGCAATCCGAAGGGTGCAACAATGATTATCTGGAGCTGCGCGAAGAGTCCATACGCGGCGCACTCATTGGGGTCTATTGTGGCAACCAGCTGCCACCAACGATACACTCCAAGGGCAGCATTTGGCTTAAGTTCAAGAGCAATGACGATGTGGTCGGTGAAGGCTTCATGGCCAGCTACAATTATGGTGAGTTCCCAGACCTTAACTCTAATCTCTTATGCGTGACTAACAGGAGTAACTTAACTTTGTGCAGAGCTACACAATGAACTAAATGGGACAGAGGGCAAGGTGGAGTCACCGCATTATCCAGACAAGTTTGACAGCAATGAGGCATATAGCTGGCGCATCACCGTTGATTCGAATTATGTGGTGGTGGTCAATTTGGATCACTTACGTGATGTGGATCAGCAGCACATTCGGTTCTACGATGGCTACACGGACATTGGAGCCCAGCTGGCGGTGCAGCCATATAAGCCCCTCGTCTCTAGCACAAATGTACTTTTTGTAAAGGCCACGCGGGGTCCGTTCCAGTTTAGCTGGGAGCGTTTGTCTAAGGTAGCATTGGCTTCGAATCGCAGTGCTGAGCTGCAGGCACGCCAATGCGGCCAACAGCTGGTCTCACTTAATCGCTCCATTATCGCCTTCAATTCCCCGGGCTATCCATTGGGCTATGCCCAAAATTTGCACTGTGTTTGGACCCTTGTGCCGACCAATCCAGCTACGCATGCGGCCGTTCAGCTAACTACCGTTGATTTTGAGCAGTTCTCAGATGCGTGCTACGCCGACTACCTGGTGATATCGAGTAGCAGTAATATGCAGGACTGGACGGAGCTGACGAAGACATGCAAGCAGGTGAACAGTACGGAAAAGCTTGTATACCACGGTAAACCGTATCTGCGATTGGAGTTCTCCACCGATTCTAGCGTTAATAAAACGGGCTTTGCGAGCGTGCTTCGCACCATGTGCGGCTCGGAGCTGACTGAACAACGGGGCATCGTCAACATAACGGAGCTGGTCTCCAACAACCTAATATATCCCCTAGAATGCATCTGGACTATACGTGTGCGCCAGGGTAAGCGCATACGCATCACATTCCTGGAGTCGCTGCTGAGCACTCGCACCAAAGTCGTCGAAGTGGACAGCTGTGCCTCTTTCTTTGTGGTGCGCAATGGTTACGCGGAGGACTCGCCTTTTCTGGGCCGTGGCAAGTATTGCGAGAATAATATTACCGATGTGCTGGAGACCACCTCCAACCGGGCGTACATCAAGTTCCAAAAGAAGTTATCGCCGTTCTTCCGTGCCGCCTTCCGGTACGAAGAGTTAGGCCATGCCTGCTCCGGCCATATTGTGCTAGAGGAGGTACTCGGCAATATGGAACGCCTCATCAGCTCCCCTAACTATCCCAATTTGCCGAATCCTCACTCGGAGTGCGTATGGCGCATCAGTGCGCCGCCCCATCATCGCATTGCTGTGCAGTTTGTTGGCAACTTTGATCTGACTGCGAGCAGCATCAGCAGCAGCAACAGCAGTGATGAGGACGGTTGCGATCGGGAGTTTGTCCAGCTTAACGATGGCAGCACTGAGCTTATGCCTCAACTTGGTCGCTACTGTGGCAACCGTAAGCCAGACATCGTTTACTCTTCGGGTAGCGAGCTGCGTATGAAGTTCTATACGAGCGTGGTAGAGCCGCACTCGGGCTTCCAGGCGCTCATCAAATTGGCCGATTGCGGCGGCAGCTACTACAGCGCGAGTGGACTGATTCGCTCGCCCAGCGCGGATCAGCTGCTGCCGCACTTGCAGCCGAACAAGCTCAAGGAATGCGTTTTCACCATCGAGGTGGAGAAGGGCAGCACAATCGATCTAAGGTTTGAGGTAATGCAGCTACCGTTACCGGTGAATGGCAGTTGCATACAGGAAACCTACTTGGAGCTGGAGGAGATAGAGCCGTTTGGCGATAGCATCAGCGATCGCCTGACGATTTGTGGCAATGCCAACCGACATTTTCTCGTCGAAACGAATAAAATTATGATCCACCTGCGCATGCCCACCGGCCAATTGGGCAGCGAGCAGAGCTTTCAGCTGCGCTACAGCGCAATCGGAGCTCGCTGCGGCGAGACTATCCACGCTGTGCAAGGCGTGCTTCAGACCCCTAACTATCCGTCGGGTGTGCGCGTGCCGACACACTGTGCCTGGCGAGTTCAGGTGCCCAAGGGACGCCGCGTCAAGGTGGAAATACTGGACTTTGACAATGGCGGTAACACGAACAACACGCACAGCAGCTACCGCGGTCGCATCACCTTCTCCAACGATCACAAGATGCAGTCCGTCATCGGACGGTACGCTTACAACCCACCCGCTGAGGTCATCTCCACCGACAACACCATGGGTATCGATGCATTCATCTTGCCGTTCAGTCAGCATCGCGGCTTCAAGCTGCGTTTCAGCGCTTTCGGTCAGAGTGAGTGTCGCGCCCGACTCGACTTCGCTGTGAGCAGCACGCTGCTCTTCACCCGGCAGAACGAGAGCAGCCTGGTCCACTGCAGCTACGTTCTGCGACCGCCTCAGAACAGCACGCTCTTGGTGCAGGTGCAACGCTTCAACACTACGTTCGCCTTCATGGACAACAGTCATATGTGCCGAGTAATGACACCCCTCAAGCTGATACGTCCCGACGAAGCTGAGCCGCTGTTGCCGATGCTGCTCTGCCAGGGCAACCAGGACAGCCAGGTCAATCAGTCGTCTCGCAGCGTACGCCTGCCTTTCCCCGTCGTCATGACCATCACGGGTAATCGCCGCAACAACCTGCAGCTGCTCCAGCTGGCTTACAGTCTGCAGCGTTGCGGTGGCATTGTGCCCCTGGAGCTGGGCGACAATGTAACCATAACACAGCCCAGCCACCTGGTCGGTGAGCAGACTTTGAACTGCGCCTGGGCCGTTGGTCCTGACCAAACGCTCGAAGAGCCACTTTCGCCGCAGGACGTGCAATTGGAGGTGTCTATAAGCGCGAATCTCGAAGGCGACTGCAAACTACATTACCTTGTGCTGTACAGCGGTCCCGATCAGAACTCTCCGGTCATGGGTCGCTATTGTAATCAGGCAACGGCCGTAAATTTGGTGGTGGAACGTGGTCTATTCCTGGAATATCACTTGGAGTCGCCGGCCAATGCCAATCGCAACTCCAGCTTTAATGTGACTGTCAAGTATGGTAGTGGCTGCGGCGGTCGTTTGACCTATCCATATCGCATCATTGACTTCAGCGAGCAGTACAAAAACAATGTGGAGTGTATCTGGGAAATAGAGGCGGACCAGGGCTTCCACATTGCGCTTTCATTCCTGGGACGATTCTACATTGAGGATAGCGTCAAATGTGCCAAGGACTATTTGCGTGTGGAACAGCGCAACAACAGCAGCTCATCGTTGGGCAATTGGACAGATGTAGCTACCTTATGTGGTCGCAATCCACCCGAGATCATTGAATCCACCAGCTCAACAATGCGGCTAATCTTTCGCTCGGATGGTGACATAACGGGCGATGGTTTCAGTGCGGTATTCGAGCGCATTTGCGGCGGCGTGCTCCTAGCTGGTGCAGAGACTCAGGAGATCATTAGTCCGGGCTACCCGAAGGGCTATGCCAAGAATCTCTTTTGCAACTACACAGTCAAGCCGCGCGACTCAGGTGCAGTTGGCGTACTGGTGCGTTTGGTTGACTTCGACCTGGAACGCTCACCAATGAATGCTTGTATATTCGACAATGTGACGGTGACGACGCGGGACAAGGACGATCGGGGAGCGGAGGCCATCATCTGCGGGCATAAGAATCAATATGCTTACCGCGCCCAGGGTTCCATTAGCTTCGTGTTTCGGTCGGACAGCTCGTTTAGCGGACGTGGCTTCAAGCTGGAGTATACGACCAATGTATGCGGCGGAGTCGTTAGCTCATCGCAAATGGTGGAGTCGCAGCGACAGCATCAAGATGATTTAATGCCGCACAACAGCGACTGCTACTGGAATCTGACAGCGCCGGAGGGTCACAAGTTCACCATTAAATTCGAGCTGCTAGACTTCGAGGACGGCAATCAGATGTGCAGCTACGATGGCGTTGAAGTCTTCTCTAGTCCCGTTCCGGATGAAAAACAGCGCATGGCTCGTTTCTGCGGGCGCCTGACCGATAATCTGCCAACCTTGCATATACCCACCAATCGAGCGCTCATACACAGCTATTCCGATGATCGAGACCCGTCAGTTGGCTTCCGGGCGCTGGTGCGGCTTATGCCTAATTGTGATGAGATCATATACCTGGGCGAGAACAATGCCAGCTATACGTTCAATAAGTTTTTCGGCACCTATGCAAACAATCTTGACTGCAGCTTTAAGTTCCGTTCGAGCCCCGGTTTTCAGTTAAGCGTCGAGTTCCGCAGTTTTCACGTGGAAGAGACGAGAAAGTGTTCCGGCGACTTTCTGGAGTTACGCGATGGGGCCGGACCGTTTGCCGATGAGATCGGCAAGTTCTGTGGCCAAAACTTACCACCACCGCTAACCTCATCGCGTCACGTTCTCTTCATGCGTTTCGTCACCGACGCAAAGATCACGGACACCGGCTTCGAGTTGATTGTTACGGCCAAGCCACTTCAGTGCGGCAGCTCGCTGATTAAGCTGGATGGGAAGCACCCTTACGAGCTACGCTCACCGGTCAATGATCAGGGCAACTACGATAATAACGTCTTCTGTTTGTGGAAGATCGAGAGCGAAATCTCGCTGCATCTAAAATTTATCAGTCTCGACCTGGAGGCGCCCAATGCGACGGGCAGCTGCGATTCGGACTTCATAAAGATCTACAGTACGGAGGTTAGGACGTTTTCACTTTTATTGAACTACCAGAGCTTAGTATATATAGACTTAAACAGTGGAAACCTAAGATATTTTTTGGTTTTGTCAACTTAAAATTAGTTTTGCACCGGAATTTCTTTGATATGCAAATCAATGGATAGTTGAAGGAAATTCTTAATGCTGTTCAAAAATATTTAATGTAAGATTATGGCTATGGGTTAAGGAAAGTTGAGTATTTTCTTCTCTTTTGTAATTGAATTCTAAAGTTTATTTATTATTCTATTTAGTAGAGAGTTCCGATTAACGGCAATTTAATCATTTTATCATTAGCAAAGCTTACTTTTTATTTTTCGATCCTGCATTGCATACTTAAGTCACCCACTATTTTCCTTTACATTTTCTAGTGGGGTAGATGTCTTGGGTCCTTAATTGATTGATTCCATTGGAGTGATCTTTATCGATATCAAAATATAAAATCTAGCAGAGTACATATTATTAAATAGACATTGAAACCGTAATTGAATTGAATCCATTGCTCCATTTCCATTCCACACAGGATGCGCAACTGGTGGAGCATGGCTATGGTGATGAGGTGATCTTTAACGGACGGAAGACCTCGCGTTTGTATTACGAGTATTCCTTGGAGCACGTATATTGTGGCAATGGCCTACCAGATGACTACTACCCAAACTCGAAGCAGGTGTACGTAAAATTCCGTACAAACGGAGCTGTTACCATGCCCGGCTTCCACATCCGCATTGTGCCGGACGCTACCTGCAAGTTTAGCTATGGTGGCCTGCAGGGACGTCTTAAGATTTCGGAGAGTCTTGACTGCGATGCCGAAATCTTGGCGCCTGCTAATCACACGCTTAGCCTTTACTACTCGGAGGTGGTCTTCGGCTCATCCGACTGTGACGTGGAGCATGTCGAGGTCTTTGACAAGTCTAGCAACAAGTCGCTGCAGCGGGTCTGCTCCTATCTGGATCCTGGCAAGAGTCTGTTTACGTCGACGAATGAGCTGCGACTACACTTCAAGACCGGCAGTTACTTCAATAGTTTCGACCTTACATACATTGCCACGCCTGTGGCCGACGGACCCGGCTGTGGAGGCCAGTTGTACAATACCGAGGGCATTTTCGCCAATCCCTTCTATCCGCAGAATGTGCGCAATAACTCTAACTGCCGCTGGAGTGTTCGTGTACCAAGCAACACACGAGTCCTGCTCAATTTCGAATGTAAGTCAACTTCCCAACCGTAAATTCTTGCCTCTTTTTAAAATTACTGATTTCAGTCTTCAACCTGGGCTCCAAAGCCACGTGCCACACTGACTATCTGCTGATCGAGGAGCAGAACGAGCGCAACGAAATGCAGGAGATGCGTCGCTTCTGTGGCGAGGACAAGCCGCGCGTCTACTTCAGCAAGCGCAGCCAGCTTTTTGTCCGCTTCCACAAGTCGGTTAACTACGATGGCATCGGCTGGGTGATAAAATTTTCGGGCGTCTATGACAACTACGAGATTCCTGCCTATATGCTCCAATAGAAGAGCATATTTCAATACTGAGCAGTAGTAATTCAAGCCAATTATAATAATATATATCCGATAACATTTCCCCAATTACAAAAAATATGTATATATATTTTTTTTTAAATTTTATTGAATACATTTTAAATTAGTTATCTATAAAATAATTACTATGTATAATATATAATAATAATAGAATTGTCTCTTGTTTTCTTTCTTCTTCTTTTATCTAAACGCAAAACAAATAAATTTTTAAAAATTTCTATGAAATAAACGACCAATTCACGAAAATCTTATTCTTTCTCTTTAACGTTTTTTTTTTTTTTGTTTATAATTGTTGCTGCGCTCTTTACATTTATTTAACTATTTTTATACAGTAAACGAAAAATAAGAAAAAAAAGAAAAGTAATATATTTTAAGATTGGTCATATAAGAAATGCTCGTTTAATTGTAATCAAAATTAAAAAAAGGCGCTCAGTTATTCCCAAATATTATATATTATTCAGTTTAACAATCAACTGACCATTTTACAAAGACTTTGCCTAATAAATACAATGCTTTACTCTTGGTCGAGTTTATGGAAAATGAATTAAAAAAAAAAAATATTTTGTGCTATGATCGGGGCCCTGAAATATATATATATATATATATATATATATATATATATATATATATATATATATGAATTATATGTACAAAAAAAAAGAAGATTGGGTTCAAAGTGTGCAATTAAAAACACGATAAATATCATATCATATCAAGAAAATAAATTATAGTGGAGTGATAGGTGGGAGCGAGAGCGAGTAGCAAAATTGTTCAAATAAATCGAAAATCAAAACTTAATGTGGAGCATGTAGTATATGTTCGTATGTTTGGGAGCATATAGACGACATTTATTTAATGAACACGAACTTAGATAATAATTCGATTTGATTCGCATCTCTTCTCGGTTTTTAAGCTGATAACATTCTCGCTCTCATATATATGTATTAATGTATATAAGTATCTTGTATGAACAATCAGTTCATTATTTTTCACAATGCGAACAACTCCAACTCGAATTTATATTGTAAATTCAACTTCAACTCCAACTACATATTTATATTCATATTTATATTAATGCAAAAATCTTTTTAATGTATACATTTGGCTATAATTAATGTATATGTACGTATTGTATGTATTATGCTGAACTATGTAACAAACAATTGCCAAATGGCGCTCAACATTGTATATATGAATAGACGATTTGCAACGCGAAAGATAAACAGAGATTTATATACTTTGTTTGTTCACAAACCACACGGATAAAGCGCTCAAGAAATATTGTTGCGTATTTTTTTCGTAGAGTTTATAGAATATGTATAATTTATGCTATATGCAGACGTTTCCAGTATTGATTCGTTGAAACATGTTAAACGTTGCTTAACAATCTTAACACATAGACCCCCGCACACACACCCACACAGTCACACTTACACTTACGCACAACACAACGATTGATATTGATATGTCTAAAATTTTGTTTGGTTTTTCTCCATGTTTTATACTTTGTTTTTAGATAACTGCAATTTGAAATCTGGCCAATACGTTGCAACCTTTCCCCTACTCTCTATCTCTGTCCTTCGGACTACCTTTTCTTATTCAATTCTCTCCCTCGCTCCCCATCTCTGTCTCGCTCAACATTAATTTAAACGTTGTCCATTTGCGCCCCGACATAATGCCAAAGACAACGGCAACATCTTAAGAAATACTCGATATTCATCTACATACGCATGTGCACTTATCTACCTATGTATATATATATCTGTGTTTGTATATATATAATTATGTAGATTTACATTTATATGTTTCCAGATCAACTTAAATTGTATTTGGGGTTACTTGGGAAATCGGCTGGGTTAGTGGGGCGTGTGAGGTCAGTGTATGTGTATGTGTAATTTATTTTATTTAGATCAACTAGACTCTAATAACATTAACTAAGAAACTCAAAATCAAACAAAACTTCCCACCACACACGTGTAGACGTTGCCGTTGGCATTGCAGCTGCCGCGGTCGGCAGGTAACTGATGCTGGCCCCCCTTTCTTCTTCTGTCTCTTTCTCTTTCTGGTGGGCTCTCGGCAGCTAGGGCGCTGACCACGCCTACACGTTGAGGCACTGCTACATACAGCAAAGGAAGCGGTGAAAGAAACTTTTGGCATTGCGGCGCACACGATTGGCCCTTAGCTAACAGATGATGCCCTGGTCCAAGCTCAGGTTGTTGGTGGCAGCGGCAGCGGCATTCTTGGCAGCGATCACCACATGATGATGATGATGATGA
Organism: Drosophila fulvimacula; assembly: GCA_035045555.1. Lineage (NCBI taxonomy): Eukaryota > Metazoa > Arthropoda > Insecta > Diptera > Drosophilidae > Drosophila > Drosophila fulvimacula. Next base: position 1,723,888 of record JAWNOX010000018.1, on the reverse strand, counting down.
TGGTGATGGTGCATGTGATGATGGTGTAAATGATGCGCTGCTGCTGCCGCAGCTGCTGGCAAACGTCCATTTAATAGCAGCGCTGTGCTGCTGCCACCTGCACTGCTGCTGGCGCTGGGATTATTGCTGGATCCTGAACTGCTGCTGCTGTTGGTGTTGGTGGTGCTGTTGGTATTACTGTTACTGCTGGAAATGGAATTGGCGCTGATGCTGTGTTGCTTCTTGTGTACAGCGGTTAGCGGCTCTGAGGCACGTCGCACATTATTGCAGCTGCTGTTGCCGTTGCTGCTCCTACTGGTTGTGCCGCTGACACTACGGCGCATATTGCTGCAGTTTCTGTTGCTGGTTGTGGGCATCGAACTGCTGGGCACTGAGCATTTACGGGGCTGCTGCAGCTGCAACTGCGTAATTGTGGATGCCAAATTTGTATTCGAGCTGCTGTTGTGCGCCTCGAGTTCGTCCAATTGAAATTTTTTGACCAACGCCTTGACCGATGTCGCTGAACTGGCATCCGTAGGGGGTGTCTTACGTATGACTTTGGGTGTGGTCGGCGCATCCGGGAATAGCGCCAATGTGGCAATCACTGTCGTCTCCTCGAGTCCATTGCTGCCAATTTGTATGGTGGCCGTGCTGGCCATCGGCTTCTTCACAAATGTCGCTGTGTATGTGTTCTCCTTATCCGAGTCGCAGGTGCGACGATTCGGCGTCACGATCTGTGTGGGTTTCGTTGCATTTGTCGCCAGCGACATGGTCAGCGCTTGGGGCAGTGTATGTACGGCCGTCGTTGTCTCTGTGCTCGGGCTCAGCTTGTAGCTAGTGGCAACTGGTATCTTCGAGCTGGAGTGTGATCTGTGGCCATTATGTGTGGATTTGTTGGCTGGTGTGGCAGCGCCTCCTGTGGCTGCTGTTGTTGTGCCGTTTTGTTGTTGTTGCTGTGATACATTCTCAACGCTTTGCTCATCATCATCCTCCTCCTCTTCGCCCTCATCATCATCGTCGTCGTCGTCATCCTCATCGTCCTGCACGAAGTCTGCGTCGTTCTGCGCTTGCAGATAGATTTGCCTAGTTAAAGAGCATTCGTCCTTTAGCCAGACATGATCCAGGCAGCCAGCGGCATTCATGCGATCGCTAAAGAGGAAGGCAGAGAAACAGAGAGAGAGAAAGTGTGTTATTTGTGCTTCAGAGCTACAGAGGGAATCGCACTAACTTTGGCTTAATTCGCAATGCTCGACGTATGAAATCAATTGCCGCTTGAGAGACGCCGCTAAAGAGGTTGTCGGGAAAGGTCAGGGCGCACTGTGAGATATTGAGGAAGGTCTCTTGCTTGGTGTCGCCGCCGAAGGGCGAGAAGCCTGATAGCAACACATATGCCAATACGCCCACTGACCAAATATCCGTGAGCAGCGACAAGGGCTCATACTGAAGCACCTCCGGTGCTACGTAGTCCGGAGTTCCGGCCATTTCGCGCACATTGATGCCTTCGCAGACAACGCGCGAGATGCCGAAATCGCACAACTTTAGGCCATCTGTAAGGAGAAAGAGACGAAAGGCATTTAGTGCGCTGCAGCAATTGGCCACGCTCTGTGGAAACTCACCCTCAATACGCTCGCCAGTCAGCAGAATGTTCTGCGGCTTCAGGTCCAAGTGGGCTATGGAGCGATCATGCAAGAACTTCAAAGCCTTGAGCGTTTCACGCATGCAATGACGGGCCTGAGCCTCGCTGAGGCACTCCTCGTTGTCCAGTATCGTTTGCAGCTCGCCGCCAGTGGCCCTAAAACGAAAGCCAAGTCAACATATAGTAGATATTATATTCTATTATATATATATATATATATATATATATATATATATATATATATATATATCTTAATACATATATTATGTTATATGTAATATATATTAGATTATTTTAGATTATGAATTTTCATTTTAAGTAAATCTCAGCTGATCGAAGGCAAGTTAAACTGCTCTAGTCTGCCTTGTACACTACTTTGAATCCTACACACATATTTTGATGTCGTGTTCTAGGCTTCCTCTGTGCATCCACACCGGAAATTTATTAATTCAAACCTCATTGTGATATTGGAGCTATGTAGATATTTCCAGAAGTGCATTCCGTTTTAGAAGATGTTTTGTCTTGTGATTTTTAACTTTAAACGGAAATATGGTATCTGATATATAGATCTATTAGATTAGATCTATTTAAAATTAAGGAAGCTCTGGTCGAGACTGCTCGACTAAGAGATACCCTGAACCCTTCGAATATCCGATATGGGAAGCATGCTATGATTATTTTACATATATATTGCAAGCAACACATGCACACACATACGCACACACGAACGTAATATGAGCACGCGCTCTGCTAACTGAGCAGCGACAGCGCTTGGGCAGCAATGATATGGGAAATTAAATGCTTAATAACTTTTTTTCTAGATGGACTTTCTTAATCAAATTTTCGCAGTGTGATTATGGCATTCATATGTGTCTTTTTGCACAGCTCTCTAGTATTTGATATACGGATTTACAAATTGTGGGTGAAGGGGGCGTGGCATCCAAAATCCGAAAACTACAAAATGTCCGCATTCACTACACCTATCTGCACAAAAAATTTGAAGTCTCTAGCTTTAATGGGTCACATAAATGAAAGCAAATTTATCGAAATGTATCGATAATTCGGAAACGAGATGAGTTATCGAAAAAAAACAAACTCATATTGCGTATGGTATTCACGACTATACATGTCAAATTTCAGATTTCTAGCTTTTTGTGATTTACGAGATCAGCGCGTTCGTACAGACGGACGGACAGACAGACGGACAGGGCTATATCGACTCAGCTCGTCGAGCTGATCAAGAATATATATACTATATTATATATTATGGGGTCTGCGACGTCTCCTTCTGCCTGTTACATACATTTTCACAAAAACATTATACCCTGATTTCCCATTTTCAATGGGTTCATGGTATAATAAGTGAGGAAACTCCAGTAGGAGGTACCCGACTAGGGAATACCCTGAACCCCGCCTATCAGCGATTTTCAATGCCCTTTACAGTAAAAAAAAAACTTTTGACGGCACCTTAGAGAATCGAGCCTGGGTATCCATGCTGCCGATCGCCGCTTCTACCAACACCACCGTTATGATTAACGTTAAGATAGCGAATTCCTAAGTAAAGTTATTGAGCTACTGAGCTGCTGAACTTCTACTGAAATTTCATCCTCAATTTATCTTTGTTGTTGTTATGAATTCTTAGAATTTTCTAGATGCTTCTGCTGCAGTTACCACGTGCGTTTGGTAATAAACGTTTGATTAATAACATAATAGATTTTTATCTATGTACATATATATTTAATTGACTTTATTTAAATTATATCAATGTTATTCTTATTTTATATATGTATATGTATGTAAATATATATAGTATGTACATACATATGTATATTGCAAGCAACGCACACACATACGCTCTGCTAACTGCGCAGTTTGCTCAGCGACTGCGCTGGGCCAATATGTGCATGTTATGAGCAATTAAATGCTTAATAACTTTTTTTGTAGACGGACTTTCTGAATCAAACTTGCGCAGCGTAATTATATCATTCATATGTGTGTATGTGCAAAAGCACAAGTCTCTAGTACTTGAAATACGTGATTTGGAAATTTGGGCCAAAGGGGCGTGGCATCCAAAATTTAACAAAAATCAAAATTGTCGTGCATGGCGTAAAACCAATATACTTTGTTAATGCATACTGAAGGAGTATGAAAAGCTGCTTAGCTGAGGGAGCTACCCGGCTTCGCTCGCAGCCTAATGCTAATGCAGCCTGTAGATCTTTTGTATATAAAAGCAATTTATTTCTCTGCTTTCTTCTGGTAACAGAAGCTGCGATACTACTTGATTAATGAATCCATTAGTCAGTCAACCATTGGCCAATGCCCAAAAGAGATCCTCGGACAGCCTTTGTCGACGTATTTAGATTCTAAAACTTAGTCTAATTATGTTAGTTGTTAATAGGAGATTTTAAACTTACAGCTCCAGCAGCAGCGCCGTATCGGAGCGAGTCTCATGCACAGCATTCAAATTGACAATGTTGTCCTCGCCCTTGCAGAGCATCAGGACTGCAATCTCGTGCTTGATCTCCTTGTCGCTGCTCTGTGCGCGTCGGCGTCGTTTTAGGAATTTGGCAGCGAATTGCGAACCGGAATTCTTGTGTATTGCCCGACGAACTGCCGCGAATTTGCCCCTGCAATAAATTGGAATAGAGAAGAGAAAAAAATGTCAACGGATTAGTTTTTGCATTTTATTTATTTTTATTTTGGCTAGCAAACCGGATCAGTTGCAATCTGCAACACAGCCGGCAACTCGGGCAGCCCACACGCGCCCCTAGTTTCATTCAAAAAGACTGCTCAATTGTTGGCCAACAACAACAACAGGCAAGAGACATCCCAACATGAGTCAACCGCTCATCGAAGAGCGGAATGACAGGCGAACGGTGCAGATGCGAGGGCAAGACGACGTCAAAGTCGCGTCAACGCCTTTGACAAAGTACGTGCCGTAATGAAGCAATTGCGCTTCCGGCAAATACCAACAAAAACAACAGCGACAAATCTGGCATACCAAATAAGTCGGTAAGTAGTTGGCCCATCCCCAGCTCCAGCTCCAGCTCCAGCTCAGGAGCCGCTGCAGTAGACAGCAGATGCAGACGCATCACGCAAGCGTCCATCCTTTCCAAATACACTTGGGCAGCTATTGGCATAATGAAAACTGCAATTACTTCACTACAACAGTCCTGAGAATATTTAGCGAGAAGCTCTCCAGTGGGTAAAATTGAATTCCATGCAACATAGTCAATATCCTCTGCTCATTCAGTTTACGTTTCAGATTTGATTTTTATTTATTTGTTAATTTCTATTTTCTAGTCAATATTTTCAGTTCAGTTTAACTCGATTGATATTCCCTGCTTTAGTTAGAGTATTGCCGGAGCGCTGCTGGGCAACTGTCGTTGCTTTAACACGGACTGATTTCTAATTGTTGCATGCACCCCACGCCTCCGAACGCACACACACAGCATCTCATTGACAGTCAATGGACAGCACACTTTAATAGTTGACTTCTGGCGGCTGCTCTGCCGACAACATTCACAAATTGTCAAATGTGTCACCGGTAGACGACAGCGTGCAACGGACTGTTGTGGTCATTAAAGATGCATGCAACACGAACGGCCGGCTTGGGGCAGATCGCTGCTGCTGCAACTACAAATGCAGATGGTCATGGGTCATTCAATTAGCACCAGCATCTGCCTTTGGCAACATATTGCCAAAGCCTTGTCAACATTCCATTGGACTTGCAGGTGCATTCGCAAATCTTACCTTATGCCTTATGCTTTTCTTTCAAGTTAATTTATATTTCTTGCAACTAATTGGGCAAGGTCTTCCAGGCTGCTGTTCTTGGATTTGCTGTTGCTCTTACGCAAGGCCCAAGTCGACGCCTGTTGGCAGATGACGCAGAGCTGCGTTAACTGAAGATGTGGCGTAGGCGCACAGCAGCAGCAGTAACTGCCCAGCAGCTGGGCAGTGAACTTTAAAGGTTAGTCTGAAAAGCCTTGTCGCAGGGCGCTTTCGCGCTAATGGGCTTGCTTAATTGTATGCATGTGTGTGTTCATGTGTGTGTGTGAGAGTTCATGGTTAGTCATTGACAAAGCTGCCGTGCCGGCCACTCCCACGCACATTGCCCTTTTTCTTATACCCTGAACCCATTGAAAATGGGCAATCAGGGTATAATGTTTTTGTGAAAATGTATGTAACAGGCAGAAGGAGACGTCGCAGACCCCATAAAGTATATATATTCTTGATCAGCTCGACGAGCTGAGTCGATATAGCCCTGTCCGTCTGTCCGTCCGTCCGTCCGTCTGTCTGTATGAACGCGCTGATCTCGTAAACCACAAAAGTGAAATTTCACATGTATAGTCGTGAATACCATACGCAGTAAAAGTTTGTGTTTTTTTTCGATAAGTCATCCCCTTTCCAAATTATCGATAGATTTCGATGAATTTACTTTAATATATGTGACCCATTGAAGCTAGAGACTTCAAATTTTTTGTGCAGATAGGTGTAGTGAAGACGGACATTTTGTAGTTTTCGGATTTTGGATGCCACGCCCCGTTCGCCCACAATTTGTAAAACCCGTATATCAAACACTAGAGACTTGTGCTTTGGGAAATAGACACATATGAATGCCATAATCACATCATCATCAATCATCTGTGAAAATTTGATTAAGAAAGTCCATCTAGAAAAAAAGTTATTAAACATTTAATTTCCCATACCATTGCAGCCCACGCGCAGTCGCTGCTCAGTTAGTTACGTTCGTGTGTGTGTGTATGTGTTGCTTGCAATATATATGTAAAATAATCATAGCATGCTTCCCATATCGGCTATTTGAAGGGTTCAGGGTATCTCTTAGCCAAGCAGTCTCGACTAGAGCTTCCTTACTTGTTTTTTGTTCTTTTTTTTGGCATTTAGTGGCCACGGCAAGCACATACAAGGCATGGCTTCGCTCGATCTTAGTGACGCACAATTCGACAACTTCAAACACCAAACCGAGACGACGACCAAATAAGGTGGCGCTTAAAACAGCGCACAAAACGCACGGCGCGTGCACGTGCCATTCTTCTGTTGGTAGTTGTGGGGCAGGGAAGGTATGGATTGAGATTGTATCTTCGGTTAAGAAGATGCTAAGCTCGGAGCGATAGTGGGGTTAGCTAAAGTTTGTGACAAACTACTGAGCAATATTGATCTCTGCATTTGGAGTTGAAGGACTAACTAAGCTTTGGGCTTAGCTAAAAAAAGCATAGAAAATCAAAAATCAAAGATTCGTTCACCCAATCCAATCCCCACGACAACAGCGCAAAATTTGTATTGCAAATGAGCAAAAAAAAATTTAAATTGAACAGCAAAACAAAAATAGTTTGTTAACAAGGTGTAAATTGTAAATAATTGGCAGCAGCAGTAGCAGCAGCAGCAGCAGCAGTAGCGAAAGGTTAGCTAGTTGCAGCTCCAATTGCACAAAAGTGGTAGACGCAACGAGGTGAGACAAAGCTGGATCGAAGGTGAGAGACGGAGCGAGGGCGAGAGAGGTGCAAGTGGAGAGCGAAGGAGAGAGGCGGCATCAATTCCGCTTATGACTGTGAGTCGTGTGGGTGAAAAGCATTTACCTAGTTGCAAAGTGTACTCAGTAGCTATGCATGCCCCACGTCCCCACGTCCCCTCGGCCACTCGGACATGTCTCTTGCCACTCTTACACTCTTGCCGCACTTATAGCTAACAATAACATTTTGTAGGCTTTGACGCATTTGAACAAACAGCTGAAGAATCTTTTTGCCTTTGACAGACGACGATGACGATGACGACGTTGATGACAAGGATGCGGATGACTACAAAGTGCGGTTGAAGTGGTTGCTGCATGTTGTTGCTGCAGTTGCAGTTGCTTTTAGTTCAACCGGGTGCATTGAACCGAAAAGTACCCGCGACTTGCCTCAACTCTTGTAACTATGTGTGTGTGTGTGTCTGTGTGGAGTACAGCCGAGTAAAATCATCTGGCGGCTGTCAGCCAAACAAATAGTTGCCCTTTAGGTGACTAACAAGGCATGGGGAACAGTCGCTGGCCCAAGAACAACTAAGGAAGCTCTAGTCGAGACTGCTCGACTAGGAGATACCCTGAACCCTTCGAACAGTCGATATTGGAAGCATGCTATGATTATTTTACATATATATTGCAAGCAACACATACACACACATACGCACGCACACGGACGTAAAAATAAGCACACGCTCTGCTAACTGAGCAGCGATTGCGCTCGGGCTGCAATATGCCTATGATATGGGAAATTAAATGCTTAATAACTTTTTTTGTAGATGGACTTTCTTAACCAAATGTTCACAGCGTGATTATGGGATTCATATGTATGTATTTACCAAAGCACAAGTCTCTGGTATTTGAAGTACGGGTTTTGCAAATTGGGGGCGAAAGGGGCGTGGCATCCAAAAATCAAAATACTACAAAATGTCCGCATTCACTACACCTATCTTCATAGTAAATTTGAGTAGTACACATAATTGAAAGTGAATGTATCGAAACTTATCGACAATTCGGAAACGGGATGGGTTATTATGGGTATAGTATTCACGAGTATACATACATGTCAAATTTCAGGTCTCTATCTTTTGTGGTTTACGAGATAAGCGCGTTCATATTGACGGACGGATGGACGGACGGACAGGACTATAACGACTCAGCTCGTCGAGCTGATCAAGCATATAAATACTTTATGGGGTCTGCGATGTCTCCTTCTGCCTGTTACATACATTTTCACAAAAACATTATACCCTGATTTCTCATTTTCAATGGGTTCAGGGTATAAAAAGACGAAGTTTCCAGCCCATTAACGTGACAATTAAATTGGCCATTCGCATAAATGACGCACATTGAACTCAATTCCCTTGAAGCACAAACTATGTGCAACATTTGCAATAGAACGTTGAGAACTTCTCTCCTGTTTCTGCTGGAAGTCTCATTTATTTCAAGCTGCACAAATCGCACAAGAAATATAAATCTATTTTGTACTCTCAACAACAATAACTGCCCTAATTAATTGAGAAAATTGAGATTCACATTTGGTTGATAGTTTATAAATCCAACAAAAAACAAGTAAGGAAACTTTAGTCGGAGGTGCCCGACTTTGAAATACCCTAAACCCCGCCTATCGGCGGTTTTAAATGCACTTCAAAATTTGCATATAATTTTAAATTAAATTAAAAAAATTTTTTAAATAAAAATAAGTAACTTGCATAAAAAAAATTTTACGTCAGCTCAGAGAATCGAACTTGAGTTTTCATGCCGGCGATCGGCGCCTCTACCAACAGACCCGTTGCACTACATTAGCATGAGATAACGAATTCCTAAGTAAAGTTATTGAGCTACTGAGCTACTGCTACTGAGTTGCTGAACTTCTGCTGAAAATTCATCCCCAATTTGCGATGCTTCTGCTGCTGCTACCACGTGCGTGTGTACGTAAACGTTTGGTAAACGTTTTGTTTAATAAGTCCCATTAAGCTAAATACAAGATTTGGAATCTCTAACTATAAAGATGTAGAAGATATAATGATGTAGAAGATATAATTTTAAAACTGAAAATCGGTTTCGTTTTTAATCGATAAAAAAACGAGAAGAGTTATCGAATTTCTAAAACAAACTCGACCTGCACGTGATATACACGAATCTATAAAAAAGAAATAAAAAAGTCTCTATTTCTTGCATATGTACCTAAATTTATTATATATGTTTTTATGACTTTTTCCGCATGTATTTTGATCAGCTTTCCCTATTTTACAAATTGGCATCAATAACTTCCGTTAAATGTGCCAATTGTTAATGCGTCTTAGCAAACACGAACAAAAACGCTGACGCTTGATACCTTTTTTGGCAAGCTTAAAAAACAAAAATTAATAATAAATAAACACACACACACAGATATCGCGCTTAAAACGAGTGGGCGTCGCGCGCTTTTTGTTTTAATTTCTGAACAAATTTGGTCAACGCTGAACGCAGAAGCAGCAGCTGCAACAACAATCGCTTAATATATTTACTTAATTTGATAATATTGTGTTTTTTTTTTTCGTTTATTTTTTGCTTTCACAAAAACACACAAAATAATTACGCATACGTCGCTTGAGCCAAGGATTTCGCTGGGAATATTTATTTAGTTTTTGGTGTTTGCCTTAAATCAAGTTTCTGTTTTTATACCCTGAACCCATTGAAAATGGGAAATCAGGGTATAATGTTTTTGTGAAAATGTATGTAACAGGCAGAAGGAGGCATCGCAGACCCCATAAAGTATATACCCCATAAAGTATATAAATTATATATATTGAGTCGATATAGCCCTGTCCGTCTGTCCCTCCGTCCGTCAGTATGAACGCGCTTATCTCGTAAACCATGAAGGCGTTGATCTCATAAACCACAAAAACTAGAGATCTGAAATTTGACATGTATAGTCGTGAATACCATACGCAGTACAAGTTTGTCTTTTTTTTTTCGATAACTCATCCCGTTTCCGAATTATCGATAGATTTGTTGTATGTGTTGCTTGCAATATATATGTAAAATAATCATAGCATGCTTCCAATATACGCTATTCGAAGGGTTCAGGGTATTTCTTAGTCGAGCAGTCTCGACTAGAGCTTCCTTACTTGTTTTTTATTCTCTTTTAAATGCAATATGCAAAAGCCCAGTACGGTAACAACAAGAACAACGGGAGATTTAAATGTTTTTTCTTTTTAATTAAGCACATGTCAGAGCACTCGAAAGGGGTTGTTGGAGCCATGAGACGTATACGATAGTGTCAACGACATCCCCGGTTAGTCTATAATTCACAATCCACCTATTCACAATTGTACACATAGTCACTAGAGCATTTTGTATGCCCCACGTCTTGGAGCAGTGGGATGCACAAATTGCTTTTAGCCAGGCGGCTCTTTCAGCACTTGACATCAATTCTATTATGCATAGACAGGAAGCTAGAGCCCCCGTTGAGATACAGTGGCTTTTAGCAGTATACCTAAATAACATGACTATGAGTTCTCGGTAAGTGACAGTGCTACAAAGATGTTTTACAAATTTATGTTATAGCTGTGCAAATGTGACTTCGAATTAAGTACTTATTTTTTTCATATACAGCTTTCGGATTTTTCTCGTTTATTCGTTTTCTGTGTTTAATTTATTTGTTTATTGATTTCATTATTTTACTATTTATTTACTATTTGTTTATTTTTTATGAATATTTATTTTAAAATATTTGTTTTGCTTTTAACGCATTACGATTCATTATACCCTGAACCCATTGAAAATGGAAAAGCAGGGTATAATGTTTTTGTGAAAATGCATGTAACAGGCAGAAGGAGACATCGCAGGCCCCGTAAAGTATATATTCTTGTTTTTTTTTCGATAACTCATCCCGTTTCCGAATTATCGATAAATTTCGATAAATTTGCTTTCATTTATGTGACCCATTAAAGCTAGAGACTTCCAATTTTTTGTGCAGATAGGTGTAGTGAATGCCGAGTAGTTTTTGTATTTTGGATGCCACGCCCCCTTCGCCCACAATTTGCAAACCCCGTATTTCAAATACTAGAGACTTGTGCTTTGGCAAATAGACACATATTTGATTAAGAAAGTCCATCTACAAAAAAAGTTATTAAACATTTAATTTCCCATATCATAGGCATATTGCAGCCCGAGCGGAATCGCTGCTCAGTTAGCAGAGCGCGTGCTCATATTACGTTTATATGTTGTTTGTAATACATATGTAAAATAATCATAGCATGCTTCCCATATCGGCTATTCGAAGGGTTCAGGGTATCAGTCTCGACTAGAGCTTCCTTACTTGTTTCAATATGAATATTTTTCTATAGTACTGTATGTGTTGCACATGGCCTGCGCCGTTTGCAGTGCCAATCCGTTGGGCTCTGCTCCACGAGGATACACACATATACACAGCGAAAGGTCTTGCCGACACTCACTTGAAATTGTGCCAATCTCGTTAGTTAACTCGAGCCACTAAGCCATTCCCTTAGCCTTCCTTCCTTCCGTCGGGGCATGCCAAGTTGCTGCCCTCTGCACGCTATTCTCTGCAAATGCAGCGATTTCTTTAGGCGCATTTGTAAAGCTTTAATTATGATAAATTAGCGTGGAATTGGCAGGCAGCTGCTGGGACTTAAGTTTTTAGTGACTGCGGCTGTTGCTGCTGTTATCCTTGAGCTGTCAGCCAGCTTGGCTGTTGCGGCTGCTACTGAAATTGTCTGGCTATTGATAAGACGCATTGCTTGAGCTTTGTGGCGTCGGTAGATAGAGTACACATAGCCCGCATTCTATGCTCCAAATGTACCGCCGGTCCCCGCAAACGCCAATGGGTGCCACAAGCCACATATCCATAACTTGCCGCACATGCTGCCATCACATTGCAATACGACTTTATTGTCCACAGCTGAGATTTGCCAAAAATTCTTTCAGGCTGACCTTCATTGCGAGTCCATTAAAGCAGTAGGAAGAAATAGGAGCGAGCTGCATCAGGAGAGTTGGGAGTTAAATAGGAGCAGGTCTCTGATCAATTGATAGCCGTGCCACATACCACATGTGACAGATTGCTGCTGCTGTCAGATCGTAAAATTGTTTACTACCCTTACCCCCATCCGCACTGCTATATAGCCGCCCCCGCTCCAGCCATTAAAATGTGCCCGAACGATTTGAGGACAGACTTGAACATGTTGTACGTGTCATCAGCACATAATCAAGTTCTCACAGCCAAGCACAACACAACAAGGCACAAGAAACAACTTCATGTCTTATAATAGAAATACCCTGTAAACAGTCCTCCACGACTTTGGCTATATACAGGTCTGTGGTGTCTATCAACTCTATTCAACTGGAGTTTATTGAGTTGACTTCGGCGTGAATTATTTCAAATCACTTCATGAGCAGCCCTCCTAATGGGTGCTCTGCACACCCATTCGCTGCGTGCCTACAGGGTGTGTGTGTATATAACATAAATAACAATAAACTTTTCATAATTTTATGCGCAGAATGTAAAAATATGTGTACTTAGATGTTGTTGTTGTCGGCATATTATATGCTGATAGTGCATATATACAGAGAGGGTTTGGGGCAGGTAGGGATACAGGAAAAGCTGCTGCTGCTGTTGCCGCTGCTACGGCTGCTTTGCATGCACAGTGAATGCAGTCTTTGAGACGTTGTCAGCATTGTTGAGTTTCTTTGGAAATTCACACAACACCAACAAATTTTTGTTGTTGTTGCTTGAATTGAAGTTGCAGCTGGTTTATGTGGCGTATGTGTATCAGAGTAAAGCTCTCCCCTGCCTCCACCCCTCTTGCTCTTATAGCGACGGCAAGTGAAGGTCATCCAAAGCGTGGTGTCCAGCTGGCGATACAGCTTGGCTCCATCCAACTCGTTGGCCGTTTCGTTTGGAGCATTCATAAGCCGCTTACGCATTGCATAAGCTGCCTCAGTCGACAGTTCAACCAAATGCAGCGATATGTCTCTGAGACTTAACTGTTTTCTGTCTCTCAGCTGCTGCAGTTGCAATGGAGGAAGATCAGGGGCGGAGGCGTATCTTATTTACTAACTAACATTAGCAGCATTCCTATTGATATCTGCTTGAATTGTCATTGTTTCTATGACAAATAAACATAAAACAGATATCAACAGGAAGCTACTAGTGGTAGTTAGTAACTAATATATAAATAGTTTTCTTATGTATTAGATATTTCATTCTTCAGGCTTTTAAATTGGCCTGAGTTTGTGCTTTATTTAAGTTTACTTTAGCTTCTTAATATAAAGGAAAATAAAAAAGTTAAAGTTTTTTATTGATAAATAATTATTAAAAACCTCATGTATAAAACGCAATGAAATTCTTTTTATTTCAGCTTCATTTGATGAGATAAACTAACAATTTACACCATTTACTTACAAGTATTTATATATGCACTAAAGAAACTTTAAAGTTCAATCCATTTGTTATTTTTTGTAATTTTGCATCTAATTCAAATTAACCAAGTGAATCACGCAGCAGCAACTAATCTGAATAAACTTGAAATGAGCATTACGAAACTTAAATACCCTATAAAAACTCATTTGACTGTATTTCTGAGGAGAGGTGAGGAGCTCTGAAAGCTCTATATGCGTATATATATTTATAAATATATATGATAGTTCAGTGCTGATAAACTATGTTGAGCTCATCTCCAATTTAGTAAAACATTTTCATTTTCAACACGTACGAATTTTATAATACTCTTCTAACTGGTATATCAAACGCAAATCAGGCGGGCACAAAATTCCATGACAACTCTAAGAGTCACAACAGCAGCAACAACAACTTCTGATCATTGCTGTGTGCTGACTCATCAACGTAGATGACGCAGTTTCAAGCAGATGAATTTTTTTTGGTGGAAGCATTTGAGGTTGTTAAGAAGGGAGGTAGCAGGGTGGGGGATTACGAAACGGTTGGATAAGATGGATAACAGCGATGCGCTGGGTAGGTGGATAGGCTGCCTGTGTCTGTCACAGCAGCAGCCAAGAAGCGTTCCCTTTGCATGACTCATGCCCCAAGATGTCTGTCGCTGCCGTTAACTGTTCATTTCGGCCAGCAGGCTGGCTGTGTGGCATCATCGGCCAGCTGTTGCTGGTGAATTACCAAAGAAGTAGCTGCGGTTACACGGTTTTGACCTTATGATATAATCGCGCTGGCAACTTGAAAGGGTCGCCCAAGGCCGTCCTCGCTCGACGTCGCATGTGGGCTGATGCTGGCAAAACTGGAGACCAAAGTCAAAACCAAGGCTTTGCCCAGCCATAAGCCCCTCGCCATAAAAAAAAAACGAAACAATCGTTCAGTTCGCTGTTCGTCATGTAATTTAACGCTCTGAACTTTAACGCTTCGTTAAGTTTCACGCATGCAGATTTCAAATGTGTTAGTGTTGAAGTGAGTGCTGTGTATGACTGTGCGCGTATCTAAGCGTCCCAATTCTGTCAATCAACTGCGTTTTGTGGGTGCCAAGCGTTTTGTTTGGATAATGTTAACCACAAAAGGCCAAAGTCAAAGTATTAATAACAACAACAACAACAACAACAACAACAACAACAACAACAACAACAACAACGGCAACAGCAACAAAAACACTGAAGGGAAAGAAAGGCCTGCATAGCGAGTGCATCACATTGCAGTCGAGTGTCCAACTCTCAAGGCTGACTTCAGCTGCAGCGGCAACAAAAGCAGCCTAAAACCAAAATGAGTTCAAGCGGATTTTCAACTCCAAAGCAAATAAATTTTTTGTTTCTTCTGCTTCTTCTTCGGCTGCTTTGGTTAGCGAGTGAATCAGAGTTGCAGACGACAGCGGGCGGACAAGCGAGAGAGTGAGTGAGTGTGTGTGTGAGAGAGAGAGAGAGAGGGAGAGAGAGGGAAACGATAAACTTAACACACACTCGAACACTATTAAAACAGTCATCAAAAATGTATTAAAAATTATAAAATTTTCTTTGGCTCAGCCACCTCCATTGCCCTAACTAAGAACTGGAGCTTGAATCGCAACTGAAATTTCAGCTGGAGCTGGAACTGGAGCTAGAGATGCAGCTTGAACAGGACGGATGACGACAGATCAAGAGTGCAAGGTGTGTGTTGGCTCCATTATTGCAATTATGCTAATTTTTGTGAGAGGCGTGGGAAACAAGAAAAAAAGCGCAAAAAAACAAAACAAAATTAAATGGAAAAAGTGGAAATGAAATGTTTTTTACACATGAATGCGAATTCAGTGCCTGAGCCTCATCTCCAGCCCAAGGGTAGCCTTCAAACAGATATTGAAAGTATTTTTCTCTCTCTCTCTCTCTCTGTCGCTCTTCACTTCTTCTTTTGCTTTGATGGAAACGTGTTTGCTGCTGTTGTTGTTGCGGAAAATGTGGGAAATTCATGGAAGTAATTTTTCGTTGTTAAGTCTTTAAAACGCGCCAGCGCAGGCAGCGCAGCTCACAATGAAATACAATGCCCGATTTATAGAGTGAATAGCGAGGCAGCTCCAGGAGAAGAGGAGGAGGAGAGAAGCAGTAGTAGAAGAAAATGCAGCTAAAGCAATCGCAATGCCCTCGCCACCACCGCTCCCGGCCCAAAACACCGACTTTGTTGTCGCTGCTTGTTAATTGCCTTAGCTATTGGCCCCGGCCAAGAAATGTTCTCACGTCTCGACGTCGGCTTAGTTGAGCCATTAGCGCGCGCCCCCCCTCGAGCAACAGCCTAGCCAGGCCCTGTGCTGGATGGCTTGATAAGTAGCCAAAGCAGGCGGCGTAACGTAAAGCAAAGCAGCCGCCAAATTGAACTGTCCGTTGACGTTGCAAGCCCCAAGAGCTGAGTCAAACTCTGCGCTTTGACAATGTCTTCACGGAATCCAGAGCGAAAATCCACATCAGCGTCGCTGTTTGCCGACTTTAGTCTTGCGTTTTCCTTTGCAACATTGAATCCTATGCACGTTTGTAGGGTACATTGGTTTGTCTGCTTCCCGCCCTTGCAGGCCTGCTGGCGCATTTCAATTGGAGTCTGGAAAATTTGTAATACATTTTCCCATTCTGTGTCTTCCTGCCTTAATGGTGTTTGGATAGCCGGCCTTGGGCCATGGCGAATTGGTACCTGGAATCCTGAAAGATATACCTGATACACCATACGCGGCACAAACCAGCTAAAAATCTTTGGCTGCTTCTCTGATATCACCATTTCTACATCTTTTCAAGTCTAGAATATATTAGTTTCAGAATCTAATTGCCTCAGAATTGATACTGAACGAGTATTAGGCAGTCGAATAGTTGTTTGGAATCCGTCTTTCCGCACACTTTTATTTATGCTGTTTCTTACACGAAGTTCGCTTCCATAAACAGCTGCACTTGGCACTACTGGCCCATCATCGTACAGCTAACGTCATAAATCGAAGAGAGAGATAAATATATAAAATGTATATATATATATCTTTGTGGATGTTTGTATATATAAAAGGCGAAAGAAAATATGTGACACGGCACAATTATAAATTGTGCGCATATTAGAAAAATAAATGCAAATAATTAATGCATACAATCAAAAAATAATATAATAATAAAATGGAAAAGTTGAAAAAAATAAACAATAAATAAATATGAAAACACGATAACAGACACGCAAAGTGCAAGTCCAAGTGGAAAGCCTGTCAAGCTGATGGTCGGTTGGCTGGTTGGCTGGCTACGATCTGCAAGCCACGTCTAACTGACTCATTGACTGACTGACTGATTGACTGGCTGGCTGGCTGGCTGGGTGAGTTGCCTTGGCCAAGTGAAAAAAGACATAAGATTTAGGAGCTGGCTTTCTACTTATGACTATTCGCATGGTCGTGCGTTGCATACGATGGCAGTGGCCAGTGGAAGCGGCAGATAGCAACAATCGAAATGCACAATTATAATTATTAAATGCTGTCATTTATGGCTTATCAATAATTTGTCGATAAATGGCATAATGCATGTCTGCGCAAATTAGCATTAAAATTATATTTAGCATTTGCGGCATGCCAAGAAAATGCAATCTCATTTTAGCGATGTAGCAGCTATCGATAAATTATCGATTATTTGTATATCACCCAAATGATTGATAAGCCATTAAAATTATTCGAAACGGGGTAGTTATCAACGCTTTGTTTTAATTGATCGTTTATCGATTAATTATCAAACAATTTTATTTTATTGTGGTTACCAATTATTTAGTCATTTATAGTGAATGCAAGTGCAGGAAATCGATGATTTATCGATACTATATGCAATACATGTTTGCATATTGAGATCCTAAATGCAAGTGAATTTTATTTCTATGGGTTATCCAATACATTGCAATAATATCTCACATGAAAAATTGCTTAAACCGGTAATTTTCATTTACGTGCCTATCAAAGTCTTTATTACTATTGTATTACTTTAGTATTCCCGCTTGCATTCAGCTATCGAATACATCTATCGATTACCAACTTAAATTCTCAGAGCAGACAACATAATTATAGCGGAACAATCGAGCGGTCGTAGAACTCACGCTGGAATTTATGTTAAGTTATTAATTTATATACATATGATGATATTGTACACATATATATTTTACTATGGCAATCTTGTGCCACCCCCTGTCCGAACATATTAATTGTTTATTAATTATTTACTTTTTTATGTGTTTTTTATTTTAGCTTTTGAAATGGATGTGAGCTCCGAGAGTGGAAACGGTCAACGCCAGAAGATACTGACCAATATCATGGTCAAATGATGAACATGACGATAAAGACAATAACGATAATATTAATCCTAATGATAATGACATTGACAATGGCGATGATGATCATCACCATCAGGAGTTATACAGCTTGCAAATGGGCCAGCTAAGCAACTGCTTAGCTAGATTGAACAACAACAGAAATTGAGTTTGTTCACTGTTGTTACTTTGTGCCGCATTTTGTAGCATCTATGTAAGTCGCTGTTAAATGTGAACTTTAACAGGGCCCTTCTATGTGCCCATATCAGCAGAGAACTTGCAGTCGCTGGCTAATTAAAGGCAGACATAAAGGTTTAGTTGGGCCCACAGCTTTCAACAAATAGCTGCAACTTACAATTGCCGCGTGGCATTGGATTCATTACGCGCAGTCGCAAGGGCGAGCTCTTCACAGTGCGTTTGAATGTGTGTGAGGAGCTAAGGGAGCTGCCGTTTGCTGTTGCATTTAATGTACGTCACGTAGCATCTATGTTCCGCTCCGCGTCTGCCACAAATCCATGCGTGCAGCGCTATGAAACCAATCAATGCAGCACCAACAGCGGTGTGGGGGTGTCGATGGTTCACTTGGCGTGACGCCGCCGCTGATTTTTCTACATATGCTTGTTCTGTGAATGAGTTTGTGTCTATCTATGTGTGTTGGTGTGTGTATGTGTGGAACACACGCTGCTATTTCCGTTCTGGAAGCACCAGCAGCGCAACAGGCACGATCACTGAAAACTGGCAAATGGGTCAATCGATGGCGTGGGCCTACCACGCCACCAGTTGTTCAAAGCAGTTTTGCTTTCATGAACAACAATAATCAGGAGGAGAGTACATAGGTACTTATCGATAAAAAAGCGGTTATCGATCTTACTGCTCATAGTGGAAGTTTTGTTCAATCAACATTGTTAAAAATATATAAAATGATTCGGTTATAAATTGTATAGTTTTCTATATTTTATTTAAATTAATCTTAATCAGCCCCTGCTAAGTAACTAATTGAACATAACAAGCATAATTAGCATTAATCGTTATTCATTATTGAATATATGTACATGTATGTATTTTATATAGGTAATAAATTTCATATGTTTATGACTTAAGTTTAATTCCCAATTTAATTATTTTTAAAATAGTCAGTTATGTTAAGTGTAAAGAAAATGTTATAATGGATTAAGTTTATTAATTTACTTTTCAATAATTTACTTGCTCAGATTTGTCAAAGAGAAAATTGACTCGATTCGACTCATCAATTGTAAAAGCTAGCCTATTGCTGTTTATTCAAGCAGCTCATTGATCATTGATCGTTCATTGATCATTAATGATCATTCATCGATGACTATTCATCCACAAGCATACATATCTGTGTGTATTTGTTGATGTGTATTGCAATTGCAATTTCAGTTTTGATTTCTGTTTACACACACACACACACACACACTCATACATTTATATTTATATAAACACACAACCAGCTGGAGCAGCAGCAAATTAACAACAGTTTTGTTGCCTTCCACTCCTTCAGCTACGCTTATGTGCTCCCATGTGCTGCTACAATGTTCCCGTTTGCGCTTCCCCCTTAGCCAATGTCTGTATCTCCCTCTCTCTTTCTCCCACTCCCACTCCTATACTTCGTCTCTTCACTTCTCTAGCACGGCTCGCCCCAGTCTTCTCGTATTTCATGTTCCATGCTCATTCATGCGCACGATCGTTTCATTCATATGCACAATTTAAACGACGCACACTCTCACACATACATATATGTATACCCACTCGCACACACACACGCACAGTGGGCATTTTGTAGTAAAAATTTGTATTCGCGCAGCACGAATTAATGTTTATTTATTCTTGGCTCGCTTTTCTTTCCATTTCTTTTGCTGGCTCGTCTCTTTCTCCTCCTCTTCGCCCCTTTTTATTCTGCTTCTTCGTTTGGCGTCGCCATTTTTTCAATTAAATTTCAATTTAGAGTTCCTTCCTGAGCCACCCTCGCCTCCCATTGGTTCCCTTCTCTCCCCCTCTTTCAGGCTGACACTCATGCTCACTCTCTGTCTCTGTCCCACTCGCATTCGCTTCGATTCATATCTGCGTCTTGTTGATATTATCGCTGCAGAGCCAAGCAAAATTACAAAAATAGCAACAACAAAAAGCAACTTCTTGGCCTTTTTTGTTGTCATTCCTCTTCTTATTTTCTTTTCGTTCTTCTGCTTCTTTTACGTAATTAAAATTCATTCAAATATTCGTTTAACGCATGTTTTGCTGCCTTCATCTCTTGCTTTTCTCTGTCCCTATCTCGAAGGTGGAGGAGTAGTTACGCTTGGGGTTGGAATTCTGCTCTCCCATAGCTGCTCTTTGCAACATTTTGCAGTGCATTTCTCACAGCTAAGAAAATGTTATACACAACATTGTTACATATTAGCCAGTTTGTTGCTGTTGCTGATGAAGGTGGGGAGAAACTGGACAAAGGGCAGGTAGTTGGGGGCTTGGGCGAGCGCAGTGTGGGAGCGAGAGATTGGCTGACTGCTTAGTTAGGGCAAGCTGACGGC
The DNA here is from genome assembly GCA_035045555.1 of Drosophila fulvimacula. NCBI lineage: Eukaryota > Metazoa > Arthropoda > Insecta > Diptera > Drosophilidae > Drosophila > Drosophila fulvimacula. Next base: position 1,703,477 of record JAWNOX010000018.1, on the reverse strand, counting down.
ACCGTAGGGGCCTTAGACAAAGCGCAATACAAAATAGACAATGGAATGTTGTGGCCCAAAATGGAGTTGGCCAACAACAGCGGCAGCAGCAGCGGCAACAATTGGCAACACTTTTGCTTTAGCCGTGGCGCTCGCTGCTTGCAATTGTGTTTGCGGTTGCGACTTTCGCAGCAATGTTCGCATTTTTTCATCATCATCTGTGGTGTTGTTGCTGCAGCTTCTTCTGCTTGCTGCTGTTGTCTTTGTGGCAATCATTCGCTTGTGGTTAGCCGGTTGCTGTCGCCGTGGCTGTCGCTGTGACGCCTCTAACAAAAAAATCAAATACAACAAAAAACTGCTCAACAACTCGGTCTATGCAACAGCCCTGCAACAACAGAAGCAACAGCAACATTAATAGCTCCCGTGGCAAGTAGGAAATGTTGCATAATTTATGAGGGGAAAATTGTTACAGTTTTCATCGTCGACTTAATTTTCTTTGTCATTTGTGTCTAGGTTTTCATACATTATTTTAATAAAAAATTTTAATGCAGCAGCAGAAGTAACAGCTAGATGCGGCCTTGAAGTGGGTGGGCGAGGAACAATGGGCAGAAAGGAATAAATAATATATATATATATATATATATATATATATATATATATATATATATATATATAGCTTGTAGCTAAATCAGATTTAGCCAAATGTTTTACGAAATGAAGTCCTCACCATATACACAATTGAAGATCAAGGAAAGCAGCGGCAGTCGGCAACATGTCGATCTGTGGCTTATTGCCCAATTTGGTGCCAATTTAATTTGCACAAATATCTACACTAGTTGCACAGTTACATATCCAGAGTCTGTTTGAGGCTGTAGCTGCGAGCGAGCAGTCAGTGAGCTGAAATATAATAACTATTGGAGAATAACCACAGCAGCAGCAGCAACAACAACAGCAACAAGCGACAAGGCAAATGATTAGCTTGTCCTTCAGGTGCCGCACCGAATGCCTTTCCCAGGCAGCCCCTTCAACCAGCAACCGCCTTGCTTTCCACACCCCCGCCAGTTGTAGCGTTTCGGCCAGACGTCAGATGAATTATTTTGCATCGTAAATAAATTGTGCATGCGGCAATTTAGTTAACAAATTATAGTTGTGTGTTGAGTGTTGAGTTGTTGAGTATATATAAATATATATATATATATATATATATATATATATATATATATATATATATATATATATATATATATATCGCTGGCGCCTGGCAAGCTCATACACACACACACACAGAGGCGCCAGCGAAAAAATAGCGACGCCGACGCGTTTTCTGCGCAATTTTTATCATTCGCTCAACAACTTTTGCTGTTGCTGGTTCTTTTTCTCCATTTTAGTGATTTACGTTTGAAAATTATCAAATTATTGTGTGACTGGACAATCTTTGAACTTGCCAAAGACTTGATCCGTTTTGGCCACTTCTTACATGTCAAATCAGATATTATAATTGAGTTTACTCTTATTGAAAGTGGACGACTAAGAGATGCCTTGCTGCTTGTATATACAACGGCCCAACGGCCCCAACTTATAGATGGAATGTAGAGATTTATCTGAAATTCAACTCACATATAGTCTGTTTATTTATTTCATCTCGAGCTATGCATTCATAATATCGATTTATATCGACAACAATGATATTGAATGAGTTATTGAAAATAAGGATAGACTTACTGAGTGTATAAGTTAGTTAGGATCTATTCTAAATCAACAGTTATTATATAAACTTCACTCCAAGCGAAAACTTACTTATATTTTTTGTCACTCTTAAGTGGCAAATTGACAATGCGATAAAGAGAATGCTAAATTGTTCGGTTTAGTTTTTCTTGATTGGAAAAGTATTTCTTCCTCGTTGCTAGAACACAATTGTTGTATGCAACTGCAGTGGATTCACTTTTATTATAGATTCTTTATTTCTGTTTCCTCTAAGGGGGCTGGCTATGCGCTGCAATAAACTCAGCCCACTACCCGCCTTTGTGTTCCGTATGCAAATCAAAGCTAATTACGAATGCCGCTGGCGTAGTCGATCAACGGATCTGGCGGTGTCCACTGCGTCTGTTACCCAAACGGCGTCTCAGAAAGCTTTGTCCAAACGCTGACATAATAATTACCCCACAAACTAAGCGACAAACGTTTCGTACGAATCGAATCAAACCTACCTGGCCCCCACCTCTGCCCCGCGCTCGATTCAGCATTTGCCAGCGCTTTGACAGGTTGCCCAACCGTTGTCAGCTAATCGTCAGCTATGCGCCACCTACCAAGACCCACAAGACAATCAACCAACCAACAAACCAGCCAGCCAGCCAGCCAAGCAACCAACCTAAGCCGTAACTTGAAATGTTTCCTTTTGGGTTTGGCCAATGTTTGGCATTGAACCATGAAATGTTTTTGCACGTTATACACTTACCCTGTACATTTACGTACGCACAAGTGGGTAAGCAAATGTCGTTAACTTATTGTTCAGAAAAGATTTAGCTGATTAAGTTCTCTTTTGTGAGCTAGGTCTAAAATGATTTGACTAATATGAACATTTGTTTTATCTATGACAGCAAAGTTATATAATTAAAAAAAAAAAAATAAATAAAAAAAGAATATTCATATTTATTTCTTTTAATTAGTGGGTTATATATAAACAATTTGTTTCTCTTTTATATTATTAAATTTACTGAAAGGTAGATCTATATCCTCTTTACTACTCTTTTGCCTAACGACTAGCCTTCTTTTTTAATTGTTTATGTTGTTTTTTTTCTTATACCTCAAAAATCTAACAAATTTCTAATTTTTTTTTTTTCATTTACAGGGTATCAGATTGTGAACTTGGGTTTAGAGCGCACCAGCAGCTGGCGCTGTAAATAATTGTTGTTGTTGTTTCTCTTTATTTTAGTTATTGTGCGTTTTTTTTTTTTTTTTGTCTTGGACTTAAAAGCCACTTACGAGAGTTAACACTGACGTCAAGAGTCGCGACGTATGTGTTGGGCCCCCAAATTCCGTCTGGTTACGCCTATTTGCCGATTAGATAATAGAGACAATACGGAGCCCGAAAAAAATAATTGTGAAAAACGCAAGAAAAAAGTTGTAAATAATATTTATGCAATTTTGTGAAGCAAGGGACATCAATCAAATTGATGAACTATTAACAAGTTGACAGCGTAAAATTAAAAACAAGTAAGGAAGCTCTAGTCCGAGACTGCTCGACTAGGAGATACCCTGAACCCTTCGAATAGTCGATATTGGAAGCATGCTATGATTATTTTACATATATGTTGCAAGCAACACATGCACACACATACGCACGCACACGGACGTAAAAATAAGCACACGCTCTGCTAACTGAGCAGCGATTGCGCTCGGGCTGCAATATGCCTATGATATGGGAAATTAAATGTTTAATAACTTTTTTTGCAGATGGACTTTCTTAATGAAATTTTCACAGTGTGTTTATGGCGTTTATATGTGTGTATTTGCCAAAGCACAAGTCTCTAGTATTTGAAATACGGGTTCTGCAAATTGTGGGCGAAGGGGGCGTGGCATCCAAAATCCAAAAACTGAAAAATGTCCGCATTCACTACACCTATATGCACAAAAAATTTGAAGTCTCTAGCTTTAATGGGTCACTTAATTGAAAGTCAATTTATCGAAATTTATCGATAATTCGGGAACGGGATGAGTTATTGAAAAAATAAAACAAACTCATATAGCGTATGGTATTCACGAGTATACATGTCAAATTTCTCTAGCTTCTGTGGTTTACGAGATCAGCGCGTTCATACAGACGGACGGACAGGACTATAACGACTCAGCTCGTCGAGCTGATCAAGAATATATATACTTTATGGGGTCTGCGATGTCTCCTTCTGCCTGTTACATACATTTTCACAAAAACATTATACCCTGATTTCCCATTTTCAATGGGTTCAGGGTATAATGAAAAAGAAAAAGTAGAAAAAGATTTTTAACTATTTGTATTAGAACTGAGCCGCTCAATAGAGAGAGAGAGAGAGAGAGAGAGAGAGAGAGAGAGAGAGGATTGGATATGGTAAAAGAATTTAAAAAAAATAAAAACTTTATATATCAACTTAATCTAAATCGATTATTATCGATTTACTAGAGAGGGAAGAATTCATATTATGCGAGATCGTTGAGTCAGCTAGATATGCATATACCTAAAGGGCTTGCCTTGCATATTTTTTTTTACAAATATCCTATTCGCATTTTTAAGAAGTAAAACATATTCATCACATTTTCGGTTATAAAATTGCAAGTGAAATTGTGTAGATCACATTGCCAGCTCAGATACAGTTCAATAGGATCGAACGCCTTTTAAGCTCTCTAAACCAGCTACCGCTGCTGCGGCTAAAATCTTTTGCATCTCGCCGCCTGTCTGGCTGCCGTCTACAGTTAACAGCGCAATCTGCGCACAGGTCGGCAGTCTGATTTGCTGCTCTCTTCAAACAGAAAGTTTCTACGCGAGTTTTTGTTTCTTCTTCCACTTTTTTTGCCCATGCTGCATACTTTCTTTTTTCAATCCATGCGACTTCTGCATGCAGTTGATGCTTACATTTTTCCTGTCTGCCCGCCTGTCACAGTTGTGTTCAATTTCCCACTCTCCACATCTTACTTTGTACTCTCCTTATTTCCCCTTGCTTGCACTAGCAGCTGCACTGGAAAATTTCCTCTTTGCTGCCAACTCTCCGTTCTCTTTAGCACCATGCCATGTCATGCCATGTATAATGCCTGGCTTCTACAAGCTTCTGCCTGTCTCTGCTCTGAGTAAATTCTCTCTTTTATTTCCCCACCAGCATGCAAGCCATGATGTAGCCTGGCTTCTGCTACTTGCTGCATTTCCCCCACCCTATTCTTCTTATGTCCTTCCCTTTCGCTCTTTTGCTTTGAAGCCGCTGCGTTCTTTGCTTTTGCTTTTGTCTTTGTAGTTGTTTCGCTTTTACTTGATAACTTTTTGTTGGTCTCATTGTTGTCGGGCCATAAAAGCGCACAAGTTGTCAATTATTTTATAATAAAAAGCGCGACCGGCCACACATTAGCCGAGAAAGGTAGACAACAGACGGCGCAACCAGTCGGCGAATGGCCCAAAACATTTAGGCCAAGAACTGACAAAGACCACGACGAGTCGCCAGCTCTCTATGTACATTTGTATGTGTGTGTGAATTAAGGTTTTTGTTAAACAACAACAACAAAGACAACGACAATTATTGGCCATTGGCAAAAATGTTTGCGATCAGCGCGAGTGAAAAGCAATTTAGAGACAACAAACCCTAAGACCCAACCCCCCTCTCCCACTCCACCACACCATGCATCTCCCTTTTACTCCTTTTAGCACATGCCAAGCAACTGTGACTCGCTAATTGGTAAACTGCAGTTGGCAAACTTTTCAATTGCCGCTGACCCACAAAAAGAATAAAAACGAAAAGTAAATGCAGAAAAAGTGGCAAACATCAAAATTTGGCCAAATTGTGTTAAACAGTTTGCGCAATAGTTTACCTGCAAATCTGAAGAAAGCCGCGAGGGGGGGAGGGGAGGCCAAGGGCGTAGGTGTTTGCACCACCTTTGTGGTGGGCGTGTCAATTAACACACAATTCAAACGATACGATTTACGGCCAGTTACACGCTAGTTAGAGGGCGTGGCAGTTAGAGTATGCACACAGATATGTAGCTGCATGTGTGTATGTGTGTGTGGAGCTGTCAGGAGTTACATATCAATATACTTTAACTTTATGCCAGATAGCGTAAATCAATCATGGTTAATGTGGGTACTTGAAACTGTTTTGCAGCTACAGTTATCACAGTAATCTCAAAATAGTCACTTATACATGTTTCAATCAAATTTGAAATAAGAATTTATATATGTTGATTTCAACTACATATATAAATTCTAATATATATGTATATATGTTCTTTGGTAAAATGAATACTTAACTCACAATCCCGAATATACCGAAAATTTGATAAAATTAAGATTACCTGTAAAAAGAAGAAGTAAAAAATACCATTAAATATAAGATTAAATATAAGAATACCATTAAATATATATATATATATATATATATATATATATATATATATATATATATATATATATATATATATATATATATATACATATATATATATATATATATATATATAAAATAATAGCAGTCACAATTACTATCACTGTTTTAGGTATAGTTGTAGTCATTTATTAAAGTCTCTCACAATCGCCGTGCTAGTCATAGTCACTTTATTGCCAGCCTTTTGCTGTCGCTTGTAATCAAGGCAAATGACAATTTCTTATCAAAGAACAAGAACTACAAGTACAACAAATAATGAACTCCCCCATTAGCGGTGCGTTTTGTTGTTGTTGTTGCTGCTGGCCTCAATTTGCGTAAAATGGCACAACGAAATAAATTAAAATGCAGCAGCAGTCGCCATAGTCGACGCAAGACTCGCTTAAGATTCTCCACACAAGTGCGTGTGTGTGAGAGAGAGGAGGGAGGAGCTGGGGTTGTCAAGGGAGGTGGGGGTTCATGTCATGGCATGACTGCAACGATAATAAAGTCACATTGTTATCGACGGCATAATAAACGCGCCACAGAATAGCAGACCAAAAGAAAGCAACAAATAGTAAACACACTATCTGCATATATATTTATGTGAAGATACAGTAACACACTTACTGTGACGTACTATTTATTTATATTTTTATATAAATATATACATATTATTATATACATATTATTATATACATATTATTATATACATATATACATATTATTATATATATAAATAAATAGTAAGTCACACTATATATGCTTCAAGAGTTAAAGGCTTTGATTGTACGTATATGAAGTTTTGAGTTATCGATAACACCTCGTATATTAGTTTCGATTTCCTAGCCATATATCGTGTGTTATAGATAAGTTATCGACATTGAATTGCTTTCGTTCTCATCTGACCAACTGTCTGGTTGAATTGACTAACCCTAAGCAGTGGCTTCGTCTCAGAAGTATTTAGCTTGTAGCGAATCGACGCATATTTGATAGAGTCACTTCCATGTTGGGTGTGATAACATGTCCATATAGTGCCTAGAGACCATAGCCTCTGGCTGCCTGCTAGCTACATCTTGTGGGTGACTTGTTGTCGTTTAATTTGCATTAAGCAAGTGTTGCTGGCAACAACAGCCGCAACAGCATCAGAAATATCCGCTCGTTATGGCAGCGGCGCAACATCAAAGCGTAATTTGTATATATACATATTATATTTATTTTTATTTCATTAAATTTTGTTTTTGTTTTCTTTTTTTTAGTTCCGATTGAAATGCGCAACAAGCTAAGAAACAAGCCGCATTGAGCCGAACAAAATTGCATGAAAATCTTTTTAGCGGCTTTTTGTCTTTTTTATTATTAATAACAAATTCAAATTACGTTTATGGACAGCAACAAAATGTGGCACGACCCTTGACAACTATATATAAACATATATATATATATATATATATATATATATATATATATATATATATATATATATATATATATATATATATATATATATATATATATTATATACTAGCACACGTGTGCAGCGGCCACTGTTGCTTCAATATTGACCACCCGCCATGCCTGTGTCAGCTGGCTCCCCCCTGCTTAGCCCCTCCGACCATGATTAGCGCTTGAAATACGGCCAAAGCGCAGCGGGCGCCATAGCTGAGGCAACAACCCGAACTTAGCAGATACATCAACCAGGCAGGTTAGCTAATGCGTGGGTGTTCAAGAGGGCTTGCATTATAGGTACAGCGTGGCAAAAAATAATAATATAATTAATGGCACCACTTTGATGCAATTATTGCATAAATATATTGTCAAGCCAATAAATATTGCTCTTATTTGTTGTTGTCGGCAAATTAACAAAGGCCGCTTGTTAGACACCCCAGCGACCCCAGACTGCCCCGCCTCGCTGATCAGCAAATCTCTGAGTCTACCTTCTAACATTAACTTAACGGACTGTAAAGCAAAATGTCGTAAAAGAAAATCTAGAGTAAACACACGGAGAGCGGGTCGACTATAAAGATACACTGTAAGAAAGTTCAATTGATGACAACTTTTATGTGGATGGATAACAAAATATAATTTATGAATTAAGAGCTTTTTTTTTTATATATGAAACAGTTTTATTTTATTAAATTAATAACACTAAGTTTACTCCACAATAAAGATGCCCTATATATAACAATACAATATTAATTAGACTTGATTAATAAAGTTTGATTTTATTGGACTCAACTAAATAAATTCTTTAAAGGGTTGAACGAATTTGACAATACCTATTTCTATTTTTCATTACAGGGTATATCTCAGTCATAGCCTTGATAGGACTTGCTGCTGCTCTTAACATTTCTGTGCTAAAGGAAAATTTTGTGTTTTGTAGCTTTAACCACTTGTACAGAATTAGTTGCTAGCTTTGCCATTTATTACTACTACCTTATGGCCACTTTATGACTTATTGTGGTGGCTGCTTGCACGCTTGCTTTGGCTAATAAAAGCTTTGTTAATCAGTTGGTCGAGCGCATTTTAAATTGCTCCTCAAGTAAATTTCCCCATGTTAGCCAGCTGCTAAAGGTGCACTGCATTTCATTATATGAAGAATGTCGCTCAAATAACTACAAAGAGCAGAGAGCAACATCAAGTGAAATGCACTTTGACAATAGGTTAAACGTGTTGCCAAAGTGCTGAACCCATAACTTCTGGTTTCATTTGATAATTGGTTTGTGGAATGTCAATTATTTGACAGCAAATTAAGTTAAGGTTAAAGTTCCTGTCAAATATATAACACCGAATCACAGCGTGAATTTTAAATTCAATCGACAACTTATAAGTGGAATGTCAAATAGTTAACAGCATTTAAAGTTCAGTTAAGCTAATTAATAATAAAGTTAAACTCCCTCTTTTATATTTCGCATTACCTATTCTTATTTTCTGATTAAGTCTGAGCTCGAATCGCACAAATTTATTAGTCAAAATACATTCGTTTGATTTTTAACTATATTAAAACCATTTACAATAATAACATAAAAAAAAATTTTCATTTTAAAATGAGGTCAACAACTCCAGCATCAATTCGCGCCGCTGTTGATTGCGACTGTGGGTCAGCTGATGGTCAGCGGTGCAGCAGCAGCGCATGCGAAATTTGAATTTGCCAACGTTGTTGACCCGCTCACGAGCCGTCAGTCAATCGATCAAATCCGCCAAGCTTGCTGACTGTGGCCTTTTAAAGTGAAACTCTCTATTTGCCACAATATAAAACAAGTGAAATACGGATTTTGCAAATTGTGGGCGAAGGGGGCGTGGCATCCAAAATCCAAAAACTGCAAGTTGTCCGCATTCACTGCACCTATATGCACAGTAAATTTGAAGTCTCTAGCTTTAATGGGTCACTTAATTGAAAGTAAATTTATCGAAATTTATCGATAACTCGGGAACGGGATGAGTTATCGAAAAAATAAAACAAACTCGTATAGCGTATGGTATTCACGAATATTCATGTCAAATTTCAGATCTCTAGCTTCTGTGGTTTACGAGATCAGCGCGTTCATACAGACGGACGGACGGACGGACGGACGGACGGACGGACGGACAGACGGACAGGGCTTAATCGACTCAGCTCATCGAGCTGATCAAGAATATATATACTTTATGGGGTCTGCGATGTCTCCTTCTGCCTGTTACATACATTTTCACAAAAACATTATACCCTGATTTCCCATTTTCAATGGGTTCAGGGTATAAAAAATGAAGGCGTGAAAAGCTGCGCAAGTTCCGCCTGAAAATGTGAAAATGGTGTGTGTGTGTGTGTGGGAGGTAGATAGGCTGGCAGGTAAGGGGTGGCTGGGGCGATCTTTACGTTTTCCGTTTTTGCCAAGCTGCTTGGCTTTGGGTCAGTCGTTGGCTATAATCCAGTTGATCAGCTGTTGTCTCGTGCTTGTTAAATCACATGCATAAATCACAAAGAACACGCAGAAATCCCCCGCCCAACTCCCCCACCCACCGAGCTACTACTGCAGCTGCCACGCCCCACTCTTGACTCCTCGCAACGGCGTGTAAACGTGTTTACTGACGGTTGCGGAATTTTGCTAGCGTGAGTTGTGGCTGCCATTTGTTTTCCACAGGAGGGACGGGGAGGAGATTTCAATTTATTGAACGTTAAAGTTTATAAGTTAAAAGCTAATTGAAGTTTGACGTGGCAGCTCGGCGACAACAACTGTCTGACAAAACACAAAACAAAAACAAGTAAAAACGTTGTAGTCGGGCACTACCGACTGCGAAATTACTCATTCACACCGCAAGTTTCCAGTTCCATAATATTCCAAGCAACCAATTTGTCACACCCCTAATTATCCCTAAATTTTGTATTTAGTGTCATGTGTATTTAATACAATTTTGGTTTTTGCTATACTTCAATTTAGTTGAAAATATAATTAATGTGCTGAAAATTTCATTAAAATCCGTTAAGTAACACGAAGTAATTTAACAAAACGTTTAGGCAATTGACAAATGTCCTTATGTCCTTGGCTGCACAGCGAACATTTTCTTATTTTCTAAGAAATAACAAATACAATAGAATTCAGCATGAATCATATGCTAATTAAGTTACTACGTTACTATGAGGTTTAGTGGCGTTGCTACTAGAAGTGACGCGCGTCGATCATGGCAACATTGGTTCGAGCCTCGGGTGAAGTCGGTATTTTATACACATTTTATTTATAATTATTATTGGTTTGACAAGCACAGCGGTGGCGTCGTGGTAGGGAGGACGAATTTCGACTCGTGCGGAGGTTTCAATCTCGAATTTTCTTGTCTTTTCTTTTATTTCTTTATTTTTTTGTTCTAAAATATTTGTACATTTATAATATTTAGCAACTCAATTAAGATGGTAAAAGCTCAAAAAGTCAACAAATTATGTGTTTATAGCTTAAAAATAGTGGTTTAATTCTATTTGCCACGCCCCAGCGGGCGTAGACATATAATTTTTGGCCAGTTCATAACAGGGGTGTAGGGCAACGTAACTTTGAATTTTGGATGCTTACACTCAAAAAAATACGAAAATTGCAGGATATTTTTGAATAGGTCACGCCCCAAAAGGGGCTTAAAAACAAAAACAATGGCCGATCGATAGAGGAGGTCTCCAGCAACCTACCATCCAATTTTGAAGCACTAAAACTATAGGAGATATAAGCTCGTGCGGTTTGCCACGCCCCCTGCGGGCGTAGATATATCCGCCATAGCTTATTGAACTTGTGACGTTAATACAAGTATAAATACCAAGGCTCAAATTTCTAGCATCAATAGAGTTCAAAATATAATAGAAGATGCAAAATTGATATATATTCAGATCCGATTAGCCACGCCCCCAATGGGCGTGGATGTATAATTTTTGGTCTATCAATTATATAGGATCATAACAGTTACTCATGTGCTGGTCGTTCTAGCTCTCAAGCTGTAGAAGATACAGTTTCACCCGATTTGCCAGGACTGCAACAAGTAGTATTTCTGACATACAGGAAATTTCATTTTCCAATTTGGCACGGCCTTAGTTGGCATATTGGGAAAATCTTGATACTTTATCTGACGAGAGTATACACAAGTACATATTCAAAATTTCAAGTCTCTAGCTTCAATAGCATAGAAATGGTTTGCGTTCATACGGACAGACGGACGGAAGAATAACAAGACGGACATTGCACAAAACCAATATACTCATTTCACTTTGTGAATGAGTATACCAAAACCCCAACAGCAATTGGCATAGGGCATTTTTTGTTGCGCTCAATGCAAATGCCGCGCGCGTTTTAAGTCGCACTCCAGCATTGCGTCTGCGGCGCCAGGTCGCCAGCGGCTTTGGCTTTGCCCGCTTTTGGTGCTGTGCTACAACACACACACACACACATGAAGTCACACGGAAAAGCAATTGAGAACCACTTGACAATTGGTAGCGTATCTCCATTTTGGATCTGGAGAGACGCCGTCTTTGCTATTATTGTGCGGGTGGTTGGGTGGTTGCGCACCATCGATACGTACCCAAGTCGAGCCAAAAAGGCAAAAGATTTTTATACCCTGTACTAACGGAAAATGGCAGTATAGTTAGATGATGATATGAGGTAGAGGAGTTGATTCGATTGAGCCATCGATAAATATCGTTATGCTAGATAGACATAGGTAGCTATAGATAAATATCTATTTTGAGATAAAAATATGACATATTGTGTTATCTAAGCATTTGAATCACTTTCCTTTATCGATAAATCGCGCTCATGTGCACTCGCTCACTGTATATTGATTTATAAAGCCAGCTAGAAAGTTTGTAACGAGTTGGTTGTACTCGGTATGTTCTAGTCGAGCCTTGGTCTTTTGCCATTGGTTTACTATGATTATTACTGTTGTGCGCTTGCATTGCGATTACAATTAAATACGTTGTAGTTGTAATGAAAAGTGTTTATTGTTTATGATTTATCATCGCTATTATTATTATTATTGTTATTACCTACTTTTCTCTCTCCGAGAATACAATGCTGGCTCTTTAGCCTCGTCTCGTCTCGTCCTCCTACTGAACCACCTTCGTTCTTCATAATGGCGGCTAATTTGACACTGGAACACGCTTGAGATCGTCGCAATTGTTGCTGTCTCAGCTGTCAAATCAAACTTCGAAGCCACTCGACACATTTCACAATGAGTGACGTCCCCCAAACTACCTGCCAGCCACCTTCCCCTCTTCGCCCACTCATTAGCCAGCTGAACGGTTACTCCCCCTTCGCACACTCTCAGTCGACCTACTCCTGTTCCACACACCGCATTCTATTTAGCATTTCAATGTAAATTACGCTAATTAAAACTATACAGCAACACGTTAATAATATTGACATATGTATTGGCCCGCCGTTCATTTAACTTTGCTTGGATTGACTTTGCTGACAAACTGCTGGAAGATTTCTTTTCTTAAAGCATGTGTCCATATTAAGTGGGCCCACATCTATCCAAGTTGTCTCGTCTCGTCTCGAGCCCAGGCGGCTTTAAAAACTGATTTGTTGCTTTGAAAAAACATCCTTCTATTACGAAATAGGCTTATATATTAATACAGATGATGACACCGATAGTTAGCAATAGCATTCCGTTTGATGATAAAGTAAGCAAAATATCTTTACTTCTTGTTTTCCAATATCTGGCAAGATTATATGAGTACGGAAAAGAATAAAAGTATATAATCTTTGAAAGATATAAGAAAAGAAAGGAAAATTTCGGAGTAATAAACACTTATTGATTATAATCGATAAGTCTCTTGTATGCAACTGCTTTTCAGCCATTTCTATTGTATAATTTAGCCAAATTGTTGTCGTGCATGTCATATCAAAAATCTGTCAGTTAGTTGACGCTTAGTTATTGCCTTTTTATTTATTTCTACTGTGTTTTTGGATTTTTTGATTTGTCGAAATGCTCGCAATTTGTCAAAATGTTTGGCATTTTGCAAATATTTTGTCACGATTCTTCGTGCCAAAATCTCGCAATCGTAATTAAATTCGAAATACATGTCGGCCGCTTCAAAAGCTTAAGTTCAAGGCCAAAACAACGAAGGCTGCCGCCTGTCTGCCGCCCAAAATCCAATTCGTATCCAGTTACGACCACAATATCCAATTGGCAGACTATTTAAGCGTGTATTGAATTCTTATTTTTATTTTTTTTTCTGTATTTCTTGATGCTATGTAAGTCATAGAAATTGTAACGGTTTCCAAATTGTTTTTTTTTTTTCATTGACTCATTGTTGTAGACGAATTTTGTTTATTTTTTTATTAACAGCGAAAGTTAGCTAATGTAATATGTATGGGCCGATATAATGGCAAATGATTAACACAATTCCATTCTGTTCCGGACACCGTTAAGAGCTCACAATAGATACTAAACAAACAAATAGACGACAGGGAAACAATCTTGCCTTTAATTGCAAGCTCTGACCTAAAAACAAATTTGGGCTGAGAAACTTGGAGAATTGCCAATCAGTGATGAAATTACTTTGTTTGCTTATAAATATTTTATTTATTTGTTTTAAAAAACTTGTTCTGGATTTATTACAAAAAGAAATTTTAAATTCTCAAGCTTTGTGTAAACTCATTTCCTTGCATGGGAAATCAAGTCGATTTTTATACCCATTAAAAATGGGTAATCAGGGTCTAATGGTTTTGTTGCAGCCCAAATGTAGGTAACAGGCAGAAGGAGGCGTGGCAGACCCCATAAAGTATTCTTGATCAGAACGACAAGCCGAGTCGATTGAGTCCTGTCCGTCTATATGTCTGTCCGTACGTCCGTATGTATGAACGCGTCGATCTCAGAACATATTAAGAGCTAGGGACTTGAATTTTTTTTATAGATTCGTGTATATCACGTGCAGATCGAGTTTCTTTTCGAATTTCGATAACTCTTCTCGTTTTTTTTTTATCGATTAATAACGAAAATCGATTTTCAGTTTTTAAATTATATCTTCTACATCTTTATAGTTAGAGACTCCAAATCTTATATTTAGTTTGATGAGACCTTTCTACAATTTTGATGTTGGTAAAATTTTGGATGCCACGTCCCCTTCGCCCAAATTTGCAAAACACGTATTTCAAATACTAGAGACTTCTGCTTGTGTACAAAAAACTACAAATTGTCAACATTCACTGCACCTATCTGCATAGTAAATTTGAAGTCTCTAGCATTAATGGTATACATAACTGAAAGTGAATTTATCGAAATTTATCGATAATTCGGAAACAGGATGAGTATGGTATTCACGAGTATACATGTCAAATTTCAGATCTCCAGCTTTTGTGGTCTACGAGATCAGCGCGTTCATACAGACGGACAGGGCTATATCGACTCAGCTGATCAAGAATATATATACTTTATTTTAATAATAACTAAACGAGCACCTCCGACTAGAGTTTCCTTACTTGATATATATATTTTTGTGGGTTACAAATACAAATATTTAAATTATGATATTAACGAACCAAAAAGAGAGAATGAGCTATTCACCAATATTTTTCGATTTTTGTGGAATTTTTTTATTTTGTTTTTTATTTTACTATACCTTCAGAATCCGTTTTAAATATTAAAAACTTTTTATTTTATTGACATAATATAATACGGATAAAATTTACCAAACAATTCTGACTCTAAATGTTATTATTGATTTTTGTGTATTAATCTCTATATTTAAATCAAGCTTAAACATTTATTTTTAAATTAATTTTGCATAAGATTGAAGCAATCATTAAATCATTAAAGAACTGTGAATATATACATACATATTATATATATTATTTTATTTGTATCGAAGCTCTAAGCACTTTGACAGCTCCCCGTAAACTGATCTGTAGGAACGCCCACTGCTTCAATTGTATTTTGACTGATGTCAACGAGAAACTTTCTCGTCGTGTAGTTGAAATTGAAATTGGATTTGCGTTTTGAAATATAATTTTTCTTTCTTTTTTCTGGCAGCAAGGACGGATGTAGGCTTCAAAGACTTTGCAAAAAACAAGACGCCAGCTATTGTCTTGAGCACGTTGGTCAGCAATGGACATTACTTTTATAAGTAATATATAGATATATATATATATTGATGTAGATTGTGTGGGCGACTGGGCTCTATGCCTAGTGTCAATGATGACACCATCAACTGCGGTCTCTGTCTTCATTTACATATGCAATCCAAACGGCCTGGCGCCCAGAAACGTCCCACACAAAGCGAAGCGTAGCTTGAATCAAAATTAAAACCAAAACCAAAAAAAGCAATAAAAAACAACAAAAAATCCAACAACAGGTGCTCAGATAAGGCTGAGAAATCAAAATTGAATCGCTCCAACAAAACAAAAACCAAAATCGAAAACAACAACAACAAAACCAAAACAAAAACATGTTAAATGTGATTTTATTTTAAATGCATTTTGACCAAAAGTTGCCGCTAGCCAGCTAAGCGGGCGCCTTAATGGCGCCAAGGTCGTTAAAGGTAGTCCACAAATGTTTTACGTTCAAAAAGCAACAATATAAAAATAAGAAACAACAACGAAACAGATGCGAAAGCATCAAAAAGCGTCGCACGCTGCGAATGTGCAATTTTTAGCTGATCAATCAGACGAGCGGGTGGCCACCGGGAGTGGAGATGAGGCGAGTGCTATGTGCTTAACGCTTCTGTGCGCGATTGCGTATGCTGCTCAGGTTTTTACGGCAACCATACTAAATGCCATAGATATTGCTGCATACACATTAACGGACTGTTAACTGAATTCTCAATTACACTTCGTAGTGTCTTGCGACCCAATTGAAATTGGGTGTTGGCATAACCAATTGGATATTTTTTGAGCAAAATTATTATTATTAATTATTAAATTATTGTATATTACATATTTATCTCTGCTGAACTTCAGTACGTACACTGATACCATTAATACTATATGGGTGTATAATATATTTTACATAGTACATAGTCACAGACATCTCCATCACGCGACTGGGCTACAGTTCATACAGATTAGGAATGCATATATTTCATAACTTCGTATAGATATTTCGTACAATGAACAATTCGTATCACAGAAGACTCGGGATATCCGGTCATGAAAATATATGTAGGTCAAGGTATTTATTTAGCTTCTTTATAACGATCTGGCGTCTATGGCTTAGTTTTCTCTACTCTCTATTTAGTTATTCTGCTTTGATATTTCTGTTTCTTTCTCTCTAACAATATATATTTCTATCTGTCTCTCTATCCCCTATCTCTCTCTTTATTCTCCTAACTTCGCTGATTATATATACATATATATATCCCTTTATATATATGTTGTATATTCAGTCTCTATTTCTCTTTCTCGATTTCCTTATATTTATATGACTCTATCTTCATCTCTGCCTATCTTTAGTGTACTACATATCGTCTTCGCCTTCGTCTATCTCTTTATACATAATCTTTCTTTTCTTTACATCTATGTCTTTCCTTTCATGGCTTTGTCTCGCTGTCTCATATTTTTAAATAGCTAAAGTAACGAAGTTTTTCTATTTTTCATTTCCTATCTATATTTCCACCTATAACTCGGTATATTTCGAGTTGTATATCTCATATGATCTATCTTTCTTTCAGCTGTAATATTTTATTCCCGATTTTAACTTGATCCTTTAAACATTAGGCTCTTCTACATAAATATTTTTCTTTACATCGCATTTTAAATGTTTTTGCTTCAGTTGAACTTTCTTTGTATCCAGTTGAAAAGTTCTACAATGAAGTTTAGTAAACGATTTGAAATTTGCAAAAATTTCACTGGCTGCTGATTGACAATTGAAAGCAGTGTGTGGGTGTGTGTTTCGCTGGCGGCCCGCGGCATGGCTCATGTGATTGCGTTATGGATCTCTCACCTTGGCCCGTCTCAGTTTAGTTTGTGGTGTTTATTTATTGTTGACCAAGTATTTTTGCTTTTGCATGTGTGTGTTATGTGATTGCGATTGGCTTTCTGGCTTTCCTTCCTGCTGGTTTTGGCCTTGGCCTGACTCAGTCCCCGAGCCGTTGTAGTTACCTAGTTTTTGGGCCTCCCTTTGAGTGATTGGCGTTTCTTTATATTTTTTTGCTCATTGTTTGCTTAATGATTTTGCATGCTAAGGCTGCATAGACAGTTTTTGCCATTTGCTGTTAGTTTGTAGTTAGTATTGTTTTTTTTTCTTTTTTATTTGTTGTTTGTTTTGTTTTTATTTTGGGTCAATAGAGCGGAATTCCGTGCAGTTTATTGAACTGTAACTGAGGCGACGGCGGCTTAATATAGCACCAGCAGAAGTTTCAGTTTCAGTTCCAGTATCACTATCACTACCACTACCAATACCAGTTCCAGTTCCAGCATCCCCGCTGGCTGTTTTTGAATCTTTTGGTACCTTTCACAAAGTTTATGATTGTGCAATAATATTGCTGGCGACGGCCAGGGTTTGTGGGAGCTCACATTAAATTAACTATTATTCATTAATAATTTCATAATTTTACAATAAAAAAATATTTTGCATATGTATATATTTTTTATATATATATTTATACACACGCGACGCATATTGACAGCCGATTTAATTAATTGTTATTGGGTCACACTAGTTGCATAGCCACGCCCACAATCACAGCGACGCCAATGTCAGAGACTGAGTAATGAAATTCCGGGAATAAATCGGATGACTAATCGCCAGATAAATATTGTAATATATATATATATATATATATATATATATATTATATTATATATGTATGAATTCAAGTTCATTTGCATGTGTCGAGCGATGTAAGCTTTATTAATATTATATGCTAATGATTATTATTATTATCATTATTATTAATATTACAATTATTGTTGCTGTTGACCTTGAATCACAGCTTTTTGATTGCATTTGCGTATGTATTTTAATTATGATATGCAAGCGCATTTTGAATTGTCGCATAATTTCCTAGTTCGATAAAAATAATAATTTTCCCTTTTTCGTTTTTAAATTTAATTTTTTCAAATAATTTATTTTTAAATTTATTGTCACGCCCTCTGGTTAGCTTCTAAGCGCTATAAATTTCAACATATATTTAACATCATTTAATTATTTTTTTAACTTTATTTTATGGTTTAAATAAATTGCTATTTTAGTCAAAGGTCAGCAGAACTTGTTGTTGATTCATTCGCATCTTTCTGGTTTCACTCTCTCTCTCTTTCTCTGGCTGTTCGCCTGTCTACTTCTCTGTTTCTCTCCTTGACAACTGTTGATTGTTTATATACTCCCTGTACTTATATAGACGTAGTAATCGCGCCTTATTATATATATTTTAAAAAATGGCTTGCTTTATTTGCTTTTGACGCCTAATTAGTCATAATTAACTGTTCAATCATACATATGTATATATGTTTACTGTATATGCCAGCATAACTATTTATTATTTATTAGCTATGAGCTTTGCTTACTTAAAAATATTAAATAATTATGGCAACATGCCCCTAAACGAAAAGTCAAAGAATATATATTAAATACACAATATGGTATATATAAGCTTTTTATACGATGAACCCATTTAAAATGGGAAATCAGGGTAAAATTCTTTCGTGAAAATGTATGTATGTAAGTAACGTGGCAGACCCCATAAAGTATATATATTCTAGATCAGCTCGACGAGCTGAGTCAATATAGCCCTGTCCGTCTGACTGCGTGAACGCAGCGATTATGAGACCACAAAAACTAGAGAAAGTTGACATGTATTCTCGAAAATACAATCCACAGTACGAGTTTTTTTTGTTTCGATAACCCATTCAGTTTCCTAATTACCGAAAAATTTCAATAAATTGACTTCGATTTATAGGTACCATTAAAGCTAGAGACTAGAGACAGATAGGTGTAGTGAATACAGACATTTTGTAGTTTTTGGATGCCACGTCTCCTTCACCCCAAATTTGCAAAACACGTATTTCAAATACTAGAGATTTTTGATTTGGTAAATACACAGATGTGAATGCCATATTCACACTGAAAATTTGATCATTCTACAACAAAAGTTATTAAACATTTAATTTCCCATATCATATATTGGAGCCCAAGCGCACTCGCTACTCAGTTAGCAAGGTATCTTCCTCTCCATCCCGACTAGAACTTTCTTACTTTTTTTTTAATTTTGACATACATATTGTAATTGCCGAATGGAATAATAAGTTATGGCTAGTCCATAAGATATACCTTACAAATAGTCCAAGATCTATTATTATTATCAGTTCCTTTTCTCACCTATTGAGGCATGTAATCAGTTATATATTGAGTTGACACATAAATTTAGGTCGATTTGTATGTTAAAATTGTGTGTCGAATCGTATTCATGCAGGTTGTCCGAAAAACTACAATATATTTAGGGCACCCTGAATGAGCTGGGGCCTAAGACAGCTCCACAGTCCCCTTCGACGTCCACCCACTCTGTCTGTCTGTCTATCTGGCTGTCAGTTCAAGGGGCTATTGAACTGAACAATGGCCATCCACAATGTAAGCCAAGGGGCGGGTCAGGGGCAAGTTTCAGTTAGTTGTTGTTATTATTTTTGGACCTCTTTTGTTTTTGACGAAAAATAAATTATGCAGGTATATGACCGTTTGGCAGCTGAGCACATTATGGAAATTATATATTCGAAGAAGTTGGGGAAGAAGCAGCGAAAAAATAGAGTAGAGGAGAGGAGGGCAGAGAGTCCAGCCCAGTCCAGTCCAGTCATTCAACATTACGTTGGGCGCGCGCGTGTGTGACATACAAGCAACTACAGCAAGAACAACTACAATGCGAGAACTTTAAATTCTATGTCAATTAACGGTCTTTTGTTTACTTTTAACAAGAACCAGAAAACGAAGAAGAAGACCCACACATACACATACAAGTTGTTAACAAGCAACCATTGTGCAAACTTCGTTCAGCTGTCCATTTAGCCCGCTTGTTCCCTGTTCTCCCTCTCCCCTCTCTCACTCTCCTCTCTCTGTCTCTCTCTCTAGCTCTGTCTCTCTGTCTCCTTTTCTCTCTTTTACTGATAATGATGCATTCGCATTAAATAATTGGGTGACACCTTTGAGCAACGCATGCAAACAAAAGAGAAATCTCGGCGTGTGCTATTAATTGCACTGCTGTCGCCCGGCCATTAGCAAAGGGTGGCGGAGGCGGGCAAAGTTCATTGTCGCCTTTCCACATTGCCACCAGCACGCTCTCTGATTCGCGCAGATTCGGTTTCGCACTATGTTTTCATTTGCATGTGGCCGTGTGAGGCGCATGGTGCAGAGCGCATCGCGGCAGTTGAAGCGAGATCGGCTGCTTCAGCCACTCAAGTCATTTACTTACCACACAAACTCTTCGTTCTTTACGTGACATCGATGTGTCTCTCTGCCTGTCTGTGTGCAGATACAAACAACTCATATCGATATATTTTACCGCTATCATTTGCCGATACCAATTCCACTCATGTTTTTGATGACTTCTAATGCGTATTCGGCTGTCGCGTTTTGCTAGCGTTTTTTAGCCGCCGGCTTTTGCCGCTGCGGTGAAAGTTAATTTCTTCTTTCGATTTTCGCCAGCCACACACACACACACACACATGTTTTTGCACTTTTCAAACGAACGCCTCTCAAGTTTCCACCGATTACTTTCAGTTGGCGCTCTTACTTGCCGATCTCTTATCTCTGGGATCGCAGCTCATCAAAGTTAATGTGACAGTTGTAGTTTTAAATGTGGCCTCAAGGCAGCCGGATACACGCACACACCACATAGCACACAACACATACCGTTCGACTAACTGACCTTAAGGAAACTCACCTTTTGTCATACATATTTATTTTGCAATCATGTTTTCGTAGCCACTATATGGATGCATATATCGATATATGCATTTCCAATTTAGAGATTAGAGATCTGTAATCCTCATTAAATTCTGATTCTAACTTTATAAAGCTCTTTTAACTTCTATTCGGAAATCATCTCAACTTTATCGGCCAGCCTTGGAGAAAACAAGATATTTCCAAGAAGAGGCTTTTCGTTTAGTTCAGTTTTGTTTTTGGTTTTTTGCTGTTTTCAAAAATGATTTCAAATGCTGCATGACTAACAAGCAACAAATACCAAGCGCGTTCGGCTTCAGCAGAAGTATCTCTGGCTATTGTATCTGTTTATTCTGTATTCTGTATCTATATGCCTGCATCAGTGTGTGTTGTCTCTTGGCTCTGTGCACATATTTGCCTTTTATGTTCGCCTTTTAAAACTCGTTCATAGTTTGCTTTAATTACGTTCTCAGCGCTGAAAACGCTTTGCCTGCCTTGGCTGTTCAATTTTTGTATGCTGAACATATTTTTATTTTTATTTCTCAATTGTTGTTGTCATGTAGGAGGTGCGATCGACCGCCAACTCAGAGACGAGAGAGAGAGAGAGAGCACCCAAGAGATCAGAGATCAGTGGAGCTGAGAGTCTAGTTCTGACGTTTCAGATCGACAAATGTATATTTATATATATAGCTGTTTGGGCTTTAGATGTAGCTTTATTGATAAGCCAGACACTGACGCAGATATTTGGGGAAGTATATCTTTTTATCTATATGCATATATGTACATTTCTACGTTGGTGTTTCTTCCATGTGTTATTAAATATTAAAATTGAGTTCTTGCTCATGTTGTTTAAATTAATTAGTAATTATTAATATAAATCACACTTGTTATAGTTAAAGTTGATTTTCAAAATAAAGTCACAATACAATATCGAAATTTGTCACATGTTATCGATTTTTTAATTAGCTCAGCTTTCTATCTTAGACACTCCAACACAACATCAACATTAGATTATAACAGATACTTGCAACAACTGAGAATCACATAGAAGAGCTGAAATAGAAAGTTGTGCTCGATTCTAGTTTAAAAATTGTTTACTGAAACTATCGTAGCGAGTGCCATGTAATCATATTTTTTATTGATGACGAAAATTTTTTTTGCAGATTTTGCTTATAGGAGCTGAATGCCAATACAACAAGCTCAACTTTGACCAAGTTAAGAGCACATTAGCGCGAACTCAACTGACATCAAGGGTCTTGTATAATATTGCAAGGCAACTGATTGACTCACTAACTATTTGACTAACTAACTGACTGACTGACGAAGCCAAAGATCAGCAAAGCGGAAACGTAAAAAAGATGATGATACAAGTTATAAAGAAGAGCTTCAAAACATGAAAGTCAGTTAAAGCTGGAAAGTCACCTGAAAGAACAAGCTGAAGAAAGAATTGTGGAGATGACTGTGGGAAGTCAAAGTACTTTAAAGCACTTTGAACTCTACATACGCACATACTAATTATCTATATATGTCTGTGTATGAGAGCGTGTGTTGCAAGACAAATTGTGAGCACTTTCTACAAACAGCAACAGCAGTTATAATAAAAATAATAATAATAACAACCCAGTTAGTTAGCGAATTGGAAAATTCTAAACAAAACAGAACAGCACAGAAAAACAACACAGAAATGCCCGACTAGAAGATACACTACATTAACACAGCTTTCAAAATTATCAAGATCTACTGACTAATATGTCTAACATTTGATTAGCTTCGATAACTTGTTCAATAGACTTCGTTAAATGACGAAAAGCTTTATGTATAGAACAAGCAAACAGCTACGGTTAGGCTAGATCAATGCGGCTATAGAATCTGATCACGGCAACGATTCGTTCCATACATACTCACAAACTGAATATACCCTGAGTTTCCATTGCCAGTAGGCATAGCGAGAGATTGAGAAAATGCAAACAGAGATGTCGTAAAAAAGGTAGAAGAACTTACAAGCTGATAGCCAAGTAGAAATAAATAGATAACCAAGTAAACGGTAAATTATTTAGCTTCCAATTATTCGAAAATTGAAGCCCGGCTTCAGAGTTTATTGTTGGCCAAGCAGCTAGTCTCAAGCACTTTGCTTTATAAAAAGTGCAACAACTAGAACTTTCTGCTGGAAATATGTATAGGAGATCATATATGTAGATGTGAACTCCATAATCCATTAATTCTTCCTTTATATTTGTAATGCCTTCTAGACCTGTGTTGCTGCCACATACCGCATATACAAGAGTTTTGTAGGCTTTTGAAATTTCCATTAATCCGAACATTTGAGTTTGATTTTGGCTGTTCTGAAACAGTTCTTTGATACTTTTTCTATTAAAAAAAATGTGTTTGACTTGAACTTGAATATATATACGTATACAACCAAATCCATTTTAGCTAGAGAGATTACAATTGCTCATTTGAAGTCAATTAATTGATTATCTATATAGAGTTTAGCGACGACTTTCATAAACGCGCTCAGAATTTCAATTTCAATTCCCATTTTATATAAGTTAAGTATATATATATTACACATATATATATATATATATATATATATATATAAATAAAGCAAAATTATGACGAGAATAGTTAGGATCCTAAGTCTTCTAGTGTCTGTATATATATATATATATATATATATATATAGACACTAGAAGACTTAGGATCCTAACTATTCTCGTCATAATTTTGCTTTATTTTTCTTTGGGTGGGTGAGGGTAGGAAGTTCTATAGCTAACTGCGCATGACATATGTCACTATTTATTTTCTTCTTCTTCTGCCTTTTACGCACTATCAGAAGTTCAATGTCAAGATTTTCAGTTTGTTGAACCTCAACGCTTTGTAACACAGCAACAAACTTGACTTTGGCCAACATGTTGGCAAAACAGCAACGCGCTTGAATTGAAATTCGATCGTCAACTTGCCCATTATATTTTGTTGATCGAGTCGGCTTATAAGGCAGGCAGTAGGCCTAAAAACAATAAAGACCAAATATAGAATCGAAAAGATAAGATGTTGTTGCTGGCATGAGTATAATATATAAGTAATCGAAATAGTTCAAAAATAACAAATATTTCCCATAGGCAAGCTCAGACACGCCGAATCGAGTGTTAAGTCAGAATCCATTAAAATAAAATGAGAAATACTCAATTCAAATATAAAATCAAGTTTTGACTTGATGCCAAAAGGTAAATATGCTGCAGACACGCCCCATACCATTAAGCTCCCACCCACCAACAGCTGAGTGTTTGCTTGTCGCTATAAATACGCATCAAAGCCGTCCATGTGGTTGTTTTTTCGAAAATATTTCTGTTTATTAATTTTCTTCCCTTTTTGTTGCGCCCGCTCTAAAAATACTCGAAATATCCAACTGAGACTGAACTTCGAGACAACATCGTAATATTCTGCTTGGCCTTGGGGCTTGCGCTAAGCAAATCCTTGCTGTTTGATTAATCAGACTCGGACCATTTAATGCCCTGAAAATTTGCTTATTGAGTGAATCTTTGAGAGCTTATAGCAAATAATTATTTTTATAGCCTGAACCCATTGAAAATGGGAAATCAGGGTATAATGTTTTTGTGAATATGTATGTAACAGGCAGAAGGAGACGTCGTAGACCCCATAAAGTATATATATTCTTGATCAGCTCGACGAGCTGAGTCGATATAGCCCTGTCCGTCTGTCTGTCCGTCCGTCCGTCCGTCCGTCCGTCCGTCCGTCCGTCCGTCCGTCTGTATGAACGCGCTGATCTCGTAAACCACAAAAGATAGAGATCTGAAATTTGACATGTATACTCGTGAATACCATAATACGCAATAAGAATTTGTTCTTTTTTCGATACCTCGTCCCGTTTCCGAATTATCGATAAATTTACTTTCATTTATTTGACCCATTAAAGCTTAAGACTTAAAATTTACTGTGCAGTACTTGTATTTGTGCTTTGGCAAATAGACTCATATGAATGCTATAATCACACTGTGAAAGTTTGATTAAGAAAGTCCATCTATCAAAAAAGTTATTAAACATTAAATTTACCATGTCATAGGCATATTGCAGCCCGAGCGCAGTCGCTGCTCAGTTAGCAGAGCGCGTGCTCATGTTACGTCTGTGTGGTTGCTTATGTGTGTATGTGTTGCTTGCAATATACATATGTATATGTGAAATAATCATAGCATGCTTCCAATATCGGCTATTCGAAGGGTTCAGGGTATCTCTTAGTCGAGCGGTCTCGACTAGAGCTTCCTCCTTGTTATTTATCTATTATTCAAGTTGGTGAAACACAACTTTTAAATATGGTGATATTTTTTTTTTTTTTTTCTTTATGAGAAATACTCTAATTTAAAAAAAATAAATATAGAGAACAATCAATTAGTACTAAACAGTCATCTATAACTCTATTCACATGATTTATTAAAACATATTTAATATATAACTTGTTATCGATAAGTTGTTCCGAAATTAATAAATATCATAACTTTCATTTAGAACTATTTCTAAGCCGTTTTTCAGTTAAGTATATTTAACTATAATAATAATAATCTTTTAAAATATATTTTGAAGTTCACTTCATTCGTTATATATATTCAGATAGTACTGAATATGACCAACAACCATTTAAAAATATTGTATATACATTTATCCATTATTGAATTTAAATACGTTTGTATCTATGCAATATTGTAATCTCTTAATCGAATTATCTTTATTTTATCAATTTCATGCTAGCTTCTCATTTTTTCAAAATATCCCAAGTCTTCTACGAATTCCACTTCTCTATAGTTTACAAGATGATAATGGAAAGCGTTGTCAACTTTTCATTTGATTTGCTGCGTTGGCTAGTTCAAGAGTTCAAGGCATTTGCTTTGTTCCGCTAAAGCTTCGCACACAAATTAAAAATCAATAAATTTTAATAATTAAAAACCAATTAGCTTGTATGCCTATTATTGTATTTTTTTGCTGTTGTTGTTGCCGTGGCTGTTAAATTAATTAGCTTTTAAAGCGCTTCCACAAAAATAAAATCGCTCAACAATAGCAGCAACAGCAGCATCAACGGCTGTGCGGCCTTCAGAGCGTAACTAATGCAGCTAAGGATAATAATTATTGAATGCCATTTAATGAGCTGTGCTCAACAATGAAACAGCCTCCAACAGAAATAAAAGCAAAGACAATACAAAATCTATTTGTTCTTTTTGCAATGATAAATGAAATACAAAAAGTCTTAATGCTACCTCAGCCGCCAAGAACTGAAACGAATAAGCTAAAGCTATCAATTGGAATTTGTGTTTGATAATGTTTTGCTAATGAGCATAATTCTTACATTGTTCATGAGTATTTATCACATTCAATTGAGATACAATTTAGATCAATTTGGAGCTGCAGCTTGTTTAATGTAATCGCTAATGAGTAATGAAAGCTTGATTATACAACTAATGAAAACTATATAATTAATTATACATTGAAATTTAAATAATGATACTCTTGAAGAGTAATTAGAACTTGACCAAATTAATTGTATGATAAAGCTCTTTAGGGTGCATTAATTATAACTGATACACATTGCAGTTTCAAACTAATGAGATTACTTAAAAAACAGTTTGATATCGAAACCTGGTTATAATCAGAGATATCTCGATATTGTTGTTGTATATATAGAACACAATGGGATTTGTGATGAGTCTTGTAATCTTGATAATTTTATCTATTGAAGGACAACTTCATCATGTTGTTAGCTATAATCAGACAAATTAATTGATATTCAAACTAAATTACCGAGCAATGTTATCGATAACTATATCACTTTTACAGATAATTGAATACTGAGACTCATACTATATGAAATCCTCAACTAAATAGAAGTGTACTCGTCTGTGTGATATCATGCCAAGTTCATCACAAGCTCATTATACTGAGCCCATGCTCAGTACAAACACACACAGACGCACACAATGTGACACAATGGGACATCAGTGAGGGTTATTGAACTGATGCCACTGACTGATCGTCCGTTCGTCCAACTGTCAAAGGTTTTTGTTAGATGCCTTGCTGCAGGTAAACAAAGGTATTATTGAAGAGTACAAAATATTATGCGGCCCGTGTCGAAGGGTTCACGAACCTCCTGTAAATCTGTGAAGCGTGTGCAAATTATGCAAGAAGAAGACAAAAACCCAAAGAGACAAAACAAGAAAATAAAGCGACGCAAAAATTGAAGCAAGTGATTTAAGAAGATGGATCACATCATATTTTAAGACATACATAAGGTACTTCAAAGCTCTTTGCTTTTAATACCCTGTAACAAAAAGAAAGTGGGCATATGGACTAATGCTTAGAGCATTTATGAACTAAATCAAAGTTCGGCGTGAAAGTAATCGATAATAGTCGATTGTCAGTTGAATCCATCGTAAAGTTTAATAACGATAATTCTATAAGAATGTAAAGATTGTTTCTTTTCGCAGAATTTATAAGTAAATGGCCTAGGTTACGGGGTACTTGTAAGTCGTGCATGGTTTTTAGATGCTAGTTTTAGATTTTTTATTTGCTAATTACTTAAGCTTTGGCCATGGGATAAAGAGAGATGAGTGAGATAGTTAGAGAACTCTGGCCTGGGGTAGTTCAGCTTGGCTGCATACGCAGAAGCAACAACAGCAACAGAAACTGCAAAGGTCTTTCGCATCTGTGCAGACTCTAAGACGAGAGTTCCAGTCGCTGGGCTCAACGCAGTGCTCAAGCAACGACCTTGACAGCAATGTCGACCTCGTTGCCAGATCGCTGTAACGCGGCATTGATCGTTGGCTTGATATTTTTTACTTTAGTTTTTTTTGTGGTTTCTTGTGTTCGTTCTGGTTTTGGTTTTGAATTTGAATTGAATCTGATGGGATTTATTTTTGTTTTTTTTTACGATGAGCTTTTCGTTCAAGCTGCATTCCTGCTGACGCCCATTAGTTTTTTATTGACTCTCATTTCTTTCTTTGACTGCATTCCTGATCTCACTCTCACGCTCCCTCTTCATCTCGCCATCTCTCTCTCTCTCTGTCTCTCTTCTACGCTGCTCTTTTTGTTTGTTCTTATATTTTTGCATCGCAGCATCTATATTATGATGTGCACATGAGTACTTGACATGCCGCACAGTTTATAGTGCGGAACGTGCGTGCTTGAGGTAATGGACGCCAAGCCAAATCGCAACACACATGTCGTGCAGCATTTTGTAGTATAATGAATTTGTCACATGGCAACCAGAATTTTGCCTAAACGCTTTTTATATATACATATGTCTTTTTGCCTTGTTTGTTTCGCATATCTGTATTTAGTTTAAACAGATACAGAGTATTGAATCAGCATTGTTGCATTTGCAGGAGACACTTGCCTTAACTATTTATAGGGTATCTACCGAGTCATACTACTTGAGTTCGTCAAAAGCTCTACCGACTCACTTCATGTCGGTCGACAAGTCGTCGCTAACGTTTTGATATGCAAAACGACATATGGTAAAATTGCATTTTGCATTTTGCATTTTGCGCTGAGTCAATTAGATAATATAACAAATAGAAGAAGTACGAATGCTTGACTCGACTAGTAGATGCCCTGTTTAAGCTTAGACAATATATATCCAGATCCCGTAAAATGATTCTATAAATAAATGACAGTAAATCGATATTAATCGAGTTATCATGATTTTGCAATTTATTTGTATCGATTTTAATAACAATGAATAAAGTTATCGATGTTGTGAAACAATCTACATGTTACATTGGCCCAGTTCTTATTATTTTCATGAGGCAGACGTAAGCAGACATATAGGGCTGAATTAAATCTTCTCTGCTAATCCCGATCAAGAAGATATGCTTGCTTCAGCCCGTTGCCTGCAACTTCAATCTAGCAATCAATATACTCCGTTGTAGCCCTACGCTCCAGGGTATTAAGAAATAAGCCATTAATTGTGT
Source organism: Drosophila fulvimacula (assembly GCA_035045555.1). Lineage (NCBI taxonomy): Eukaryota > Metazoa > Arthropoda > Insecta > Diptera > Drosophilidae > Drosophila > Drosophila fulvimacula. The sequence continues at coordinate 1,674,118 of JAWNOX010000018.1, read as the reverse complement.
CTGTGCTGGTGGGCAAGAGTTTAAGCGAGAAATGCGAGGCGCTTGTCGTCGTATTTCTTAAATAAAAATACGAATAAACAATAGCAGCAACTATGTAAAAGCATTTTTATGCCTTGAACCCATTGAAAATAGGAAATCAGGGTGTAATGTTTTTGTGAATATGTATGTAACAGGCAGAAGGAGACGTCGTAGACCCCATAAAGTATATATATTCTTGATCAGCTCGACGAGCTGAGTCGATATAGCCCTGTCCGTCTGCCCGTCCGTCCGTCTGTATGAACGCGCTGATCTCGTATACCACAAAAGCTAGAGATCTGAAATTTGACATGTATAGTCGTGAATACCATAAGCAGTACAAGTTTGTCTTTTTTTTCGATAACTCATCCCGTTTCCGAATTATCGATAGATTTCGATAAATTTACTTTAATATATGTGACGCATTAAAGCTAGAGACTTCAAATTTTTTGTGCAGATAGGTGTAGTGAATGCGGACTTTTTGTAGTTTTCAGATTTTTGATGCCACGCCCCCTTCGCCCCCCAATTTCCAAATCCCGTATTTTAAATACTAGAGACTTGTGCAAATAGACACATATGAATGCTATAATTACACAGTGAAAATTTGATTAAGGAAGTCCATCTACCAAAAAAGTTATTAAACATTAAATTTACCATGTCATAGGCATATTGCAGCCCGAGCGCAGTCGCTGCTCAGTTAGCAGAGCGCGTGCTCATGTTACGTCTGTGTGGTTGCTTATGTGTGTATGTGTTGCTTGCAATATACATATGTATATGTGAAATAATCATAGCATGCTTCCAATATCGGCTATTCGAAGGGTTCAGGGTATCTCTTAGTCGAGTAGTCTCGACTTCCTTACTTGTTTCATTATTATTAATGTAAAGCGCTTGAGAGACAACAAAAATAAGAGAAAAATATAATAAAGAAAAATTTCCATGCACGCGCGCATTTTTTATTTGCTCGGGTTTTTGTTTTAAATGGATTTTCCATGGACTGAAGTTAATTGAATATATATTCAATATACATATATAGTGGGAGATATGTTTACGCGTAGAAGTGAATTAAATGTGGCAATTTATTGACAAAATGTCATTTGACTTAAGTGCTGCAAAGTTGACTGTGAGTTCTAATGCAAACCGAGAAGTGGCTCGACGACTCACAAAAATTTGTTAACAATTTATTTAAATTATTTCGATCAAGGTTTGTAATAAGTCAAGTGTTATGCTAAATAGAAATAGGGGATCGTATTAAATATGACTTGGTTGTGCCCAATACGAACTCAAAGGTAGCTTAGATTCAAGCAGATGAAGTAGGTGATAATGGAAGGAAGCTGATATATTTTACTTCCTGAGTTTTAGCCACCTATTTTGTTTACTATAATATTTTAGTAACATAAATATATATATAAATAGCAGTGGAATTTTAAAAGATTTTTGTCCAAATAGGAATCCTTATTCAACTTAATAAATATACAATATGAAATTTAATTTTAATTACAGAAATTTCTCTAAAAGATTTTAAAATGTAGAGCTTTTCAAATCAGTCAAGAATATGAGGGCACAGCTCGTATTAGACCAATTAAATGTTCAAGCTAAACAGTTCCAACCTCTTCAACTCTTGTTGACTAAGCTTAAAAGCAAGTGGATCAATGATATTCTTTTTTACAGTTTTCCAAGGTTAACTTAGCATTGATCAAGTTTGCCTTCTGAGGCCGACCTTGCTGTACTTTCATTTTGGGATGCTGCAACCCTAAAGAAGGCGGCGTATATTTCGATTCGCATGCAACATAATTCTCATAATCGAAGTGCACAAGGCGGCGCGCTTGTTTCCTTGAAGAAATCAAAGTGTTATTGTTATTGTTTTTTTTTTCATATTTCCATATTTTTTTTGTGTCTTTGGGTGTCTGTAGTTAACCCTCATAGAAAGTGTTAGACAGCAATAAGCTGGATCGTAATTCGCTGCAACTTTCGCAACTTCAAGGGCGCTGCGGCACGCCCACTCGCAGTAATTTCTTGTTGTTTTCGTTGTCTCTTTGTGCAACATACACGTTTTGCGCTCAATGACAATGCCAAATGAAATTGGCATTGCAAGCGGCTCAGTTTGATTCTCGGTTTTGTAACGTTTGATGTTGTTTAGTCATAGCAACAACAGCAAGAGCTTTGGTAATTAATTCAGCGGAAATAATGTTCTCAAAAGCTAACAGCAAAAACAACAAAAACAACAACAGCTCAATGTTACTGTTGTTGTGTTTTTAATGCGTCAGTCAGTCAGCTGCTGCTGCTGTCCCGTTTTGTCACCTTTTGTCGTGTGTTTTGGCCATTTTTGGTCGTAATTTTGCGTTAAGTGCGAAGTTCAGCTTTCACAGCTATATCAGAGCCCGTTCAATTGCCCGACTAGCAGCTACCCTGTACATGTAGATTATACTAAGTTTGCTGTCTTTTGTATCGCCTCTTGTCTTATGCTCGTTTTACAGGGTATCAATATTATTTTCACTCATTAGGCTCGCCCTAATGGGCTTTGGTGTTTGTCAAAGTCAGTTGATTGATCGATTAATCGCTTGATTAAGTTGATCCGTACAATTTGCTAATTGCGTTGTAACAGGTTGTAGTTGTTGCTACTGCTAACATTACGTTATGTTACGTGATGTGACGTTACGTTGCCTTACATTATTATATTCAAGGCAATGCCAAATATCTAGACGCTCTTATCTCGGCGAGCTGATTAGAAACGTGGCAAGTGCAAAGTTCAGACAATGTGTGACAACACAAATTCTTGAGATTTCATGAAATTATATATATTATATACACATATATATATTATAAGACTATTAAGTTTGTAGCAAAACAACGAAATTTCAAAACATTTACGTGAATTACATACAAAATAAAAAAAAAAACCCCAATGAATTTTCTTAGTAACAATTACAAAATTAATAGTAAAATATACACATAAATGCAAGAGAGAGAAAATAAATTTAAAAAAAAAACAGAGAATGTAAAATAAAATAAATGTTTTCTTTTTTTGTTATTAATAATTTTTTTTCGTATTGGGTATAAAGGGAATTATGTACCTTTATTGATATCAAATGTGCATAAGTCTGCATGCTCAACTAAGGAGTGTACGACTAAATATACCTCTCCTTCTACACTCATTTTACGGCTCTAAAACAAATTTTCATTTTACTGGAGCATATGCCATCAAAATCTCAAATACAAATATGGATTTTCAATAAACATTTTGTGAAGCAAAATGTATGTACATAAATCATTATATATATATATATCTGTATGTATATATATATAAATCTATATATATATATAAATCTACATATATATATAAATATGTATATAAGTCATTATACATACAAATGTTCAGATAAATATGTACATATATAAATCTGTACATATATCTAATCTATATATTTCGATAACGCAATCTGTCTAGTTCTTCATAGCTCTCCAGATTGTTACACATATGTGGCTAAATGGGTTCAGCTTACCGTGTTCTTCGCTTCCTGTTACTGCCTGTTACAGCATATTTGCATATGAGCATCAAACCCTTTTCACTGTTTCAATTCAATATCAAAGCAAATGATAAGGAATTCGTAGCGTGTAACGTGAATCGTTTTACGTTTTTGGTCACTTGTCCAAAGGGGCTGGGCGGTGGCTTTTGGGCGGCATTCAAGACAAGACAAGACTTGGGAGGGTTGGGCAGACTGTTTTTTCTTCTTTTTTTGTGGGAGTTGCGGCTACCCATATTGGCGGACAACAACAGTCAAGAGACAAGAGGTAAATAAACTTCTTATTGCTCCATCGTGTGTTAGCTCCGTCTGCTTCGCACACTGCTTGCCGCTCATTCTTATGACTTGTTTTTGTTATAATTTTCGTATGTTTATGTTAATTTGCCTCACGAAAAGCAAGCAGAGGGGCTTGCCAGGTAGCTGCTGCTGTTGCCAAAAAAGAAGAAACAAGTAAGGAAAGTCGGAGGTGCCCGACTAGGAATTACCCTAAACCCCGCTTATTAGCGTTTTTAAATGCACTTCATTTGTACGTAAACGTTTGGTAAACGTTTTGTTTAATACCATAATAAATTTGATCTATGTATATGTATATTATATTGACTTTATTTAAACTATATCAATGTTATTCTTATTTTATATATATGTAAATATATACAGTATGTACATACATACATATGTATGTATATTGCAAGCAACGCATGCTCACACACGCACACGCATACGCTCTGCTAACTGCGCAGTTTGCTCAGCGACTGCGCTGCGCCAATGTGTGCTTGTTATGGGAAACTAAATGAATCAAACTTGCGCAGCGTAATTATATCATTCATATGCGTGTATGTGCAAAAGCACAAGTCTCTAGTATTTGAAATACGTGATTTGCAAATTGGAGGTGAAGGGGGCGTGGCATCCAAAATTTAACAAAAATCAAAATTGTATAAAGGTCCCAATAAACTAAATACAAGATTTGGAGTCTCTAACTATAAGGATGTAGAAGATATAATTTTAAAACTGAAAATCGATTTTCGTTTTTACTCGATAAAAAAAAAACGAGAAGAGTTATCGAAATTCGAAAAGAAACTCGATCTGCGCGTGATATACAGGAAACTACAATTATACAAATTCAAGTCTCTAGCTATTATAGGTTCTGAAATCCACGCGTTTAAACATACGGAGACGGACAGGCGGACAGATAAACATACGGACAGGGCTCAATCGACTTGGCCCGTCGTCCTGATCAAGAATATATATACTTTATGGGGTCTGCCACGCCTCCCTCTGCCTGTTATATACATTTGGGCTGCAACAAAACCATTATACCCTGATTACCCATTTTTAATGGGTTCAGGATATAAAAAACGTGACATGGTTGGTCGAGCCAAAAGCGGGGGGAGAAGTCATGTTATTATTGTTGTTGTTCAACAACTTATCCAGGCGGCTTTAACTCATGTTGACCCGGCGAATAACTGTTGTCGTTGTCGGCGCTTGTCTCTTGCAGTTATTTCCACATTTTCACACACACACACACTTGCCTAAATGGAACATCCGTTGCTTATTTTGGCTTTTTTCGGGGAGAGCGCAATTACTTGTCGCAGATATTTTGCTCTCTTCTCATTTTTGTTTTGTTGCCGCTTTGGACAACTGACGACAATTTGAAATTTTAATTTTAACGGTTCTCGGCGGTTATGCTTTTTGCGGCCATTGCATAAGAAATGAGTGGGCGACCCATCAACTTCTTGTCGCACTTCCTCTCGCTCGCTCACATTCGTGCTGAGTTGCGAATTAGTAAATCACCCATTGCTTTAAGTCCGATACTCGCTACAAAACTTTACTCGATACTTAAGCTAATAAATAATAAAGCCCTCATGTCGAGAGATAATTGAATTTAGTTTTTTGGTTCTGCATTCGTTACTGGTTGATAAATTTACTCTCTACTTCTTGATCATGAACAATGTATTTCTAGTTTAGTTTAAGCGATAATTGATAGCTTATACCTTTATCTTAGACGCCTTCACATACTCAATAAATTTGACAATCGCTACTTGTTTTTATAGCTTGGAGAATACGTATGAGTTGTAAATAGTATATGAGCAGATATATGAACTATGTTATGCAATTCTCCACTCGCTACTGTATGCCACAAGCAATGTAATATAATAATAATCGCTGAGCTAATAGCTATTCGGTACTAAATTTGCGCGGTACTTTATGGTTAGTTTCTTTTGGTCCGTATTTAACACATTGCACGAAAAGACTTTAACCTTAAGCATTAAGTCATTAATGCGAAGTTCTATTCAAAAAATGTAGCTAATAAGGTCAGTACTATGAGACACTTGGAATAACTTATACGGAGAATCAACTGATTGTATTTTGCTTTTCTTTACATATGCGTCACCTGTAACAAACAGCGGAACTCGACGGAATTGAAACACGAGCGCTCTACGTGTCAAATGCACACCAAAAGCAAAATGAATGGAACTTGGCAAAGGAGTATCTTTCTCTTTCTATATTTTTTTTAAAGTTGAGGCAGAGGTGGGCCAGGGGTTTACTGCCGACTCGGCAAATAAAATATCGCGTTTATCTTATCACAGAGCGAAAGAGCGACAAAGAGGGAGAGAAGCGTTGGTGAAACACCCAACGAGTTAGTAACTGCGAGGGCGACACCCTTAGTCTCATTTTGTCTGCCAAGATAAAATTCCACGCAGCAAAAGCTGATTAAAACATTAAATGGGAGCAGACGACCTTAAGATGAGCACGAAAAGTCCCAACAGAGATATCATTCCACGGCCTCAGCCATGTGTCTGCCTTAGCTTCTTTTATTGTCTGCTCTCTCCCTTTCATTTGGCCAATAAAGTGTTGTTTAATTCAGAAAAACAGCTGCTCAGCTGGCTGCAAAAAATGCATCCGAAAATAGATTATTAACTGCAGCTGAAGCAGCAGAAGCAGCTTCCGCTTCGAAACTAATTGCAGTATTTACATCCTGGATTGTATTAAATGCGTTCGTTAGCATTTAATGAAGACATTGACGATTGCCAGAGCACGAATTTCAAGGCTAACACTTCATCACGTTATCCAGCAACCATCTATCCATCCAGACGCCAAACAACGCTGAACGAGACGTTTGCTTTGTTAAAGTAAAGCCAACCTGAATCGACCTTCCACTAACTAAACACACACACACACACTCACCCACACCCACAAAGGTTAAAGATGTTAGCGTCGGTCACATCAAGCACCACAAAAATTTCAAATTATAACAAAAAATTTACTTAAAAAATAAATATAAAAAAAGCTTCCAAATAAAATATAAAAAAATATGATAGTAAAAAATTGGATGATCAAAAATATATATGGATGCATATGCTTCGAGGCTTATATACTTTATACGATATATATACAGCGCTGGCCTTTAATGTTCAACAAAACCATCTTTAATTACTCCAACAAACAAATTTATAAAAAATAGATTTTATTATTCAAATGAATTTTATGTAATTAAATAACATAAAAATACATTCAATGACCAACTCAATTAAATCTTTTTATTACTTCATTTGAACACTTTAATTTAAAGAAATTTGCAGAAGTTATAATTAAATATATTTCTTACTACTTTTACTCATCATCTTTAAAAAATGTTAAATTCCAAAAATCGAATATTGCTAAACTGATCTACATAAATATTGTATCTAATAATTCAGACATTACAAGATCTATATACATTTATATATACATATACGTATATATGTGCATATATATTGATTTCTTATGAATCGCTGTTGTAACATTAACTGTCATACCCTTTTTAAACCTGTCAATGGCCAAAGGGAAACATATATTGAGTTACATATATGTATAATCAATTAACTCAAGCTAAAACTATAATTAGCCAGCAAATTAACGAAATTAAATGATTGAATTTAAATAATTATAATTTTTCTATGCGCAATTAGTTGTATATTTAAATATGGCGTTGCCAGACTGTTGACATAAAAGTAACTTCTTTTTAGTCTAAATCGAATTTAAACTAATTTGAGAAATACAAAAATAATACACAAAATCATATCAAATAAAATTGAATAATGTATGTATATATATGAAAACAAAATGATCGATATGTACATCAACTGGTAATTATTGTTATCTATACATGAACATAATTTGCAAATCAAGTGAAATACATACATATATATAATTATATATTACATAAATATAGAAAAAATGTAGAGGTTTACAAGTGAAATGTCAAATGACAAATTCGTTCAGAAGTTGTTCTTCATTTAATCGAGTTTTCCAACTTATCTTCGGTTTTCATGTCATTTGACCATAGTTCAAATTAAGCTGTCAATTGTCAGTTGTCGTTCTGGCCCAGTGTGTGTATCCCTGCGGGGTCATTAAGCGCAGCTGCATTTATTACAGCAGATGACAGGCGAGGACCAAGGAGAGATAACGGCCCATTTGGAAGGGCATGCAGACATTTGTAGACATATTTCCTTCATTTATTTTTTGGGCATTTTACGAGCGCAATTCAATGGGCAACGAGCAAAGCAGGAGAAACCACAAATAAATAATTTATTAGTTAGGGGAAGACATATATATGCATGTCTTCCCGCATAGCAGCAGCAGCAGCTGGGGGTTGCATGCTGCAAATTTTTGGGCAGCGGGTTGCTGAACTCTAGCCAAAACAATTGGGCAAAGGGGCAAAGGCCCTCCTCTCAGCTAGGGGGGACCTAGCAACTGTCCTGGCTAAACAAATTGAAAAACTATAGAGTCGACAGTTGGACAGATAGAATACATTTGGGATTTAGCAATTTGAACTTCTAATCGAACATTAAGGCAAATAATATACAATTATATAGATATAGAAAAGATTGAGTTGAAAGTAAACTCGACTAACCGATACTCTGTAAGAATTGCTTAAACGGAGTTTAGTTAATCTGATGAACTAGAAGAATTTGCCATATTTAAAATTTGATCAAAGCGGCAAATTGATATTTATTGATATTAATACTGAAAGTAGGCCGGAGTCCCTCCTAACTCTGTAGTCAATGATTAAGCGAATTTAGCTAATTGAGGTATCAAATCATTAGAACTAGATACATTTTGATGTACATTTCAAAGCTTAGCATAATACACCTGTTTCTACCAAAAAGTACAGGGTATAAAGAGCACGTACATGACAAAGCAACAAGGAAACGTTTACATTTTGAAAACTCTCAAAAGAGCGAGCGAGTGAGTGAGATTTCCAGCCTCAACTGCTGACGATGCGTCTGACGCTACTCTTGTTGTTGGTAGTGGTGAACTTGTGTTACTGTTGTCTGATATCTCTGCATGCCATTTGATATGCTGCTGCTGCAACAGCACCAACAATTGTTGATTACACTTTCTTCAGCTGCTCATGCGGCAAGTCGCGCAACACACACACATATATATATTATTTGTTGTTGTTGTCAATGAGTTAATTAGCTAAGAAAGATTTTTTCCTTTCATACCCTGAACCCATTGAAAATGGGAAATCAGGGTATAATGTTTTTGTGAATATGTATGTAACAGGCAGAAGAAGAAGTCGCAGACCCCATAAATTATATATATTCTTGACCAGCTCGACGAGCTGAGTCGATATAGCCCTGTCCGTCTGTCCGTCCGTCTGTATGAACGCGCTGATCTCGTAAACCACAAAAGCTAGAGATCTGAAATTTGACATGTATAGTCGTGAATACCATAAGCAGTACAAGTTTGTCTTTTTTTTTCGATAACTTATCCCGTTTCAGATTTATAGATAGATTTGTTGTATGTGTTGCTTGCAATATATATGTAAAATAATCATAGCATGCTTTCAATATCGAGTATTCGAAGGGTTCAGGGTATCTCTTAGTCGAGCAGTCTCGACTAGAGTTTCCTTACTTGTTCCTTTTCTTTTATATGTTTATACACATAATAGCATACTACACCCGCTCTCTCTCTCTCTCTCTCTCTCGCTGCCCCAACAATAAACGTAACCAGGAATGCTGTATTTGTACATAAGGAGAAGAACCCAGCAGCATCGCGTAAACACATAAATTTCCAAATGTGCCCATCAAATTTGCCACAAACAACAAAATAAACAACGGCAGCAGCCGCATAAAAAACGCGCCAAAAAGACCCGAGCGCGTTTTTAATCGCGATCGTCGCTTGTTTTCTTAACCGTTGGCCCTAGCACAAAAACAAATTGCGAATGTGAATGTGAATGGAGGTCGTGTGGAATGGTATTATTGCTAGCCAGGGGGGCGGGTCAGCTGTGGGAGGTCTTCTGTAAATGTGGAATGTGAATTGGAGTTTATATTCACATTTTACATTTAAATTTCTTTGTTTTTTATTTTTACTCGTCTCAAACAAAAGCAAATGGCAAACGCGAAACAGCTCCAAATAAATATTTATATATCGACTGGAAGAAGATCAAAGCGAGATATAGCAAAATAAATTTAAAAATTAAGGAATGCCCCTAATCTGATGGCTACCTAATTGAAATGTTGATAAACACTCGCAGAGAGTTTCGACACATCCAGTGTGGAGCGAGCGGGTTGATAAGATTTTCTTGGCAAGGATGCTATCTATAACAATTATATAAATGACATAGAGATTCGATTTACCAACTGAATAGGAGAGAGAGAGAGAGAGAGAGAGAAAGAGGAGATGAGAGGAGAGGAGAGGAGAGGGAGAGAGATATATATTTAGAGTTGAAGCTATGTCTGTATAAACAAGTTTTTATCATAACCAGCTCAACTGCTCCAGAAGATACATATGTACATATGTATATGTCATAGTTATAATACCCTCTAATACGCTTATTACAATGTGTATCAAATGGAAATACTAGTTATGACGCCTTCGACTCGAGCTGGACTCTTTGGTACTTGTCATAATCTTGATGGCCCAAGCCATGGAATGCATAACACCAACAATACACACACACATACACACACACACTACTTTGGCAAATGAAACACATTTGACAATTGCACACGTTAATCAAATGGGTTGGCCCAAAAATGAACATAAATAAAGTCCGATTGGAATAAATTATGTATTGAAGTAGTTAACGCTCACTGCTGCTGCTGCTACGCTGCTGCTGCTGCTGATGCTGCAGCGGCTGCTTTGGCCCAAATTTATTTATAAAAAAAATGGCAACAGTGTATAAAGCTGCTTCGCAGGTATTTTTTTTTACTTATTTTTCTTTTGAGCGCACTTCAAGCACGACTTTGGCTTGGACTTGGCATAATGTTCAGAGGTATGGCCATTTATTTTTTATTTTATTTAATTTGATTTCTTGTTGCTTTTGTTCGTATCGAGTGTATATCAGGCTTGCATAATGCCTACCTATTTTCTGATACTATATATATATACATATGTATGTAGTGCGTGCGTGAGTGAGCTCTCTCTTTGCCTCTCTGCCTTTGTTGATCAGAAATTGAAAATTACAATTCAATTAGTCCACTGTCTGAGCCACATTGAATACATTTCTATACCTGACGCAGGTCAATTTATGGTATTTGCAGGCGACATAACCTACAAAGCCAACTGTGTATGTCTCTCGAGAAACAGCTCAACCCAGGCCTAGTCAATCAACCCCCAAAAACCATGCAAACAGCTGATACCTCCAAATTGTTGTGTGACGCACTTGGTTTGCTGTTGCTGTTCCCGCCGCTAGTGACGCGTGGGTGCTGCCTGTCGATTGCTGTTGTTGTTGCTGTTGTTTTTGTTTATTCACCATCTTCTCCCTCCGCCTCTGCTGCTGCTACAGCTATTTTGTGGCTGCGTGGCAAACAAATTTGTGCGTGGGCGAGGTTCACAAGCTGAACCCACGCCCTGGGCTAACGACGTCATTCAACCCTCGTTTTATGGATCGCAATTTTGCTCCGCTCCGCTCGGCTCGGCAAGCGAAAGTGGATTCGTTGGGTAACATTTGACACCCGGCGGGTGCTCCAACTTGTGTTCAAGTATCCCCTTGCATACATACGGCCCCGCACTCCCATCCGGCAAATGTGTTTGGAAAGTGTCATAGCTCCTATGGCCCTCAAACGTCCGTCCTCAAGAGCCTCTTTGGTAGCCAAGCGTCAACGAAACTGGTTTTTGGCTACCTCGACTCTTTCCTTCCCTTCGTCAAACATCATCTCTGACTCTCATCCTCTCCCTCCCACCTCTCTCCCTCTTTCTCTCTCTCTTTCTCTGTTTGTATTTGTGTGTATCAAAAGATAGATTTCAGCTCAATATTATTACTTGATGAATACGGTCTTTAATATGCCGAGGCATATTGACTGTGGCATTGCCAAGACCTCATTTATTTATATCGGCTGATATATGAAAGCTTATCGATAAGTTTATGAATCCAACTTTTGTCAACAACAAAAGGGTTTAATGCGGACTAAGGCAAAGCGATAAATATTAAATTTTAGCTTTCTAATTATATTGGTGAAATTGATTAATTATCAATAGGTTGATAAAACCTAAATTCATATTTAGGATAATTCTAGATATATGTATCTATACTAAATAAGAATTCATGCAATATATTAATATGCCGAAATTCTAAAGATTTTTTCCAAATGTAATAAATCGATTAATTATCGATAAGGTATAAATGCATAAGTCATTGATTTTATTAATATCTATTTTTAGTTGAAAAAATCAATTGATTAAATATCGATATTTTTATCATAGACTATCATAATATAATTTTGTAAGTCGATGAACAAAACTTGACATATGAAAAATGATAATGAAATATTGAAAGAAAAAACACTTCCGCTTGTAGCACCATCGCTTTCAGAGGTAATTATCGATTCACATTAAGGCTGATATTTTATCATCAACGTCTTCTTCTGCTGATTCTCCGGCTTTTCTTCTGATACTTCTTGAGTATTTGCTAATCGTGCTTTATCTGGGCCATTTACGATCTATTTGGTTACGCATCGGCCGTTTCGACGTAAAAAGTTTAAGCCAAAACTCGTAAATAAACTTGACTAAAAAATTCAACGAATACAGAAACACAGAAGAACGTAAAAAAACCTTTTGGCTGCTTATCTACACAAAATGATAAAAAAAATTAACAAAGAAAATGAAAAAACTGCGATAAAAACTGACACAAAAAGCTGTCCCAGAAGTTTAGACTAGACGGAAAAAAGCAATACCCAAAACTTGACAAACGCAACTTTTTAGCCAAGAAAATCGAAGGCCCAAAATGCTGTTTGCATGGAAGAAACGCTCCAAAAATGCGTTGATAAGCAAACGACCCAAAAAAAAGAAGAACGAAACGTAGAACTATCCGAGCAAACTGAAAGAAACAAAAACAAGTAAGGAAGCTCTAGTCGATTTTGCTCGACTAAGAGATACTCTGAACCCTTCGAATACCCGATATTGGAAGCATGCTATGATTATTTTACATATATATTGCAAGCAACACATACAACAAATCTATCTATAAATCGGAAACGGGATAAGTTATCGAAAAAAACAAACTTGTATTGCTTATAGTATTTACGACTATACATGTCAAATTTCAGATCTCTAGCTTTTGTGGACAGACGGAGGGGGCTAGTTCAACTCGGCTCGTCGATCTGATCAAGAATATATATACTTTATGGGGTCTGCGACTTCTTCTTCTGCCTGTTACATACATTTTCACAAAAACATTATACCCTGATTTCCCATTTTCAATGGGTTCAGGGTATAAAATATGTGATCTACCAGGGAATGCTCGACGAGCAGATACCGTAACATCCTTTTTGACAAGTGGGATCGAGCAGGAGTTCGACTAGCAGATGGAGTAACAACTTCCTAATAACACCCATTTTTGACATCTCATGTGAGTCAAGTGTAAATCGGATCATAAAACACCTCTAATCGATCCATTAGTCATCAGCTTAATGATCTTTTTCATGTGCGTTCGGCCGACAGCAAGCAAATTCTCGTTTCATGTTAACTGTAATGATGAAATGAGGTGAGTGATCTAACTATATAATTGGATAGATATATGTATATGATATATCTGCGTGATTGATACCTTTTGTGCCTAAGCGAAAAGTGTTTTACTTCAATTTTCAAGTAGTTAAATTTAAAGCATATCTGTTTGTCCGCCAGCAATGTCAGTTAAAAGAAATAAGAAATAAATTTAAATATTATTTATACTCATTCAGTATTTAACGTAATTAACAATTAACGCACAGCTGTTTAGTATAATTAGCAAATGTTACGTACGACAAAAAGGCGCGAGTAAGACACAGTTGTTTCAAAAATGTTTCAAATTCAGTTACAAAATAAAATAAAATGTAATTTAAGAAGTATATATATATATATATATATATATATATATATATATATATAGTAAAACATTCTCAGCATTGCCAGCATTAATTATAGATATTGAACATTTCAAAATTGTATAAAAATGACTAAAAAATTATTTCATGTATTGGGAATTCTTTAAGGTTCACACATACATATATTATTATCAGTAATGATAATAATGTGAATATATTTTCGTACCTGTAGAGAGTGTTTAACAAAATAATAATCGAAATGATATGATAAGCTCTGCAGTTCAAGTTAAATACGATATGTAAAAAAAAAAAAAAAAAAAAAAAAAAAAAAACTGATACGATTCTCTATGTATATATACATATACATATATGTTTTATTGCGTTTCGTGATTCGGTTGCGCGCTTACGAAATCAACCCATCCATAGCTGATAAAATTGTTTGCGTGCGCTGTGGTGGGCTTATCACCAGCTTTAAAGCCGCACGAGCTGCAGATAGTGACTCTGCTCTTCGTCTATTGTTCTAAACTTAAGAGTAAAAGACAAAGCAGAGGAAGAGAAAAAGACAGAGAGGGAGTCAGAGCTTAATGCAACTGAGGCGAAGCGAACGACCTTCACAGTCAGTCAGTCTGCTTCTTCTTAATCTTCTTTTCATTTTTAGTGTGGATAGAGGGAGAGTGGATAGAGAGAGAGGGAGAGAGAAAGCAAGCAGATTGACACGGACAGGCGTCGTCTCAAGTGGCTCCTTTTGCATTTTCTGGCTATCTTTTTCTGTCAGAATAGTTCAATTTAGGGAGCGAGCGAGACAGAAGGTCTAGGAAATTCCTGCTGCTGCTGCCGCGGAAACATGAGCAAAACTAAATGAAAAGAAAAAAAAACCAGGCGAAATATTTATGTAAATTGAAGTTGGGCAGACGCTACGAGACGATTTTGAATAAAAACCAAATAAAAACTAATGAGCGAACTGTTGCCACTGCCACTGCCAGTGTCGATGATGGAGCGAAAAGCGTAAAATGCATAAAGAAAATACAAAAAAAATTATAATGAAAAACGAGCAAAAATGCAAATCTAGCAGAAAAGGTTGTCCGACTTCGACTTCAACTGCGATTGCGATGGCTGTCGCAAACTAAGGGCGAAAAAGCGAATCAACCAACAACAATCGTACAAAATGCACGGCGAAATTAATGCAAAAGGAAGCGAGGGGTCAGTCGGCGAAGGCGAAGGCGGCAAACGGGAACAGCTGCTTTGTGGTATTGGTGTTGCTATAGCTGTTGTTGTCGGTGTTGTTTTTGCTTTTGTTTTTATGCGCAAAAGCAAATGCCACAAAGGGCAGGCAAAGACAGGAACAATAATAATAACAGCAACAGCGACAGAAACAACAGCAATAGCGGCGTAAGAGTGCCCAGTGCAAGTTTTTCTGCGCTTGTGTTTTCTGTGTGTATGCACGTGTTTGTGTGAAGTAGAAGCTTGCACGCACACACACATAAACGTACACACAGAGATATCCGACTGCGCACAGTTAAACACAAAAACAAGTTTTTAGCTCTGCTGCTGCTGCGGCGCCTGCGCAGAAGATTTCAGTTTTCAAGCAACACAAAAAAAAAAGGAAAAAAAGACAAAAATACAGCAACTGACTGGTGACTGACTTTCTTTAAGCATTTTTGTGCTTGTTGCTCGCTGGACATGTTGCAGACGCAGTTTTCGCTTTTTTGGCAATTTTTTTAGCCGCAGTCGCAGCAAACAGAAGAGAAGAAGCAAAGGAAAATAAAACACGTTTTATGCTCCGGTTTCTCACTCACCTGGCAAACGGCGTCTGTTCCACCTCGTAGATGTCGTTGATGTCATGCGACACAAGTAATCCCTTCAAGCGGTCGGCATCAACGTCCAGCAGGCCATCGCCTATGGGAAAGATGCCCTCCTCGGTAAACATGTTTTAAGCTGAAGCTGCAGCTGCTCTCTCTCTCGCTCTCTCGCTCTCTCGCTCTCTCGCTCAACACACAAACACTTCTTTCTTTTTGGTTTTATTTAGATCTTGTCTTTTTTCGTTTTAGGCGTTTTTTTTTTTTTTGTCTTAGTTAAAATATGTTTTACTTTGAGGTGGGTAGGTGGCAGGGGCGGAGAGAGGGTGTATTACAGTTGCGGATGCGTTGAGACGACGGCGCGATATTGAAACTGTGGCACACATATGGAACAACAACATAAACAATAAATAAATGTGTTTACTAACAAAACAAAACAAAAAGGAAAATAACAAGATCCGCGGCGCGCGTGGTCTTTTCGCAAAGTTTTGGTCACACTGCACGCAGCAGCAGCGGCCGCAGCAGCAACAACAACAGGAAACAGAAGCCGAGAAATTCCAGCGCCCTTTTGAGCTGCGCTGCCGACGCGACGTCGCAAATGCAACAGCCTGTGTGTTGAAACGTGACAGCACTAGGGATGCTATGCACTAACAACAGCAACAGCAGGAGCAGCGACAACAGTCACGGAAATTTTTTGGCTCTGCGTTTGCTGTTTTTGTACTTTTCGATTTGCGTGTGTATTTTGTCGTCTTGTGTTTTATTTTTCTTTTATTTGGAATGTTAAGACCATTTAAATTTGAATTGAACGCGCGGCGGCACACGCACAACAAATTTCATACACACACAACGCGTTTCACGTTACTTTGTCAATGCTATGCTCTCCGCTGGCTGCTGTATCTGTGTCTGTGTCCATATCTAGGTGTGTATACGTATAAGCTCAATGCTGGTTGTCTTGGTGTATACCGTCGTGTTCTGCCAACTTCGGTTGTGGCAGCACAGCTCCCAGCAACTTCTTGCTGCTTTGCTTTGCCTGTGTGTGTGTTTAACTTTGCACAAAATAAAAAAAAATAACTCACATACACAAAAAAATAAACGAAGTAATTAGTTGAATGCTGTTGCATTTGACTAATTCAATTCGCAGGCGAAATATTTTAAATTATTTTCGAAGTCGAAGCGCGGCATTAACGAAAGAAGGAATAAATTGTGTTGCAAGGCACATTTATATTTTTAAATTATTTGAATATGTACCATAGACAAACATGCACGCAAACACACACACATAAACAAACAAAAAAATACACTCGTGGTAATCGGTAAAGTCAGCTAGTAACCGACAGATAACAAAGTCACAAACCCAGCGCACATATAAACCAGACGACAACGAATTCAATTCACAATTAAGCGCACCGAGCGTCACACGTCCGCCTCGTTCGGCTTTGTTATTGCTTCTAACTTATCGATGACATGTACGTTTTAATGGCGCGTATTATCGATAGAACCAGTGTATTAACAGCTGTTAAGCTACTGTTAACTGGAAGGTGTTATAATTTTAAATTGATTAATGTGAATATTCAAAAAACAATATATTGTTTATTCACTTGTATTTATATATACAATGACATGTTGTAAATACATGGCTAATGTGTAAAATTATTGTTTTACCAACACACTATTGAGCTCGAAGTGGCACTGTTATTATTTAGTTGACATGGCGATAACGATACATTTAACGACGATTGAACGAACGCATGCGTGCCAACCTGCTGCAGTTTGGTCGCTCAACTTGTCTTGTATCAACCCTGGGTGACGCGGGCGCGACTTGAAATTCAAAAATTAAATATTGAAAGGAAAAAAAAGGGAAATGAATAAAAGGAGAATAAGTTGCGAGCGCGCTCTACACTTGACGGAATCTTGACACGCAATGGACATTGGGCGCTTGTCTAAACATAGCAGCCGCCACTTGAGTGCTTAGGCGCCGCCTATAAGTTCTTAATTTAGACATTTGCATTCGCATTATGTTTATATATATATATATATATATATATATATATATATATATATATATATATATTATTAATGTTTTATGCTGCATGCGCCTGTATCTGCGTGCTCCACTTGCGCTGCATTTTCATGAGCAAGCCCGCCCCTCCTGCTCTTCCTGCTGTTGCTGCTGCTGCTGCTACTGCTGCAGGTCGACTAAACGATGCAAAGCCAACGTATTTGTTTTTGTCATCTTTGCCGTCGCAGCAGTGCGACGACGCTGGCATCCCAGGAATGCATGCATGGACCAAAAATAGCCAACCCCAAGTGCAAAAACCTTTTCAGTCAGCCGGATTAGCCGGGCTGGCACATTACATTAGTTACCATTGGCTCACACACATATTGATAAATATATATGCCAGTGCGCATGTTTGTGTGTTTATGTATTTATTCATTTATTAATAGAGAGTCGCACAATTTGCTGCACCTTTGCCCATTAGTCGGCATGTGGACACATCAATATATAAATATATAACATATATTATATCTGCACATGGCTGGTGCGCTGAACTCTAAACGCATCGAACTTTGCCCAGCTATAAATAGGATGCAGTGCATCGCTTTGAATGAAAATGTCGAGAGTTGGGCTAGCGCTAGTTGCTAGCCGAGCGTTAGCCAAGTGTTGTTTAGACTCGACCCAAGCACAGAGGAATGCCAAAGCTGACGATTCGTACACAACAGGAATACTCCAATGGATGGCTTACTCAGCACAGTAGGTGCATTGGGGTCCATTGGCAGCTGCCTCATCCGCGCTCTCGTTGTCGTTCGCATCGGTGCCGCCGCCACCGCCGCCTTCGCCGCTGTCGCCGCTGCCGCGGTAGTCCTCGATGATGTTCTGCAGCTCCTCCTGGGCGTCGGTGAATTCGCGCTCCTCCATGCCCTCGCCGGTGTACCAGTGCAAGTGCGCCTTGCGGCGCATCATCGAAATGGAACCATCAAGCAGACGCTGGAACAGCGTCTGTATTGCCGTCGTGTTGCCAATGAACGTCGCGGACATCTTCAGCCCGCGCGGCGGTATGTCGCAGATGGCCGTCTTAATATTGTTCGGGATCCACTCAACGAAATTGTTGAGATTTTTGTTGCGGACGCCGGTCATCAGCTGGTCGACTTCGCGCGGCGACATGCGGCCACGGAAGATGCCAGCGGCTGTGAGCAGCTTGCCCTTGCGCAGGTCGATGGCGCAGAGCAGGTTGTTGCTCGAGAAGATCTGCTGCACCAGCTCCGAGACGGTGCCCTTGCTAAACTGCTGCTGCTTGCAGGTGACCAGCGGCGCGAAGCCCGGAATGAGGAAGTGTAGACGTGGAAATGGCACCATATTCACATAGATCTTACGCAGGCCGGCATTCAGCTGGCCGGGAAAACGCAGGCAGGTGGTAATGCCTGACATGGTGAGGGCGACGATATGATTGGTGTGCTCGTAGCCGGACATCTGGATCTTCAGATTGCGGTTGCAGATCTGAAAGAGCGCCTCGTTGTCCAGGCAGAACGTCAAGTGCGAGTTGTTCACCAGCGCCGGGAAGCTCAGCAGAGCGTTGTACGGCTCGACGACCACCTGGGACATGTTCGGCGAGGGTATGGTCACGTAGTTGCAGAGCAGGTTGTCCGGGTACTGCTGGACAAGTGCCTCCATTATGAGGGACGTCAGGCCCGACCCGGTGCCGCCGCCAATCGAGTGCAGCAGCTGGAAGCCCTGCAGTGAGTCCACGTTCTCCACCTCGCGCCGCGTGTTGTCCAGGACCTGGTCGAGAATCGCCGCTCCGTCCGTATGATACCCCCGTGCGAAGTTGTTGGCAGCGCTCTCAGTGCCGGCGACGAAGTTCTCCGGTCTGTACAGCTGGCTGCTGCCGTTCAGCCTCTGTATGGTGCTGGCTTCCGTGTCAATGATAATGGTTCGCGCATAGAACCGCTTACTGGCCGTTGCGTTGAAGAACACATTGATCCGTTCCAGCTGCAGTTGGCTGGTGCCGCCAAAGCGGCCCGACGCATAGTCCACGCCGTGCTCGTGCGAGATCACATGCCAGAACTGTGTAAGTGTGCGTGTGTGTGTGGGTGACTCGAGGTGGATCAGGCGAATGAGCAACAGTTACTCACCGCATCGCCAATGGCATTGCCAGCGCCCCCGATCTGCAGTGTCACAATCTCGCGCATCGCTCTGCCCTCTGCCCTCTGCCCTCGGCCCACTGTCCTCTGCCCTCTGAGCTGATGCCACTGTCCAAGCCTTGCCTTGCCACCACTTGCTTGCCTTGCACAATTGAAATTTTGTAGTGATTTGCCGAAAGTCCTTGTAGTTTTGTTAACTGCTTAATTTAGCTCTCTGATCTGCATGCTGTGGCTGCTTCGCGGTTCTTTCCACAGTCTCTCAGTGCTTCGAAAAAAGAAAACAACAAATTTCAAGGAAAAAAAATACACAAAACATATTTTGTAACAATGATGCCAACTACGATCGCCAGACGCCCGCATGACCCCGCCTTCTACCGAACTTCATCACACTCGACGCAGTGCCTCTCTGACCTCGGCACTGGCAATTCAAATCGTCGACTGAGTGTTCCGAGGGCCTCGGCCAGTCGGAGAACTGTTGGGCAAGGCCAGTCTAGGACCAGGACCAGGACCATGACCAGGAAGAGGTAACATACCGAAAAAGCCCAATGCGACCGAATGAAGACGCTAGGCACTTATTCTTATCGAAGAACTGGAAAAGGCACCTCAGATGGAGCTTATTTAAGCCGGGACTAAATCCTATACTTACTTCAGATACTCTCTGCCCCAGAAGCTTCCGAAGCTAACTGCAGCACTGCCTAGGTGGAGTGAAGCAGACAACGGAGTGGATCACGTTTAACCGCTATCCTTAATCACAAACTTCAATATACATGTACAAGTTATGTAACCGTGGCGATCCTCGATTTCATGTTCGGCTAGTCCGCTCGATAGTCTTCTTATGAAGATTAGGTTGGAGGGTTAGCTACGGACCTGTTTGAAAAACCATTAGAATCCTGCACTCTCCCTGATAAAAGGAGGCTGTACAATAATAACAAGTAAGGAAGCTCAAGTTGAGACTGCTCGACTAGGAGATACCCTCAACCCTTCGAATAGCCGATATTGGAATAGCATTCTTCCAATATGATTATTTTACATATACATATATTGCAAGCAACACATACACACACATACGCACGCACACGAACGTAATATGAGCACGCGCTCTGCTAACTGAGCAGCGACAGCGCTTGGGCCGCAATATGCCTATGATATGGGAAATTAAATGTTTAATGATTTTTTTTCTAGATGGACTTTCTTAATAAAATTTTCACAGTGTGATTATGGCATTCATATATGTGCATGTGCAAAAACACAAGTCTCTAGTATTTGAAATACGTGAATTGCAAATTGTGGGCGAAGGGGGCGTGGATCCAAAATCCAAATACTACAAAATGTTCGTATTCACTACACCTATCTGCACAGTAAATTTGAAGTCCCTAGCTTTAATAGTACAGATAAATCAAATTCAATTAATCGAAACATATCGATAATTCAGAAACGGTAGTTATCGGAGTTATCGAGAAAAAAACAGACTCGTTCTGCATATGGTATACACGAGTATACATGTCAAATTTCTCTAGCTTTTGTGGTTCGCGAGATCAGCTCGTTCATACGGTCGGACGGACGGACAGACGGACAGGGCTATATCGACTCAGCTCGTCGAGCTGATCAAGAATATATATACTTAATGGGGTCTGCGACATCTCCTTCTGCATTTTCACAAAAACATTATACCCTGATTTCCCATTTTCAATGGGTTGAGAGCTTAAAAATTGACAAGCAAGTCAGAAAGAATCTGGATTTTATGAGCCGTGTATCGATTGAGCTTGATCAGTGGCTTGATGAACAAAATATAAGAACCGCCCGACAGGCCAGTATAGACCGAGCAGTCCCGAATGGAAAAGAAAGAGAAGGAAAAGAGAAAGGGAATTAGCAATCGATTATAAACGCCATTCACAAATTAATTGTGCTGTACAGTTTGCCGTCGAAATCGGAGCTATGAATAATATCTGCTCTAAGTGGGTTGATGAACCTAATGATGTGCTGTGCTTCTGCAAATCTTGGTCTGGTTTGATCAATATTCATATTCATTGACAATCTTGGCATGTTTAACATACGTAGTACCTTAGCTATACTAGTAAACATATAGTAATATAACTCATTGAAGTATTATTCCAGCCCAGTCGAGTAAATGATTAGGACAGTTGCAATTGTTTTATTTCATAGACCGCACGCAGTCGTCGTCTGTAAGTAACTGACTTATCGAACACACACATATACTGTATATATATTTACTCACGCAATATATTGAAGAACATATACGAAGTGTCCCGCTTCCATTCCAGTTCGCTTTGTAGAATTGTGAGTGTGACTCTTGCTAGTCCATGCCCGTTCAATATCTACTTTACCAGCATCAGGTGAAAAACGAAACAATATTTCGTTAAATATGCCTCAAGTTAGTCACGAAATTTCCTTTTCATTTCATATATATATATATATATATCTCGGTCAGTATGACGACCTGAATCGATTTAGCCATGTCACATGCGATAAGAGATAGACACTTGAAATTCCTTTTTTAAACTTCCACAGATGGGCCAAGAGAACTTTGAAGCGAGCACAAGTTAGTATTTGTTAATTATTTAGTTTATGTCTAACTTCATTAATGAGATTTCAAATATAGTTGAACATCAAATGAGATTATATGCATACATATGTATATCCAGAAAGATTCAAGAGCTATAGCTGCTTCTATGAGCAATGATCAGACCCTTCACACGCTATATTTCCATTTTATTAGTGAGATAGCGATACCTTACGTTGTCATCAACTGCCTTGTAACAACTGTGCTGCTATCTCACTCTTGCCTATGTCTCTATACACATTTCTCTGTCTCTATACACCATTTCATGGAGCTAAAAATATATATTTTTTCAAATTTTAAAAGCGAATGTTTCGTAAGCCTAGCACTTTAAGACGCCTATATATATATATATATATATATATATATATATATATATGAAGTTCACAAATAGAAAGAGATATATCGCAAACTACACTACAAGCTGTTAGGGTGATAAAGATACATGTGAGAGCTCCTTCACGAAAAATTCTTGGTTTCCTCCAACCAACCATAGTTTAACTGTTATATTGGCCATCTCCATTACATGAACTCGAATAAAACATATTTAGTTGTTAGAGAGGAAATTTACGACTCTACAAGAGTAGAGAGGATATATGTAGATGTAGATACATTTGATCTCAGTTTGATAAAATAACATCTGATACAGTTATGCCGAAAAGCTTGCCAAACTCTCTTGTGTCTGCACATAGTGATAGGTATTGGTAGAGTACAATTATAGCTTAGGTAGGTAGGTAGGCGTACATATATATAGGTTTATAATTGATATGGCTCCTCTTAGCCTCTCAGCAACTACAAAGAAACATAAGTGTAATGATTAGTGTATTTACTATAATTAATTTAATGAGAATGGAAAAACACATAAAAATCGTTGGAAAGCAGCAAATTATTTAGACAATCAGCGATTGGGTGGGTGACGGCGGCATCGGCGGCGTCGTCGGCGTCGACTGTAGGAGCTACTTGTCCTTCTTCTCGGCCGCAAGCGAATTGTAAAGCCGATTCACCTCGTTGGCCACCAGATTGTCGAGAATGATGCCGTTGGTGTCGATGAAGGCGGCACAGGACTTGGTGCTTGTCTGTTCTCGCTGTCCGCGCCCATCTCGCACGGCAAGTGTTAACATGTACTTATCGTCATATTTCTTCATATCGGAGCTCGCCTCCCAGATACGTGACGTCTTGGTGCCGGTGTCCTTCTGGATGGCCACGACGAAGGTGCCCTTCTCACGGAATGTGGTGTGAAGCGTTAGCACGCCCATGAGAGCGAAGTAGGCCAGTACACTAAATAGGAGCACAGGCTTCGATTGAGGGAACGGATGGGTGAAGTCCCAGGCGTGAGCCATTACGGCAACGCCAACGGCCAACGCGCAGAGCACTAGGCGGGTGTTGACTAAGCCGAATTGTTCCTTTAGTTGAGGGCGGTCGCCTAGCAGGCAGGTCTTCACGGCATCGTCCAGAGCGTGTTTCACTGCGGAGCCGTCCCACTTGTTCACCTTAACCAGCTGCAAAGCATATTTATATTGTAAATTAGACGCGCCTACGACTGACGTGTTCAATAAATCGAAGCCCAACTGCGAGCCGGTAAACCTTCTTCCTAAGTTACCTCATCGGCGGCCTGTGTTTTATCGTCCTTCTTAGCCATTATGCTTGCTTTATTTATGTCAATTCCTATTTAACTTGGTTCTCAAGAATGAAATAAATAAAAAAAAAACTTCTTTTAACAATTTGACAACGCGACAGATATTGTGTGTTTGATGCAGCGTGACCGCATACCGAATGTATTTTTAGGTTTTTTTTATATTTGGTATTTTTTAAATATGTTAAATAAAATGTCTTATTGATACGACTGACAACTTGTTTGGAGGCCAATTTTAGAAGCAGTTTTAAATTGACAGATTATTACATATTGACCAACAATATAGCGAAAAGTTGAATGTCAGGATATTTTAATACTTAGTATTTTATACCGCTGCTGTTAAACTGTTCTGTACACTAACATTTATTATCGATAACAATGGCACTTCGTTTTGAACTATTTTTTATTTTTCAAGCTTCAAAGTTTCGTCGTTCGTTGTAAAAAAGTGTAAATATTTGTATATATTTATAAATAACAGAGTGTGGAGAGTGGAATTGTTTTGTTACATAGACTTCATTTGCGCCATTAGATCCTCCAAGTTCGTCTCCGCCACACTCGCATCCACGGCAGCTGTATTTTCCTCCTGGTTAACGGTCGCTTTGTCGGGGGCTTCGTAGGCCAACCGCAACCCGGAAGCTAAGTTTGCTGTGTTGGTCGCCTGTTGTGCAACTGGCGCATCCTCGGCTACCAGCTCAATGCCCCAATCGTTGTTGGCATGTAACGGTTCATTGGACACCACCTCCTCCACCTGCTGCTCCTTGGGCTGCGGCCGTGACCGGAACTCCTTCTGGCGCTGCAGACAATACCGATCATCGCATTCTGTATTTGGCTTTAGCGTCATCTTGGGAAAGAAGTCGTTCAGAGCATTATAACCCAGGTAGTCGGAGACCTCGCCAAAATGAAGCAAATATTTGAGCGCATTCTGGACTAGTAGTCCGGCCGTAATGCCCATCGTAGTGGGCAGCGAGGCGGCGCAGACGCCCTCACGTTTCAAAGTACGCTCGTCAATGTTTTCGGCGACCACCAAAGGAGGGGCGCAGGCAAAACAGGCTGTATCGCCAGGACGTATAAACTGTATGTGCCCGGAGACGGCATTTTCCGATACTCCGGACTCGAACCAATTCAAATTGTTCTCGTTGCAGGCAGCATTGATGGCCATGCGAGCCTCAAAGTTGTCTACACAGCTGAGCACCAGGTCGACGGGCTGGCGCTTCTGTATGCCGCTCTCCGAGATCGTGCTCAGGAACTTATCAAAGTTGTCGACGGTGGTGATATTGTAGTTGTGCGTCTCGATGAGAACATCTGGATTGATGAAGCTTAGGGTGCGCGCTGCGGCTTCCACCTTGGACAGGCCAGCCTGGTCGGGTGTGAAGAACAGTCGGTTCATGTTCGCCAGCTCTACCTTGTCGTAGTCGAACAGAATTAGTTTGCCAATGCCGCAGCTGTTCCGTTAGGTTAAATGTTATTTCGAGTTGCTTTAGTTTCTATTTCCTTTTGGCTTACCGTGTCAGCATGTCGGCTGTTACGCTGCCGACACCTCCGACGCCCACAATGGCCACCGCCTTATCACGTATGCGCTCATAGTCCTTTACAATGTTCATGCGCTGCAGCGCCATGAGGCGGCTGTAGGGATTGGAGTCGACAACTTCGGCGGACATGCGTTCGATGCGTTCGCGTGCATTGCGCGTTGAAGTCTTTTGCTCTTCCAACTCTGTTTTCAGTTCGGCAATGATTGCCTGCAATTCATCAATAGCGGTTGACATTTTCAGAACAGTATGAAATCCCCAAAAATAGAAAACAAAATTAACGCGAGTCCCAAAGTCGCGAAAACAATTGACGCCTGTCGTCGTGTCACTTTCGCTGGAACAGCTGTGTAGCGTTGCCAGATGTTTTGCGCACCAAACGACTACAATCGATAGCGCTAGCAGTTTAGAGTTGGGCTTCAGGCGCGAAGCACGAAATATGAAATAATTTTTTTGATATATATGTGAGAATTAATTATATTTATTTCTTGGATCTTGAAGTGCAAAATAATGTCACTAAATCTGTTACATTTTGCAATTTCAGCTTCTTAATTCAACCATTATATGACTGATGCTAGAAATTAATTAATAATTGAACAAGTTTTCTGATTTGTATTCTATATTACCTAAGCATTTTACGTGATTTCTCAAGCAGCGAAATGTTTCTTTTTTATCTCTTTATATCTTCCCCTTTTTAAATCAAGTCTCTCCCGTCTTTCAATTTAATCTGTCAACAAATAATGATGTGGATCAGATCTAGTATTTTCAGTTTGGAAGGCACACATTAATGTTTACTGTGTTTAAGTTTAAGACACGACCATCTCCAAAAACAAAGCTCCCGCAAAATTTGAAAATATTACACCAAATATATTGTCAAAACATTACACATATTATTATTAAATACACAAAAAAAAAGGGAAATAATTAATATTTATTGTTGTTGTTTGTGTGTGTGTGTGTGGGTGTGGTTGTGTGTATGTGTATGTTTGCGTTATTTTTTATTCATTTTTATTGACTGTGTGTGTGTGTGTGTGTGTGTGTGTGTGTGTGTGTGTGTGTGGATTATTGTTAAATGTTAAATGCAGCGCTTGAAGATTGCCACTATAAACAAATTGTTATCAAATATCAATAAAAATACATAATTCACTCGTTGTGTGTGTGTGTCTGTTTGTGTGTGTGTTGGTATTTGTTTTCTGCTTTCATTATGTATGTATGTAGTATTACTGTATAGACCGGGACTATCACTTGCAAAAAGTATATGCATAAGTTTATGATGCTGCCGTGCTGCCAGCTGTGGTTGCCTGTCCCGGCTGTCGGGGCTGTAGGCGGACACGGAAGCCCTCCTCCCGTTTCAGTATAATGTCTGCCTGCAGCCTGAAGTCCGATTCGTTGAGGTCCGAATAGACACGATAGTTGCGCATTATGGTCGACAGCAAAATCTTCAGTTTCAGCATAGCATATTTACGACCTACGCGAATATATTGAAATGGAATCAGTGAAATGAGTCTTCGAATCTTTGGGACTCAGCGACAGTACTCACCCACACAGCTGCGGGGTCCTGCTGAGAAGGGCACAAAGGCATAATAGTGACGATTCGCCTGCCGTTCGGGTAGAAAGTTGTCCGGATCGAAGACATTGGGATTGGCATAGACCTTGGGATTACGATGCAACAGGATGGTAGCCACGGTCACTGTAGCGCCACGAGGTATAACATAGGGTCCGGAGTTCAGCTGCAGGTCCTCTTGGAGCTCGCGAGCTATTAGCGGCACAGGTGGAAACATGCGCAGCGTTTCCATCAGGCAACGTTCCAGATATTTCATTTCCAGTGTATCCTGGAATGTGGCCGGCCGCTGCGAGTCCCCAAAAATGCCATCCAATTCTGCAATCACGCGGTCCTGGATATTCTGATGTATGCCCATTAATGATAAGAAGAACGAAGATCCGGCTGCCGTAGTGTCATGTCCCTCAAACATAATCGTGTCCACCTGCTCCTTGATCTCGGTGTCCGTAATCAGTGCGCCGTTTTGGGCGCTCTCCAGCATTAGGTCGAGGAAGGCCAAGCGCTTCTTCTCGCCAATATCATTGTCCTCCACATCCAGGTCGTCTTTGAGGCCCGCCGACTGGCCGTAGGAGAGACCAGCAACAGGAGCGCTCTGCTCCTGCTTGGGCTGGATCCCCTTTAAACTCTGCTGCTCTCGCTGTTCGCGCAGCTCGCGTTCCTCCTGCTCAAGAGCAGCTGCCTTCAGCTCGCTTTGGGCGAGGGAGCCGCGTGTGCCCTGCTCGAAGGCCGCTTTCTTGCTGCGTATGACCTTTGTGGTGAGGCCGTGAATGATGTTCAGCAGTCGGCCCTGCTCCTTGTAGTATCGGGTCAGCGTAAAGATGAACTCGTTGCGCAAAAAGATGCTGCGATGCCGGGCATGAAGTATATCGCACATCCTCATCACGGCCATGGCATACTCAAAGCCTGACTTGTCTTGCGTCTTCTTCGATACGCCCATTGCGGTTTCTGTGCGGCAGTGGAAGGGAGACGGAAGAGAATTGTATGAGATTGGAAGTGGAATGCACTCGACTGACCCAAGCCCCAATTGAACTTAACAAACATACAACGGAGGCTCTGCCGCTTGACTTATTGTAGATACAATGCATAAATAGCAATCGTTTTAGACGTGCAACATATGTCCACACACACGCACAAACACACTCTCACACAAATTTGTATGCTCATAATATGCTATAGTCTATGTTCCGTATGTCACAACATTAATCGCTCGCCAACGTGGCGTATGAAAATTTTAAATATTATATATTACATTTAATATACTTAATTTTGTTCAGTAAATAAATAAATATTTATATATATATAAATATAAAAAAAAAAAAAAATATATATATATATATTCATATTTATTTTGATATTGATTTAAATTTAAAAAATATTTTTTCTTGTTTTATTTATTAATTTTAAATTATTTGTTTATTTAAGAAATTTGTTTTAATTTTGTCCGAATAATTTGCATGGCTTTAATTTTCAATGCACATTAAATTATTTTATTCAAGCAACTTTCACTTAAATTGAAAATTCTTTATTGTAATAAAAAACCAAAGTATTTGCATATATTTATATGCATAGACGAAGGTGTGGTAGTTGACTGTACCCACTATTACGACCATCAGTGTAGATGAAAAGGATTGGTTGATAAATATACAAATATGTTAATCGCAAAGAAAATTACAATGAAAAACAAATATATGAATATATATACATATATCTTTCATTTCTGTGAGTTGAATATTTGATTTATATATATGGATATATACCTATATAATATTGCATTACATGAAATATAAGTAAATTACGGAAATTATAGATATGGATTAAGTTTTGCTTGGTAAACTGATTTTATTTAAAAATAAAATATTCAACTCACAGAAATGAAATATATGTATACACATATATAATTTTTCATTCGCCTTATATAAGCTATATCGATTGTATGATATAGATTTTAAGATATATATAGATATATAGATTAAGAGACTATCACTTTCTCCTCCGTCTGGATGTCTATATGAATCCCAACTTGAGGCAGGCTTAAAATTTGTTATATATTGAGAGTGTCCTTGTGGGAAATCATAAAGAAACTGCAACAGTGGAAGAATTGGGATCGTCGCGCTTTATAGATTAATCATTCCTGACTTTCTCTACATGCAAATGCAAACAAAAGTTTGTTGATCGATTGCACACATTTCTTCCGCTAAACTCGGAACGACGCAAAATTGTTGCGTGTGAAATTCGAAAACAACATTGCGTAAGCGTGGAAATGCTGCATTTCCACTTGCTATTTTCAGCATTTCACTTGTGGCCCACTGGCCATAGTATAGGCCAGCTGGCAGACAGGCAGGAGAAAACTAGTTGCACCTGTTGCAGCTCCTTGTAATCACAATGCCTCGTGGCTGTTATGCAATGTTGAAAATGACATTTAAATTTAGTTTTCGTTACCATTTCAGTTGCTCGCCTGGTGCGTCGGTATATATATTATATACAGTATATATACATACATATAGTATATAAAGTATATATATGTGTGTATTATGTACTATATGAAACATACAAATAGAAGGAAAAAAGAGAAGAAAAAAATGATTTGCACACTTTATCAATTTTTTCTAATTTTTATTTTCACTCTTAATTGCTAATTGCTTGTTTGCGTCAGCCGGACCTGTGCCTGGGTCTGGGTCTGGGCCTGGGGCTTGGCGCTGTGACTGCGACTGGGGCTGCGACTGGGGCTGGGGCTGGGCCTGGGGTCGTTTGCGATCTGTAGTTGCATTCAAATTTTCCTGATTAAATGCTTAATGGGAATGCGACGTGATTTTAATTGCTGCGCTTGGGCCAGTCGTGCAGTTTGCTTGGTTTCGAGCTGGCAATTTGCAGTACGATGTGTACTTTTGGCAGCACTTCAATTATGGGCGAAGGTGAGCGCGTCTTCGTTATGCAACGGCCTAGAAATCAATCGCCAGGCATTACTAACAGACAGACATAGATATAGGCATACATATATGCATCTGTATTCACATAGTATATGGGCGACAATGTCATTAACATTTAACGCTCGAGCCTGGCTAATTGCCAGAGCCAACTGGACGCGGAGCGATCGCTGCATTCAGCTGTTTTCACTTTTAAGCCAAAACGTGTTTGGCCTTAAATAAATGACAGGCACTTTGGGGTGGCAGAGTTATTAGCGGCCTATGGCCGGCTTTGATGCATTATGGCCAACCGCAGAGTATTAATAGCATTTATGATATGAGCCAACTGAGAAACCTTCGAGCAGCGCAAATTGAAAGGTGAAGGATACTTCCTAGTGAATCTTTTGTTTATGTTTTTTCTTCTCTCAGTACAGTTATTGTTTGTACATTTATGAAATAATTTTTCATTACATTTATATATATCATATATTTTTATATATCTATATTATGGGCTGTGTTATTCCGTATGATTTGATTTCTATATATATATATATATATTAAGATAATAAATAAAATGAAAACTGATTCAAATACTTGAAATATATGTGTGAAGAGCGAAATATATAACTCTCCAGTTAATGTATTAATTTCATTATATACAAAACAAAATAATATTTTTAAAAATTAATCAAAATTAAATTATATCAATATTAAGTTAATAAATGTAATAATTTAAAAAAATCAAGCTCAAAGCAAAGAATTTTGTATTATTTTTTCGATATTATAAATATATCCAGAAATAGCCTTAGCAATATACATTTGTATTATTTTTTTATATTTATATATATTATATATACATATATATTATATTTTTAGAACAAAATTAATTTATTTTTCAAATAAACTTTAAAAATATATTTTTGAGAATATTTCTTGATTAAATACAAAATTTTTTGATTTGAATTTGATTTTATTTCTATCAATTTATTGGAATATATAAAATAATTTCGTAGAGGTAATGATTTGTATATAAATTGTTAAGTAAGTTTTAATTTTTAATAAATAATTTAGTTTTTTAAATTCAATTTGTTAATTTTATAAATATTTTTAAAAATTTATTCAGCAAAAAGTTTAAAAACTCATAATTTTATTTATCTTAAATTTTGCTTTGCATATTTCAAAATTTAAACAAATTTTGTGCGATTAGTCCTGATATATATATATATATATATATATATATATTTAATATATACGTATGATTCTGTACGTATATGGAATTGTGGAATTGGTGTATGCCAGTTTATGGCGGCTCATTATCTTAACTACACGATTTAGCAGTTGGGGTATGTATGTAGGTATGCACCGCACACATGTGTATATGTATATGTATATTTATATGCATGTAGTTGTATTTGATATAATTCGGGTCCCGGGTCGTTTTTCTATGCTGCTGCTCATTGTCCACACAGACAAAAGCGGCAAATGGACAACAAAAAACAAAATTTTGATTTGTGCGAGTATATAGGGAAATAGGTCTGTGCTCAATTGTGGCATATATGTGTGTATGTATAAGGTAATATCATGAATCTGACAGAATCATACGTATGTATGTGGCAACCAGCGACTGCATGTATTATTGCGTCCTTGTGTGTGTACGCACACACGCACACACAAAGGCAACAGAAAAAATGAATCGGAATTTGAATGTGAAACTATATAAAAATCTGTGGCCTGAGTGCGTGTGAGTGGACTGTACCGTTTAACTAAGCATATGATGTTGCTCTGTATGTGTGTGTGTATGTCACTTACCCAATAGAATCTCCACAGTTGCCTCACTCATGTAATCATGACAATCAAATGTGCGTCCATCCTCCGCACGCAGCTTCCGCACCACATTGCGCGAGTTCTCGTTAAACAATTCAATGAAACTCTTTAAGACATTCAAATGGAATGTGGGTGCGATTAGTTTGCGATGAGCCCGCCATTTTTGACCTGATCGGATAGATATAGATATATATATATATAAAGCAGAAGAGATCGTGTATGAGAAGTAAATCAAGCCAGAATATATATATGCATTGCATAGAAAGCAGTAAATAATACATATATATTATAGAGAAAGTAGTAAAGAATATATATAATATATAATATGTATATATATATATATATATTTGATAAAAAATTTTAATTCGAAAATGCTCGAATAACATTTGAAATATACGAAAAGTTCTATATAGATTTATATTCTATATGCCTCATGGAATATGTAAAGAGAGTAGATCTAAAATACATTAAGCTTAAAGATTAAAGCTGAAATAAAAATAGCTAAATATGGATTTATATAGAAAATTCTAGATAATTGATGATGACAAAGAAAATGATGATTGGTGTCGACTGATCGTTATAAGAAAGAAGCGGATCTACATATTCAATTTGATAATTATATGGATAAATGTGACAGACGTCAAAAAGTTAAAGATTGTGATAAAGATTGAGAGGGTGGGAGAGAGAGAAGGGAGAGAGAAAGAGAGCGAGGGAGAGTTGGTGCCGAAGCCAGCTAGATAGAGTTAGATAGAGATGACAGGTGCACATCAGATTGTTCTTCTCTCACTCTAGCTCACACCCTCTCCCTTTCTCTCACTCTCTCTCTCTATCTCTCTCTCTCTCTCTCTCTCACTCTCTGTCGTTTCGTTTATTTATAGCCGCCATTGCGGCGTTGTTGTGTCAACTGTCAGGCTTACAAATCGTTTTATTAATTTATGATTCCATAAACGCAATTTAAATTGCATTAGCTAGTCGAGAGAGAGTGGCACCGAATCAAGCAGCCCCTTGCTCTTCGCACACAATGGATACACACACACGTACACACACAGGCTCACCTGTGCTGATTAGCAGGCCATCGCCCAGCCAAGGCTTGAAGAACTTGTACTCGGATGCTTTGTCAATGTACACGTGGCTGCTCAGGAGCAGTTCGACGTCGCGCGGATCATAGATGAAGACCACCAGCTTCGGCCCGATCCACATTTTGGCAATGTGCTCGAAGGGCGTGCTCTTGCGTATGACTGTTTTGAAAACAGCTGGAAAAACAGGATACAGGATACAGAATTGAAGCTGATCTGACCAGGGTTGATAGAGTGAATTGTATTGAACCTACACGAAGCGGGTCCAATCACATCGAACAGGTGCCCAACGATGGGCAGGCCACGCGGTCCTGGTAGTCGGGCCGCCAGTTTGTAGAGATGGGCGCGAGACAGTCGCCAGTAGATGTACCAGAGCACCAAGGTGGGCAGCAGCAGCAGATAGAAGACGCTGCTGGGCGAGCCCACAGCGGCATCTTTTTTCAGCACCTCCATTGAGGTGGAGCACACACTCACAACTAGCTAACTAGTCGATACGGGCAAACGCAAAAAAATATTTAAAAAAAAGAAGTGTGTAGACACAGGCACAGACACAGAGTCAGACACACGCACACACAGACGCACACCCGGGATGCGAGACGTCACAGCGGGCACACAGCACTGAGCGCTGGCAACTTGCGTAGGCGGATGCCACGGTAAACAGAGACGAACTCAAAGCGTTGAGCTCAAAAACATTTTTTTAATGCGCGACTAGCAATATTTTTTCTTTTTATTTATTATATATATTTTTTTGGTGTTTTCCTCGTTTTTCGCTATTTATTTATCTCTTGTTTTGTTCCGGATGCTGCGGATGCTCGTCGCTGCTTGTCCACCGCGATACTGATACAATTGCCTGCCAAGCGTCGAGCGATGTGCTTCAGCAGTAGCACAAAAATAATAGTAGCAGCGATAATAATAATAATAATAACAGTACAACTATTATTATTAAAAAAAAAAAAACAAAATCACAGGAAAAAAATATATAAAAAAAATTATTGAAATGAAATGGAATGGGAAATGGTCGCTCGACGTTGCACGCTCCACGCTCCGCGCTGTGACTAGTGGCTGGTGACTAGCCGCCGCCGTCAGTGCGCCCGACTTTTATAGCCAACAATGTGGCAAGCGGCAAGCGAACTGGCGACTTGGCGACTTGGCAAATTGGCGAACTGCCTTTGACCGACAGGCATACAGCCGATGGCCGGACGCGCAGTCTCCATCAATTTCATTCATTCAAATTGTAGCGCGCTTCCATCCCGTCTCGCTCACACAACAGACAATAAAAGCTCAGCTACCCATATCCGAAAGCTTCATTCAAGTTCAGTCTTGGTCGCAGTTTAAGTTTCAGTTTCTGTTTCAGCTGTATTTGCTTAGAGTTGATTTGCCCTTAGTTTAAGTCTGTTTTATTTTGTTTATTTTGATTTGGACATTTACGCAAGATTATTTTTAGTATTTGTTACCTAAAGCTAAACCAAAAAAATTATTCATATATATATATTTATATATATTCCATCACTTTTTGTTATAATAATGCGAGGCGCGATCAATAAGTTGTT
Source organism: Drosophila fulvimacula (assembly GCA_035045555.1). NCBI lineage: Eukaryota > Metazoa > Arthropoda > Insecta > Diptera > Drosophilidae > Drosophila > Drosophila fulvimacula. The sequence goes on along the minus strand of JAWNOX010000018.1, from coordinate 1,639,706 downwards.
GGTTGCTGAGACTAGAGAGTGCTCTATTGTTATTACATTTCCGGATAATAAACGTAATTTGGACATCAAAGGTACATCTTGATCAACCGCCAAGTCGAGTTTTTTTTTCTATAGAAATAAATAATATAAAATATGTGCTCATAATGCATAGTTAATTGAATCAAAAATAGCTTTAAATCATATGAAAATAATAAGAGTAGTTTGGCCGAGAGTATCCCACTAGAAAATATCTTGAAACCTGCTATTTTAATAATTCTAGCTGCTTGATAAGATTTCTAAACTTAGATATGACACTTAAATAGGATCATTTAAAATAGAAATATTATTTAATATGAGCCAAACTCTGCGAAAGCATCATAAATTAGCAAAATCAATAATCTGGGTATTCATTAGAAGAGCCTGTATATCAAATTTGATGCTTCGCTGCTTTATAGTCAAGCCAAGCTATAAAAATATCGATTTTTTAACGATAATATAAAAAAGAGATGAGTTATCGAAAAAATATCTTAGATACATTGACTTCAGCTCAGTCTACAAGATCTGCAATACATAGATGATTATGATGTCGTTTAGGCCCCAAGAGAAACGAACAAGTTGTGAAACAAACTTAACTTTCGCTGGAATACATATAGATGTTATTGTAACTACTTATTGATCGTCCCTCGTTTATAGATGCGACCACAGTACGTATGAGCAATACTATTGCCCAGACATTTACAATTAATTAGATTTAAAAATTAGCTTATGGAAGTCGTTGGCTGGACAACACTGGACAACAAGGGCACAAAATTCACCTATTGTTGCCCATTGATAAACATACAGCTATACATTCACACACACGCAAACACGCATACATACATACACACACATACATGAACAGTAAATGGAAGCATAACAACAACGATATAGAGATATTATGCAAAGTCTAACTAAATACAAAGATCTTTAAAATATGATATTTTGGGTTTTTGTGGCTAGGTCTAAAAGTATGCTATGAGTGTTATCCATGTTGATAGTGCGATTAGACGGACGACTCGTAGATGACGATCTGTAGCACTTTGGGCTTGCTATTCTGCGCCTCCTTCACCTCCTTTAGTATGGCATTCGTGATGGCCTCCAGTGCAGCAATGTCTGAATTGTGCTCGTTTTTCTTGTTGCTATTCCACTTGGGCATGGAGACCTAAGAGCACAGTTAGCATTTATTATTCAGCAACTTCCATTAGCAGTAGCTGTGGCTGTTGACTCTACTCACAGTTAAAACTTTTTGCAAAGTGGTGTAGTCCAGGCCGGTGCCCGCCGTTTCGCCCAGGCGCCGCAGAGTCTCCGCCATTGGACCCGATAACTCCTGTAAGGCATGAGTTAAGTGCGTTTCTCGAATAGTGGGTCATTTGGGGTAGGTGCACCTACCTGCAGCTTGGCCCAGCTAGTCGCGTACTGGCGACGCACCAACTCAATGATTGTCGAGGTGAGGGCCAATCCAATCAGTATGTAGAGTGTGCACAGCAGCATATAGTTGGGTTTCTCTGAATGGGAGAGAGAGAGAGAGAAAATTCGATTAACCATGGAAATTAATTGACTGCAGCTCACGCACTGGGCACAAGGTCACCAAATCCAATCGTTGTCATTGTTATGAAGCAGAAATAGAAGCCATCAAAGAATGTCCAATCATCCTCCCAGAGCAGCAATAGTCCGGCTCCAGCTGCCAGATAAACACCCAGGAAGCCAACTGCCAAAATTGCATAGAACCAGGTCTTACCGATGAAGTTTGTGAACTTTGGCTTCGCTGCAATACAACAACATAACAACATAAGATCGATAGCAATCGCAGTCGCGATGTAAAGCATTCAACTTACTTGGCATATGCTTGCCAAACACGGACACAGCGCTGGCAAAGAGTCGGCCCCAGTCCGCAATGACCGTCAGCGTGAAGGGTATTCCAATGAGTGCGAAACAAATGCAAAAGACACGACCGCTAATCGTTACCGGGACAATATTGCCATAACCTGTATGAGCAAGAGAAGTGAGAAAGAGATACAGTGAGAGAGCGAACAAATGAAAGTTCAGATAAAATCAAGGTATTCTACTATCTGTACCCTTAAGAATTGACAAATTATGTATTACTATGTTTCAATGGAAGTCGAGTGAATGAAAATGGAGTAAAGTAAAATTCTTGCCTGATATCATAAGGTACATATGGATTAGTCTGGTCAGGTACAATGACCTGAGATGATCTATATATGTGCATATTTGTGAATGATATACATATGTATATGTGTTATATATTATATATTCCTTTGTACGGCACGCTGTGCAAGCTAAACATATTTTTCCCGTTACTCATCTAGTTTTCGTTCTTCCAATCAATATTTTTTTACTTTTAAAGAAAATAAAACTTACAGATATCAAAACTGCTATTCGGATTCTTGTAAATATATATAGATGAAGCATAGCTTAATCATAGATTTAAAATACTATTCCGACTGCAATTGAATTTCACATAATTTGGTCATGGACTTTGGTATATTCGTAGATGCAGATATTAAATTATATTACGGAATGCCACTGGGCATGTTATCTCCCATGTCCCAGGTCAGGCACTGCCCACAGCTTGTTTTGTATTAAGCTTTTAGTCCACCGCTTACCTATAGTGGTTAACACAGTTGATGAGAAGAACACAGCTTGTAGTATGCTCCAGCGCTCATAGGGCTCTGGAAAGTCTTTATCGGCAACGATAAGCAGCCCGCCCTCGGCCGCCTGCTGAACGGCCTATCGAAAATAAAAAGAATAGATTAATAATTAGAAATAACCCGTAATTAATAATGTATTTATGGCACATGATATTTCGGCCCAATCAAAATACAATGAAAATAGTTCAAGATAATATTGAATTGTATTATATTCAATTAATAATATAATTGAAAATAAACCATAAGAGTGAAAATAATAACAAATTAATTCAAGTCGCTTTCCATGAAAAAATTAAAATTAAAAATAATAATAATAATTTTTTGTAGCCGATATAGCCCATACAAATACAAGGTACATGTGAATGCGCCGTTACTGACCGGACTTTAATAATACTTCTTTATACATACAAATAGCAATAAAGTATATAAATCTCATATATATATATATATATATATATATATATATATATATATATATATATCATATTGGAATCACACTGGAAAAGCGTGTCACCTTTGGGCGGCACCTTAAAGCTGCGGGGAAAAAATGTCGTCACAGACTGCAGCACCTGCGATGGCTCAACAATAAAAAGATCACCTTGCCGCTGAGATGCAAATGAGCGGCCTACAGCTCCTGTGCAGTGTATCCTACCGATATGGCTCTATGGAGTGCAAATGTGGGGGATTGCTGCCAAATCCAATTACAAGCGGATACAGGTATTGCAGAACCGAGTACTACGACAGATAACCAACTCTCCCTGATATATATGGGGGTCAACTCTCCATAGAGACCTCAAGCTGCCTACTGTCGAAGAGCAGATTGGTAGAAATACAAGCAGATACTCGGAAAGATTGGAACGACACCGAAGCCTACTCGCAAGAGGTATAATCCCTGCCAGACCCTTAAGACGACTGAAACGGCAAGGCTTTGCCAAAACGATGGGATTGCAGTAAACTATCTACTTTTAATTCCTCATAATTCGAATGAGGTTTGGCTCTAATTTCATATATACATGTGTTGTTAAGGTACTAAATTTGATTGTACAGGTTCTACACCTAATAAATTAAAATTTAAAAAAAGAATATGCCAAAAAGTATGCAATAAAATTGTATGTAGAGTTTCCCCTGCACTTACCGCTTCATATTTGGCCAATTCAAAGGAGAGCAACTCATTGAGATTGTTCACTTCGGTATTGTTTAATATGGTGTTCATAAAGCGCTCTCGCTGCGTCTTGACCACATCCTTCAGCTGGGTGAGGCGCGCCACCTCCGCCGGCCGCTCCAGATGGCGAAAGATCTGCGTCAACAATATGAAAAATGGGTACTATTGCAAATTGAAGGGCTATGCTGCATTAGCATTTAATTAAAGTGTGCTGCATAATAAATGGATGGGGCCAGACAGTCATAATGATGAAGGCCTTGGTGGGAGCGAGGGAAGTCAAAGCAGGGGGCTTCGATGGCATCACCACGGCTATGACTGTGTGCCAAGTCAGCTATGTGCAATTTATTGGCATTTGATTGATGGCCAGGCCACTATGCACATAGCGATTCCACTTAACGTTCTTGTTGTTGTTCTTGTTCTAATTGTTGTTCTTGTTGTAATTATACCCTGTAACCATTAAATGAGTGCAATGGGCTCTAATCTGATTGTACATTAGCATTTGATTGAAACAGTTTGTTTGATACAGTTTGACTCATGGGCGACAAAATAATAAGAACAATATTGCAGTCGGGTGCAACCAACTGCACAGTAGTCGTTCATGATAAACAACATTTCAATAAATATCAACATTTTCTAATTTGGAATCTTCAATTCAGATTGTAGAGCTTTATACTCGTACCAGCTAGCTCTAAAACTCTAAAACTGTATGGAAGACACAGTTTTTTTATTCCAATTTTCCGTGTCATTCCACAGTGTAGTTAATCTATAGAGATCACTTTAAGTAACTGAAGTACTATATACAAATGCTTTTTGATAGGAAGAAATCATGCATTTGAACTAATAATAAATATATGGTTAGGCAGGGTATTCCATAGCCATGTTTAAAGACTCGATGTCGTAGTCGTTGCAAGCGAGCATCATTAAGTGAAGTAAGTGGCATTTGCAATAGGTTCATTAACTCTCTCGAGTGGAGCAAATATAATTTTAATGCCAGCTCAGAAAATCGACATGAATAAAACTGTTTATAGTATTATATAGTATATATAGAATATATGTATAACAATTCAGGGAATTTTTCGTAATTTTTGTTTTGAACATTAAATATGAATATTTGATGAACGTTTTCACCTTTGTATGCCAAACAAACAAAAACAAAAAACAAACAAAAAAAACAAACAAAAAAAAAAAAACAAAACATAAGAAACAAAATATGCTTTCAATTTTTTTCGCACATCTTAGCAATAAATTTGTTGAAATGTAGTACGGACTCTGCTTCTTTCTTGTTATAAAAATAGTTTTACAAATTGATTTGTGTTTTACTTTCAACAACACCAAAAACATACAACAACAACAAATATGCATATGTATTTACGATATGGCTGGCATCTGTATACATATATATATACATATATATACATATATGTATATACATATCTGAAGAAACGAATTCGCATTTGAAATTCAATTGAAATGTGTCAGCAATTTCTCTTATTCGCGCCGAGTGACTTATATTAAGTGTTCCAACCCAATACGCCATACCCTATTCGACCCCCTCACTTACTTGCCAACCCCTCGTTTTATCTTGAACAGCTGCTGCATTTTTCTTCTTAAGTCAGTAACACTGCACAACAAAGTTATGCAAGTCACATTTAGAAGACTCAAGAAATCCACGCATTTTCGTCCTCCTTTTTTCATATTATATAAACTTTGAGTTAAAATTTCTTATTAATTTATCAGCTTATAGAGCTTAAGTAGCTCCTATGCTATATAAGAAAGCCTTTATTATAGCTAAGAACTTTGTTTCTAAATATAAATTTTTATTAAAACAATATTCAGCGAATCGATAGAAATATTAATAACAAAAGTGTTTTTTGGAACAGGTACACTATATACAATATTTATAGATACTTTTCTCTTTTATCAAATTATTGCTGTTTCCTAAGAAATAAAAAACTTTGTATATATTGAACATAAAAATTATTCCTTGAATCATTTATAGCACTAGATGATATCTATATAGCTTCAATTTTAGTGGTATACATGTAATATATTATCTGCCAAGAACAGCAATAAAGACCAAATTATTAATATATTAAATATGTATTTCCTTTTTGTAATCCATTTTTAAGTGAAATAGTAGAAATTAAATTTAAAATGCCATGAAAGACAAGAAAGTTTAAAAAGTCAGCTTAAAATTTAAATTTATGAAATTCCGTTACAAAATATAGAGCGACAAAGAAAGAGAGAGAGAGGGAGAGAGAGGAAGAGATTGTGTAATTTTTAATTTCTTCTTATATAACATTGGCAATTAAGCTTTGGATGTTACTGATGGCCTTGCCTTTGGCTTGTGATAATATTTCGCCACATTTTGCTTGCAGATATACGCATTTGCGTAATTAGCTTTGGTTCACTCGGCCAAATGATGGCGACAACTTGTCCAAGTTTCGAAAAGTTATTCGGTCAGATCTATAAGTTTCTTAAGTGCCAGTCATTGGCAAGGACGTGCACATAGACATAGACATGGACATGGACATGAGCATGGACAGCAGCACGCAGCAGACAAGGCGTTAAATCAATTTTAGAGCTTGTGACCGGTGCCCGTACTTCAACGACTCTGCGTACAATGTGGCGTATGCGCAACATTTATAACAATTTCTCTGTTGTCCGAGGGTTTTGGGTTATATTGTGCTTGCGCATAAATTATAATTATTTGAGATTAGTTGTTTATACCCTGCCCTCATAGAAAATGTGAAAGCGGAAGGAATTGGTTTTGTTGAAATGTGTGCAAAAAGCGTGGTTCTTCCCTCAAAATGTATATACATACATATATTCTTGGTCAGGGGCAATAAACAAGTTCTACAGATGAATTTAGTTTAAAACTATTTTGAGCTCGATTGAAATTTAGTTATTAAATCATATCTTTTTCATACTTAAAGTAAAGACCTAAGATAAATTTTACTTCTTTCATATATTGGATTTGAACTTAAAATTAAAAAAAAAATCAGTGATTGCTTTCTTTTGATACTATATATATGCATATCATGTGCTGGAAATTTCAACCGAACGTGATCCTTAGCGCCAAGCGTACATATTTTCTCAATGCAACTACACACAATTCATAAAATAGAATTAAATTTAACATTGAATTTTGTGTGAATTGTCTGCTGCTTGTTTAGGTATGGATTCCACCCTGAACAAGAAGGCAGTGGGGAGGGTGGTAGAGACGCTATCTATGTTTCAAATGGTCGCAAGAAGAAACTTATGTTCGATTACTGATGTTGGTGATGATGATTTCGTTAAAAAATACATTTTATTAGATAGAATTATATTTCTATGGCTGGAATTATACAACTTTAATTTCCAAGATACGAAGTTTAACTTTACAGATGAAATATTTATTTAATATTATTATAAGCTTACTACAAGCAGTTCCGTTGGTTCATATGCGTGACTTTATACTTTTTTTTTGTATTTGCGATATAGAAGTTTATAATTTTCTAAGCGCAGATTTGACTTCCAGTCAGGTTAGCCTGTCTATGGTTTTCATACTGGTTTAAGTTGAATATTGTTTCAAGTTTAAAGTTTTATCTATTATTTGCGTATTTATGTAAACAGAGAAGTATCTGAAAAAATAACTCGATCAAGGCTCACAGTATTTTCTAGTCGCGCATATCCGACTAAATACTCATAATTGCCATCAGGACATCCTATGCAGGTTATGCCCTTCCTTTCAGAATTTATTCATGCATGCGTGTTCTTAGGACATACACGACGTATTATGCCCAGTTGGCGATACAATTGGCAAATTTATGAGCTTCAGGCAGAGACAGCCCGATAGTCCATAACAGCGGCTTTGTCCTTCTTTTCTGAATGGACTTAAAGCACTTGTCAGAGCAAGTGTCAGACCATTTGCACAGCATAAATCACAGGCCGCACGCAGCGCTCTATGCGCAACAATTGCCAACAACAGGGCGTCCATAAAGTGCTCTGAAGTCTCACCTGGCTATTTACAGCTACTTAGTGGCTCACCGAGCAGGTGGCCTGTCTGGCTCAGAGTTAACTGGACACACAGTGTGTCTACTTGCTTTACTGGCGCAGACGAGCACTGGGCGTATACTTTGTATTGTATAGTTATTAATTTTCATTTGGGAAATCAGCAAAGTGCGTTCGGTTCATTCGGCTGGTTTTTAATCATAAGCGACAGCACCAACGGCAGTAACAATAACAGGAAAAAACAAGTAAGGAAACTCTAGTCGGAGGTGCCCGACTAGGAAATACCCTGAACCCCGCCTATCGGCGGCTTTAAATGCACTTCAAAGCTTATATATAATTTTAAATTAAATTAAAAAATTAAAAAAAAGAAAAAGATTAAGTAACTTGCATAAAAAAACGTTTTGACGTCAGCTTAAAGAATCGAACCCGAGACTTTATGTCGACGATCATCGCTTCTATCAACACAGTCGTTGCAATACATAAGAGTGAGATAGCGAATTCCTAAGTACAGTTATTGAGCTACTGAGCTGCTGCTACTGAGCTGCTGAACTTCTGCTTAAAATTCATCCCCAATTTGTCTTTGTTGTTGTTGTTATGAATTCTTCGAATTTTCTAGGGCTTCTGCTGCTGTTGCCATGCGCGTGTGTACGTAAACGTTTGGTAAACGTTTCGTTTAATAACATAATGCATTTCATCTATTCATATGTATATTATATTGACTTTATTTAAGTTATATCAATGTTACTCTTATTTTATATATATGTAAATATATACAGTATGTACATACATACATATGTATGTATATTGTAAGCAACGCATTCATACACACGCATACGCTCTGCTAACTGCGCAGTTTACTCAGCGACTGCGCTGCGCCAATATGTGCGTGTTATGGAAAATTAAAATTTTTTAATAACTTTTTTTGTAGATCGACTTTCTTAATCAAACTTGCGCAGCGTAATTATATCATTCCTATGCGTCTATGTGCAAAAGCACAAGTCTCTAGTATTTGAAATAAGTGTTTTGAAAATTTGGGCGAAGGGGGCGTGGCATCCAAAATTTAACAAAAATCAAAATTGTATAAAAGTCCCATTAAGCTAAATACAAGATTTGGAGTCTCTAACTATCAAGATATAGAAGATATAATTTTAAAACTGAAAATCGATTTCGTTTTTAATCGATAAAAAAAGAACGAGAAGAGTTATCGAATTTCTAAAACAAACTCGACCTGCGCGTGATATACACGAATCTATAAAAAAAAAGTTCAAGTCTCTAGCTATTATATGTTCTGAGATCCACGCGTTCAAACATACGGACAGACGGACAGGGCTCAATCGACTCGGCTTGTCGTCGTGATCAAGAATATATATACTTTATGGGGTCTGCCACGCCTCCTTCTGCCTGTTACATACATTTGGGCTGCAACAAAACCATTATACCCTGATTACCCATTTTTAATGGGTTCAGGGTATAAAAAACAATTATCTGGAGCGCAATGTTTCTTCATTTGGCAAAACCAAAATAGAATCCTGTAAATGGTTTCGCCTGTGTTACTCTTATAATGATGTACTGCCCATTTAGCATGCGATTATTCATTTCCGTTGCCGTCTCCGGCTGTGCGCTAAAAGCTCCCGAAAACGGGAATGTATGTGTGTGTGTGCATATTGTTAAAGGACTAATAAAAACCGGAATAATATAGACTATGCATATATATATATATATATATATATATATATATATATATATATATATATATATATACATAAAACACACAATAGGCTGGGAGAAGAGAGAGTTATGGAACTCAAATATAACATATACGGTTAAAGCGGATATTCAGCTAAGACTGGTCTTGGCAAGACCGGGATCTAGTAGGAATTGAGAGAGGTGATGTTTGGGACTGATTACGTAAGAATCTAGTACATCAAGCTATTATATTTTATTTAATTTATTTACTTTTATCCCTCCTACTTTTGCTGATATAACCACTTAAACCTATTTACAGACATATTTGATTTTGTTAAATTCATTCGATTTCAAATAGTCAATAACAAAATATTATTAATTAACTTTTTACTATTTTATATATATTTTAATGACCTGATCACACTTGCCGAATGCGCATTTGTTGTTCAAATTTTTATATTATTTTCAGTAATATTTTCTAAAAATAAATCTGTAACATCAAACGCAATCTTAATATGTTTTTTTTTTTTCATTCATTCATTTTGAAAAATTCGTAGAAATAATTTGTGTATTTTGATACTCTTAATGCTACTGGATACGAATAGTTGCCTCGCAGCTACACATTCGGTATAAAGTTATAAGATTTGATATCTGTATACCCTAACAGCAATGTAATTGGAAGGCCTATGTACAAATGTTTGTAACAGGTAGACAGGCAAAATGACGAGCCAAGTCGAACTAAACAAGTTCTTATTAAACAGTGTGATCTATATATATTTTTTTCAATTTAATTGTAAGTTCATAAAAACTTAAAGTATCTTATCATATGAATGGATAATTTTTATTTGTTTTCTCCGCTCATTACGAAGATCGAAATACATTAAAATTGTACATCATTAATACATAAGTTTTGGCACATATACACAGTTGGATGTTATAATTACGACCAGATAAATTAATAAAAATTCTTTATTGTTCAATTATTAATATATCGATAACATTTGGTTATTGGTTTTGGTTATTTCTAGTATTTTGTATTTGCATACACAAGAAATTTAGAACAGTAAAGGATGTGTACTAGTCTGGCACTTCCAACTACTGCTCTATTCTTGTTTATTATAAATTAGTTCCGGGTATTGTCGACCTTCTGGGCCAGTTACAGAGGCCGTCAATACTTGAACGGGCCTTGGCCGCAAGACATGACAAATCACGACCTTCGCTTGCCGAAAACAGAGATGTATCTGGGTGGAGTATAAGTCCGGGTCTAGGTCCCCGAGCAAGTGAAACTCTATCGTGCCGCCTGCCAAAACGGAAGTGCGGTGGAAATACAAAAATTATTAGCTGCGCCCGAAGGGCGCCACGAAATAGCTACGCTTTAATCTTACCTAAACAAGTATTTGTTCATGACTTTTGTTTTTTACTTTTCCGCATTTTTGGTTGTTTTCAAACATCGCTTGACTTTGGTATATAAACATTATTTTTATTGAATTTAATGATTATATTTCCATCAATATAGCTAGATTGCTTAGAATACTAATACTTAGTACTACTAATCACGAAACTAAATCAATGGATCGGTTAAGTAAAAGAAAGAAATTGAAAATATGGAATATGCTTTCTATCTTTAAGCATATCTTGGTATAACTCATTAGTTTTAAGAATATTAAAAAAGAGTAAACGTTTATAATTTTATAGATTTAAAATTTTCTTATTAATTTTGCTCTTTCAAAATTTTTAATATATTTGCCATTTTGATACATTCTTAATTTAATGCCATATTTAAATATTGCACTCGGCAGTTGCCAATGATAGTTTCAAGATAATTGCAGGGTATTTGCAAACTGCGCAATTCTGTTTAATGCACAATTCTCTCTAAAATTCATATAATGAAAAATATATTGTTTCTATTGAATTGAATCAACACAAGAATTGACTATATAGGATTGCTTCTAGTCAGGCACTTTCTCACAGAGCGAGCATGCACATTTGTATAACTAACTTGACTTTGAAATTGAGTATACCCATAGGTAGGACAACTCTTTGAACGAAGTACATGTGGCCTATACTGTTGAGTTTAATAATAACAACAAAATCAATTATAATTTATCTTTTAGTCGATCATTTTGTGTGTCGAAAGTGTCTAGCTCAAAAAAACATCAAATTTGCAGTTGAATGTTAATTACATTTGAGTGAGAACTGTGAATATTGTTATTGTTGTTGTTAGTCAGCTTTGTTTATAGAGAAAACACGCATTTTCATTTTCATTCTTAATTTTCCCCATTCTCCCCATTTTCCCATTTACCATATTGATGCGCTTTTCTCAACGTTCGAGTCGTGCGCCCGGCTAGCAGCGGGGCATTTTTATTATATGGCTACAAATTTTCATGTACTTGAACTTTGTTGTTTTTACATTTGCTGTTGTTGAATTTATGATTTCATAAGCTTATGATTTGATACCAAATTAGATATAAACATATTATTATGGCTGTTGCTCGTACTGCCGTTGTTGTTGCTGTTCTACATAAATCGTTGCCAGCTCATTAAATCTAAGTGGTGCTTTGTCTTATTTATTAACAATTAAAGAATTGTGCGATTTTTCCATGATTTGCACTGGAAAATATGCAAAGTTGTTTGGCTTGAACACTCAGAAATCCGCTAACGCGTCCAGACTGCCATGTCTTGCATACACACGTTCACAATATGATACGAGTATATTGGTTTTTATATAATATTCGTTTGAATTAGTAGGGAAAAAAAGATTTGTGGTATGAGGCCAAAAGACGTGTCCAGTAGAGCATTCGGAGTAGAGTTAAATAGGATTATTTAAGGACTAAATACACACGGGTATTATGTATGCAGTCGGCTACAATACTTATTAGCTTAAGAGCTTTTTTGTAATACTATATGTTACCTATATTTTAACAGCTATTTAATATATCGATAACATTTAGTTATTTACACTGTTAATAACATTTACCACTTATAGCAAATGCTTCTCTTTAATCTCCTGCTTATAGATCACATCTGACATCTAAATATTGTGCACCTCTTTCATATACATATATATATATATATATATATATATATATATATATATATATATATAATAATAATAATATGTATAAGAACAGCATCATAGAAACCATTTCTACTACAATTCTTTTGTAACCATTTGTAACAGTGCTTCCAACAGCCAACTTCTGCTACTGCTCCTGGTCTTGCTCCTGCTACAGTTGAAGCGTTGCCAAAGCCTATTAAATTATAAATAAACGAGTTTTTCTCTCATTTTTATGGCTCGCAGCAGCAGCCGCTCGACGGAGCACATTTTCCACTCATTCGCACTTGACATACATAGGTATGGGGCCTGCACATACATACGTATTTATGCATAAATGTTATGAGATCCGAGCCATGGCCAAGGCCACATAGACAGAAGATGTCACATATCTGAGTGCAAACCAAAGATAATTATTATATTATGCGCGCCCTACCGTCTCCCTGCTAATTAACAGTTTTAACACCTGTTGTTATTGTTGTTGTTGTTCTTATTTTCCTATTCCCCTTTTCCTTTTCCTTTTTTATTATATATATATATATATGTATATTTCTGAACACACACACATAAATATACCAGCCCTGTGAATATATTGTAGTATGGTGTATGCTAATTAAGCATATCCCCACCGTATTGTTGCGTATACAATACGTAAAATGGTTATGCCAAACTAAAGGATAGAGTATCATACTCATACTCTTGTTTTTACTTTAATGTGAACTATGTGAATGCATTCTGAATCGGAATTGGCTAAGCATCACAAGTGTTTGCCTTACTTTTAAAATATCATATCAAATATAAATACTTATATATGTATATTGTATATATATATTAAGATCATTGAAATATGTCAGGATATGAGTTGGCAATATCCTAACACAAATCTACTACAACTAGTATCGATCAATCAGTTTTTGGATTCCCTCTTCGGCTTCCTTCACAGGCATCATTTTTACCTCGTATTGCTATAATATAATATATTTTCGATTATATTTTAGTTTATGTTTGCAGCCTTTGAATCTCATTTTCATTCTCTGCCCTTCATAATCATTTTTAATGAAAATAATAATAAATAATAAAGTGTATTCAATTTACAATGAGTGGCCGCAATTTATTAAAAACATTTAAAATATACAAATTTTTAAAATATTCAAGCACAGTCTTATTGCACATACATATTTCTGTTTCCGTAAAATATATGTATACATTAATTATATGTTTGTATTAAGGAGTAATTTATATTTAGGAGTTTTTTTTTTATAGTTATTATGGAAAAACTATTATCCAAATAGTTTCAATATATTTTACATAAATAAGCAACAATATCAAAGAATATTGAGTATAAACTTCAGTCATGCTAATACAAGCCAATCCTGAAGCAGAAGAAATATAAACGCCCAGTTACTAGAACATAATAGAATATACGCACTATAATATCTGCCCATAGGGTATGCAAATTGTCAATTTAAGCGCTTGAAAGTGTCGAAAATAAAGGACGCCCTCGTCAGATATCGGACATGAGACGGCAGCTGTCAAAGGTTGACATGTGGCCATGATAAGCGCCGGATAATGAGCGCTATCCGATAATAAGCAGCTGGACAAACATAGAGATGTTGTCGTTAACTACTGCAAGAGTTTCCAAATGAATGAATGAACAAATGGCATGATGTTCATGAGCAGTCAAGAGATAATTCATTATTTATATGCTCCAAAAATGAATTGGCTGGAAGAGAGCCAGAGTGAATTCGATCAATCTAAATAAATTTATATAAACAAATTGAGCTAGTTTAGTGAGTATTTGAGTATTTGAATTGAAAATCAAAAACTAAAATCCAAATTTGGTTAATATTTGAGTTAATCTATACTGAAAACTTTCTATTTCAGTATTAAACTGTGCATGACAGCAAATTGCAAATGAAATTTATCATGAGGCTCTTTTAACAGGGTATGCATTAGTTAACTTTTAGTTGGATTTTAGCTTATTTACTCTCAGCACATTGGCTGTTGACTTCCCCATAGACTGCGGCCTAGCCAGGATAGTCGCCAAGGGAGCAGTTCGTGTCGCTTAGGCTGTGTTTTTCTGTTCTGTGGCAGCTAGAACGCAGCTCAATTAAAATACGTCTTCAGTATTGAAATTCGAGCGAAACCCATCACAGCTTGGCTTGGCTTTTACTCTCACAATCACTTTCACTTTTACTAAGCCGATTGGCCCGTGTCGCGTGTCCTGTCGCACGTGACAGCTATTTGGCCGTGTCACGAAGACATTAAATAAGCTCAACTATGATTAAGCGCGATTCGCATGCAACAACAAATAAGTACCGCAAATCAGGTCAACCACATAAAACCAGCCAATGAGAGTTTATTTTGACCGATTTACTGTAACTTTTAGTGTACATTTTGTTCGAAAGAGGTTGCCTTTTGTTTTTATATGCGTGTATATATATACTCTATTTATGCTTCTCTAACAGCTGGCAGAAGTTTTAGTATAAGCTATGTAAATGGAGACGATGTATAGTCGAATAACCATTGACAATTGGTGTTTAGGGTATATTGGTTTTGGGGAAACGTATGTAACTGGCATATGAAGATGTAGGTAACTAATGATCGGGATTCAGGATATCTCCTAGTTCCCCTAGTCGGGCACTTGCAACTATAGGTTACTTATTAGCTGATTTTTTTTCTGTGTAAGCAGTTATTCAGTTTTGAGCTACTTTGCGTTTTTAACAATTTGACACGTGCAAGCCAAACATGGCAGGTGCCTGCTTGAGGGAGGCGTGGCGGGTGTGGCTTGGAGCATGCGTAACGCCAGCAAGAGATTGGAGCTGCCAAGAGGATTTCCGCCGGCTTGCGTGCCACATGACATGGCTAAAGAGAAATACGAGTCGACGCAATGTCCAGTTGTTTCGACTCAACGACTTTAATGAGCCGCAAATTGAATTATTAAACTGCCAAAATATAATGAATAAATCAATTTTAAGCAAAAATCACTAAATTACGAACAGAAAAAAAACAACAAAAAATATTACTCGCGCATTTGTTTCTAGCAACAACAATTTCGGACAGCTAACATATTTGGTTTTAATTATGTGCGCGTGTTTTGCAGCTCTTGAGCAGCCCTCCACTCAATGACAGCGGTTGATGGGGGCAGGGGCGTGGCAACATGATAGACAGACTGATTGACATTGTATTGTGAGCAGCTGCCGGATAAGTCTGCCATATCTCATATGCTCAAAGGTGATGCCATCGGCACAGCCACAGCCACAGTCAGCGCCAGTCGAGCCATAACCATACTGAGAATCTGTAAATTTCTTTAGCTAGTTGTTTGACTAATTGGTCGATTAGGCCATATTCAGAAGTTGCTAGCGCCAAATTCTTCTAGAATATGTCATGAGTTAATTGAGATTATTTCTACTACATACATAACTAATATCGTTTTGACTAAAGTTGTTGAAGAAGTTTATCATCTCCTTCTCTTGCTTACACTTATGTCTGCCTTTAGACAGTTCTCATGCAATAGTTTACAAAAATTCATGAATATATCGACTATTGCATGAGAACTGTCTAAAGGCAGACATGAGTGTAAGCAAGAGGAGGAGAAGGACATAAAAGTCTGTCAGCTGATCAGTCAGTTTAACAGACATTACCTCCCAGAAATATAAAAACTGAAGGTAAATATAACTATTTACAGCTGCTGTTGGACTTCATTCGATAAGTATGTTTCAATTCCTTACTTGGTTAAGGTACATTGACCTCAGATTCAGATACAGTCGCAAAAGTACTCATACATATATAATATAAACAATAATAACAAGTAAGAAAGGTCTGAACCCTTCGAAGAGCCGAAATTACAAACAGGCTTGGATTATTTTAGATATGTATTGCAAGCAATACGTACACACACGGACGCAATGATGAGCACGCGCTCTGCTATTCCTATGATAAGGGAAATTAAATGCTTAATAATTTTTGTTGTAGATGGACTTACTTAAGCAAGTGTGATTATGACATTCATATAAGTGTATTAACCAAAGCACAAGTCAAAAGTATTCTAAATACATTTTTTGCAAATTAGGGGGAAGGGGGCGTGGCATCCAAAATCCAAAAACTAGAAAATGTTTATATTTACTACACCTACATATCTGCACAGTAGAAGTCTCAAGCTTTAATAGCACACATTAATCGAATTTAATTGATCGAAATTGATCGATAATTAAAAAATATATATAAACAAGTAAGGAAACTCTAGTCGGAGGTGCCCAACTAGGAAATACCCTAAACCCCGCCTATCGGGTAGTAGCTACTGCTACTGAGCTGCTGAACTTCTGCTTAAAATTCATCCCCAATTTGTCTTTGTTGTTGTTGTTATGAATTCTTCGAATTTTCCAGATGCTTCTGCTGCTGTTACCACGTGCGTGTGTACGTAAACATTTGGTAAACGTTTCGTTTAATAACATAATAGATTTCATCTATATATTATATTGACTTTATTTAAATTATATCTATGTTATTCTTATTTTATACATATGTAAATATATACAGCATGTACATATGTATGTATATTGCAAGCGACGCATACTCACACACGCACACACATATGCTCTGCTAACTGCGCAGTTTGCTCAGCGACTGCACTGGGCCAATGCTTAATAGACCGACTTTGAAATAAGTGTTTTAAAAATTTGGGCGAAGGGGGTGTGGCATCGAAAATTTAACAAAAAATCAAAATTGTATAAAAGTCCCATTAAGCTAAATACAAGATTTGGAGTCTCTAACTATAAATATGTAGAAGATATAATTTTAAAACTGAAAATCGACTTTCGTTTTTAATCGATAAAAAAAAACGAGAAGAGTTATCGAATCTCTAAAACAAACACGAATCAATAAAAAAAATTCAAGTCTCTAGCTATTATAGGTTCTGAGATCCACGCGTTCAAACATACGGACAGACGGACAGACAGACAGACGGACAGGGCTCAATCGACTCGGCTGATCAAGAATATATGTACTGTATGGGGTCTGCGACACCTCCTTCTGCCTGTTACATACATTTGGGCTGCAACAAAACCAACGTACAACGGATGGTATTTACGATTATACATGTCAAATTTCAAATCACTAGCTTTTGTGGTTTACGCGATCTTTGCGTTCATACAGACGAACAGGGCTATATCGACTCAGCTCTTCTAACTGATCAATAATATATATACTTTATTGTCTGCGACCTGTCCTTCTGCCTGTTACGTACATTTTCAAGCTACATATGCAAGGTATTCATATGTATATATACACTCACATACATATCGAATAAATATATATATATATATATATATATATATAGCGGCAAGTTAATGGAGTTAGAGGTTGAAACTGCTCTTCTACATTTTTATCTCCCAATTTCTCACTAGAAGGTGCAGCGAGTCTCAGCGTGTTGTTCCTTCAATGTCTTTCCTTTTCACTCAACACACTGAGCCACACTCGACGACTGTACATACTGTCGTCGCACTCTTTTAGTGTTGCCTAACGTCACATACGTTATACATTACTCAACACTACAATCGTAGTTCAAAATACTCCCAGTACCTAATTCTTTCTCCAACATATATATAGGTATATATGTTATATTACAAATTTCGTTTCATTTAAAAACGTTTCATTAAAAACTTTCCAAATTTCCCTTCACACGAAAAGATGGATGGACAGCAAACCCAACAAAACTAACATACTTAATACCCGTTATATATATAAAAAAAAAAGATATGCACATTTATCTGTCTTAAATTTATATATGAATTGACAGTTCAATCTCTAGTCAAGCTGCGTTGTTTGATTTATTGTTTTGCTAGTTGAAATCAATCAGCTACTTTCATGCACCATGTTGCAATGCAAGTCACAACAGTTTTCAGGCTATGTGTGTTTGTTGTTACACGCCTTTATGTTGTTTGCCACTTGTGAGGAAGTCAAGCGTTGCAGTCGGTGATTGGCATTGGCTGCGTGCCATGGTGCGTATGCGCATTATGCGCATTTAAGTAAGACACTTAAACACACTCACAGCCACACTTACAAAAAAAAAAAAATATATATATATATATATATATATATATATATATATATATATATATATTGAGCGTATCATCAATCAGCACGGTTTTGACATGCAAAATTCCGCACGCAAGTCAACATGGCAAGGATTTTGAGGAACTCAACTAAATGTCCTGCCAAGTCCAAATTGAATTGCCAAACTTCTTTGCGTGTCGAACTAAACACAAAACATGAGTTAAATAAAAATAAGATTCGCTGAGCAAAATCGAATAATGAATACGCTTTGAGACTTTTGAAATTATATCAATCAGTGATTCCGATTGATCGATTCCGATTTATATAGGAATACTTATATATTCAGTAGGTCTCTCTTCTCTACATTCATTAGCCACACTTCGTAACTGAACCGGACGACTCCTCTATTAGGGTAGCGAAACGCTGAAAGCCAAAGATTGGTTACTGCAAACAATCAGAGGAACGCCAAGACATGCAAATTGCCTGGCATGTGGTTAAACTGCTGCCCTCTGTCGCCCTGTGCAAGTCAATCCAGCCTTAACGTCTAACTCTGCCCTCGCCCTGCTCCTGCACGTCCTTCTCCGTCTGCTCGTGCTACCATATGCATTGCACGCAAACGTTGTTTTCGGTCAAAGCGGTCGACCATTGCCGTTGCCGTTGCGTTGACCCATTGCCCCCGAAATAGTATTTCACTTTGTTATACTGCTCTCCATTCTTTTGCTACTTTTTCGCAACACTTTTATTTTTATACCCTAAGACCATTGAAAATGGGAAATCAGGGTATAATGTTTTTGTGAATATGTATGTAATAGGCAAAAGGAAACGTCGCAGACCCCATAAAGTATATATATTCTAGATCAGGTCGACGAGCTGAGTCGATATAGCCCTGTCCCTCTGTCCGTCCGTTCGTCCGTATGATCGCAGCGATCTCGTACCCCACAAAATCTAGTGATCTGAAATTTGACATGTAAACCGTGAATACCATACGCAGTACGAGTTTGGTTTTTTTAAATAACTCACCCCGTTTCCGAATTATCGATCAATTTCGATAAATTGACTTTGATTTATATGTACCATTAAAGCTAGAGACTTCAAATTTACTGTGCAGATAGGTGCAGCGAATGCGGACATTTTGTACATTTTGGATTTTGGATTCCACGCCCCCTTCGCCCCAAATTTACAAAACACGTATTTCAAATACTGTGCTTTGGCAGATACACACATATGAATGGCATAATTCACTTTGAAAGTCTTATTAAGAAAGTCCATCTGCAAAAAAAATTATTAAACATTTAACTTTCCATATCATCGCCATATCAGCACTCGCTGCTCAGTTAGCAGACCCCATGCTCATTATTGCGTCCGTGTGTATGCGTATGTGTGTGTATGTGTTTCTTGCAATATATATGCAAAACAATCTAGCCTGCTTTCAATATCGGTTATTCGCAGGGTTCGGGGTATCTCCTAGTCAAGCGGTCTCGACTAGAGCTTGCTTACTTGTTTTATTTTACGGCATTGGCAGTCTGGCAGTACTTGGAATAATTGAAGGATGCAAACATATCCTTGGGCTAACTGGCTTCCGACACTGTTGATTTTAGTTTCACATGTATTTCTTTTCTATATAAGGTATGTATCAACTATTTCAAAAAAAGCAACAATTAGGCAAAGTGGCGGGTATCCATGTCTGGTAAAGTATTAACACAAAATGAATACTAATTTAACGAAATATCAAATTTAACGAATAAGTTAACTATTGAATATGGATGAGCTATCATGTAGACGTTATTTTAACTTTCACTTCTTGAAACGATACAGAATTAGAGGAGTAAAACAGAGTCAAAATGATATTAAAAATATTTAGCTGTGTATACTTTACTCGGGGCGTGGTAAATCGTAAATATCTTGCAATATTGTGGACTTCAACCTTCTAAATGAGAGAGTTAAGTTGCATTGCTTCAGACAGCTTCCGGACTGATTTATGACCGTGAATGAGTATTACTCGACACCACGATCTTAGATGTATTATTTTTTAATAAATAATATTTAATTTTAAAATCAAGTAGGCATATAAATACATATACAAATAAATTTATGTACGTTTGCAGTATATGTTAATTTCATTATATTTAATTTCAAATAGATTTAACAATTTTCGAAAGATTCTTAACTTGTTTCATATTTTATACCCTGAACCCATTAAAAATGGGTAATCAGGGTATAATGGTTTTGGTGCAGCTCAAATGTATATAAGTATATATATTCTTGATCAGGACGACAAGCCGAGTCGATTGAGACCTGTCCGTCCGTCTGTCTGTCTGTCCGTATGTTTGAACGCGTGGATCTCAGAACCTATAGCCAGAGACTTGAATTGTTTTTGTAGATTCATGTACATCACGCGCAGATCGATTTTTTTATTTCGATAACTCTTATCGTTTTTTATCGATTAAAAACGGAAGTCGATTTTCAGTTTTAAAATTATATCTTCTACATCTTCATAGTTAGATACTCCAAATATTGCATTTAGTTTATTGGGAGCTTTATACAATTTTGATTTTTATTAAATTTTGGATGCCACACCCCCTTCGCCAAATCACGTATTTCAAAGAGACTAGAGACTTGTGCTTTTGCACATACACACATATGAATGATATAATAACGCTGCGCAAGTTTGATTAAAAAAGTCGGTCTACAAAAAAAAGTTATTAATTATTTAATTTCCCATAACATGCACATATTGGCCCAGTGCAGTCGCTCAGCAAACTGCGCAGTTAGCAGAGCGTATATGTGTGCGTGTGTACGTATGCGTTGCTTGCGATATACATCCACGCATACATACATATATATTTACATATATATAAAATAAGAATAACATTGATGATTTAAATAAATATACACATGTATAGATCAAATCTATTATGCTATTAAACAAAACGTTTACCAAACGTTTACGTCCAATCGCACGTGGTAGCAGCAGCAGAAGCATTTAGAAAATTCTAAGAATTCATAACAACAACAAAGATAAATTAGGGATGAATTTTAAGCATAAGTTCAGCAGCTCAGTAGCTCAATAACTTTAATTAGGAATTTGCTGTCTCACACTCGTGAAGTGCAACGGCGGTGTTGGTAGGATCGGCGATCGCCGACATGAAGGTCCGAGCTCGATTCTCTAAGCTGCAAGTTACTTATTTTTTTTTTTAATTTAATTTAAAATTACATAATTCTAGGCAAACTGTGAAGTTCATTTAAAATTGCCGATAGACGGGATTAGGGTATTTCCTAGTCGGGCACCTCCGACTACAGTTTCCTTACTTGTTCTTATTTTTATTTGATTGAATTTTTATTTAATTTATGTATGGTTATTATTATCAAAGTGCATTTTATTGCTTGTCATAAATTGCCAATTCAAATTTCAATTATGCTAATACAGTTCCTGTCGGTAAGTGCTAAAAATTGCTCGCACTACACGGGTAACAACAATAATAATACCAAGAAAAAAGAAAAACATAAAAAACAACGACCTTGACACGCCAACTCCCCATAAACTTTTGTTTGTTGGCTTCAAATTTACTCAAATCTGGACTTTAGTTTCTCTCGTAAAGAGTGTGTGCGTGGGTGTATGTGTGACTAGGTGTGAATGAGTGAGTGTGGGTGGAATACGCTCGATAAATAAATAACTCATATAAACAAATTGCGAGCACACATTTCGATAGTTTATTATTTTATAATAAATTGTGAGAATTATTAATGAGAGTTTTTAATAGATCGTCTATTTTGACCCGAACACCGAAAACAACAAGAACAACAACTACAAAAGTTTACATATTATTTTTAATTTTGGTTTATTCGTTGTGAAAAAAAAAAAACTAAATGAGCATTGAAAATCGAGCTAAAAATCGAATGGAACAAAGCAAACATCTGCAGAATTCTTCCAAAATTTATTTGCTCGCCAGGAAAAGAGAGCAAAAACAACAACAACAACAACAACAACAACAACAACAACAATAGGAACAACTACATAGACGTCTAATATGTTAAATAATTTTACGATATTTGCTTTTTTGTTGCTCGATTTCGGTTTGCCGTAAGATGCGTTAAAATTGCTCATACGCGGTAATGGACAAGCGACGGCTGCCGTAAGCTGAAACATTACGGCCAACAACAAAGTGCGGCGGACCACAAAAGCAAATAAAATGAAAAATATAAAAAAATGGGAAGAAAAAGCAACGGTAAAACAGCAAACAGAAGGAGCAAAGAGCACGGAGCAAACATGGCAATTGCTATTGTTGCATCGTCCGTTTCATCTGTCCGTTGGCTAAAAGATCTGCCATGGGCAATGACAGCTGGCAAAAGGTAGGAAAACAGATACCTGTACACAACGTAGTCTGTGTGTGTGCAAATGAAACTCGTTCAATTTGCATTGAAATTGTTGACGCTGCCGCAAATTATGGCACGAACATTTATGCTAGAAGCGAAAATTTTCGATTTACCACCAACATTGCTTCGAATAAATTTACAGTTATTTCCTTTAGTGTGAAGCAAAGAATTATGAATATATACAGTTGGTGTGATAAATAAATATACAAGATTTACATATATACATATATGGATCAAAATCAATTGCAGTAACATTTAAGATTTGCTATAAAATCTATAATATAACATTTTTCTGCTAAAAGAATGTTATTTTGAAAGTAGAGTGGAGACATTAGTCCCACATTGAAACGGAAGACCATCCACCTGTAGAGCTAGTGAAGCTGAAGAATCACTAAGTTAGCTGAGATCTTCACAGAGGAGAACATGAAGACTGCAGCTGTTTTGGGACGACACAACATTCCAGTGAAGATATTTAACTTGATAGTTATAAAATGGCGTACCTCTATTCTTATAGCGAACAGCATCTTCTTCTTACCATCAAAGGTAATAAAACCACCAGTCTGTCTGCTGGAATACTTAGTCCCAGAGAACATGGCTCAAAAACTTGTAATTCCACAAAGCGAGCTATAAGTGAGTATGATAATATGTATGATTATAAGTTACTAGTGGGATGTCCAGTAGGCCTGTACACTACACTAACAGAAATTAAACACTATAAAATAACACGAGTAAAGGCTAGCGAACTATAATGTCCGTAGACAAGATAGTAAGCTCCCGTTTTGGAGAGAGCTTCAATATGGCGCACGGCAAAGTGCAATAGCAACAGGGTCTTTGAGGAGACTGATGAAAAATGTTCACTGCTCGAAAAAGAAGACCCCATGGATAACCCACTTGTAATTCTACTAAAATACAAAACAAGTAAGGAAGCTGTAGTCGAGACTGCTCGACTAAGAGATACCCCTTAGCTCGTCGAGCTGATCAAGAATATATATACTTTATGGGGTCTGCGACGTCTCCTTCTGCCTGTTACATACATTTTCACAAAAACATTATACCCTGATTTCCCATTTTCGATGGGTTCAGGGTATAAGAAACACCGGCACCTTCACTGATCTCTTTTTATGACTTAAACGAAGTGACTTTAATTGAACTTCGAAGAAAATAACACCAAACATGAGAAATATACACAAAATTTACTTATTGTAGCGCCAAATCAAACTGTTCATTATTGGTGCTAAAAATGGATAACGAAGGCCTAGAAAAGCATAATAGAAAAGATGAAGGTCCCAAAAGGTTGTTATTTTTTTTTTCAGTTTTATCTGCAAAAATGCAGTTGCCTTTAATTGAATTTCAATAAGTGCATATTCTACCGAGGTGTGATACATCATTGTTTATAAAACGCTAGAGCACGTTGTAATCGATCAGCTTACATCCAATTCACAGAGATTAATGCAAAACAAGGGCACGGCAATTAGCCCAGGAAGTGGAGAACGGCATATTGCTGAATACATTATTGCTTGAGGGAAATGGGCACAGTTAAAAGGCCAATGATCCGTATAATTTCGCAGATATCACATGGAAATGGCAGCCGACGCGAGGCGAGAGGCAAAAGATTTCATTTGGTCTATTTATAGGAAATGGCACGCGATGAAAATCTCTGCGAATACTACGAGTAATTTTCTTACTACGAGTAATTTTCTTATATTGTTGTTGCTGTTTTTGTTGTTGGTTTTCATTTTAATGGCGCCTGCCGCATAAATCTGTCCAATTTTGTCACCTGGCTGTCGTCGGGTAATTTGTTAAATCATATTGTCGTAATAATATGCCACACACACACATAGAAGGAGTCGAGGCACCAGTGGCTGGCCAAAAGCCCATGGGCGTCATCGACTCTACGGCGTCTGCAAAATGTTCATCACAAGCCGAAAAGTCTGTGCGTGTGTGTGTGAGGGAGTGTGTGGCATATGTAGAAATTGATAAAGTTTTTTGTTGCGTGTAAAATGCGTAAATAAATCGCCCAACGGCTCTTGGCCGACCCCTATAGACAGTCAGCATAAAAAAAAAAAAAAAAAGGCTAAGTCACTTTGCTTACAGCCGGGGTATATTAGTTATGTAATGCATCATGTAACAGAGAGAGAGAGAGAGAGACAGAGTTTGAGTTTGAATATAAGTTTATATTGGTTTAGCTTATTAAACTTGACTTCTTCTTATGGTAACTTGACTTTTAGCTAACCAAATCCATTTTCAAATAATAAACAAAATTTGTGTAACAGATGAAGACAGTCGAAAATTTCATATAGTATAACTAAAAGGGATTATATTATTGTTATCCCACTTAGGCATATTACAGTTGGTCTAATGCCAATAATATTAACATGACCTGCAACATTGCATGAATATGTTAAGTCCTCTGTGCGCTGTTAGGCCATTTGCCTGTCGATTGTTAACTTAACAAATCAAATGTTATTATATAGTTGCGTTCGGCTGGCAAAATTGCTTTATTTGACCACCTATTTGACAGCTCGTGGACTGAGCAGCGCTTGCAAATTGTCGAAAGGAAGGCCAAATTGATATGGATATTGGATTTCTATGCCGTTGAAGTTTGATTTTATTTGAATGTTTAATAAATAAGCAACCTTTGGATTAAGAACAAGCTTTTGTCCAACCACCATTATATCCACAGAAAATTATGGAGGGTATTCAATAGTCGGCTTGCCGCCTGCTAGCAGCCTTCCCTTGTTGTTTTTACTTTCCTATGGCCAAGTGATTTTATGACTTACACTTTATGAACACACACACGCATATACATATATACATATATCGTATACATTGAATTTGGCTTTTGTTTTTTGTTGTAAATAAATTGAAAATGTGCAAACTGACAGCTCGACACTCGATTTGTATGCTTATGCGTACTGCTGACTGACCCACAAAAATCAAATGGAACAGCAAAAGGAGAAGAACTTTGCGTCACGGACATTATATCGCCCACACAATAACCTGTGCCCCCACAAACACTCACACACTCGCCCAGATACTCCTCGTGGCCGTCACTAATACACAAACTATTTGCTTTGATGCGTCGGGCATCGATGGATGCTATTGTCGTTCCCAATTTTGGATATGTCGCTCGTCATTCTTGAGTCATTTGCACGCTTCAATCTCAATATTGTTGTTACTGGAGACTTGTCGACATGATTGGAATTTGCAAAGAGCACAAAGTGTTGCATGGTGCCAGGCGTCCCAGCCGAATTGTTTCATTAAATCTCATGCGAAAGCCATTGTTAGACTACAAATGGAATACCTCCCATTAGGTCCAGGTTCACAGTAAGCGATTGAGCGTATCTTTAATTCTATAGAACGACGATCTAACTGACCTCTATAAGCACTCATATTCCTCTAGTAACCTTTGGCCTTTTTAAAGCCCTTCAGAATATAATTATTATATTAATTATAATTATAGCAATAGTTACTCTTAATAAGTTACTCTTAATAAATAAGAAATGAAGATAATCTTATAAGAAGTCAAAACAGAATTGAGATGTTATATGCAATGAAAAACTATAATTCATATAATTCTATATCTAAGCTGTTTCAAATGAATATTTACAAGCTTATTACATTTCTAATTTGGAAGACCAAAATAATAGTTCAACAAATTTTTGAATATAATTGGCAAGTTGGCAAATCAGCTTTCAATACGTACAAGATTGTAACTTGAATTACAAATTTATCTTTTTGTTTTACTCCCGAACTAATCATTACAAGTCATAAATAACTTCGAGCCAACCTTTTATTATTACATTTACAATATAAATATATAAATAAACGCAGAACAAGACGGAGATGACGCTAAACCAATATACTCTTTTCACTCAATTAACGAGAATAATTATTCATAATATAGAGGCTAAAAACTGACTTTAGGTTAAGTGTGCAACTAGTTTAAGCAAACGATTAAGTTAGGCAATGTGATCGAACGCTAACACTAAGTTAACTAGTTGATCGTCTGCATTTATTATTTTGTTGTATTAGATTCGTACTTTACATGTAAGAGTCTTTCTATGTGTTCAGTGAGCTATATAAAGTCATTTGCTATGTAATGTATGTTATAATAACAATTTGGTTTAATTATTTAAAGCACTCCATTTCAAATTTGTGACTAGGCCATTTGTGGTTTCATTCGTGGCTAAGCCGCCGACTTATTCAACATAATTTGGCCATTTAAAGTCAGCTTGCGGATGTATTTCAATTTCGCGACGCGCCTCCCCAGAAAGTAGGCTACATAAATTGGCCAGGAAGCCAAAATCAAGGCTCAAACACAGCGACAAGGCACAATCAAATGTCCGCTTGTCACACGCTTAATGCGCACCTGGCGTGATTTCCTCTCTCCCTCTCTCTCTCTCTATATATATATACATATATATATATATATATATATATATATATATATATATATATATATATATTGTGTGTGTGTGGGTGTGTGTGTGTCTTTTAGTGAGTTGACTTTTGGTCAAAACCAAAACGTAAACATCCGAAGCATGGCCGTGCCTAGTTCCTGGTATCATTTATGGCAAAGAAATTGGCTGAATATAAAATCATGTATGTCTGCGCCTGGATGGCTCAGTTAATCAGATAAGAAACACACACACGCCTGTCTAATTGCCTTCTTTTTTGTGGCCAACAACTTAATTTATTTGGCCTCGCTTTTGGCAGTAGCTCTAAGGTGACTCTGGCATTTTTGATAAAGCGAAATCTCTTTTTTTGCTTTTATTTACGTGAGGTGAATCGATAAAGCTGCCCGATTTACAATAGCAAGGCGTTAGCTTATATATATGCTAATTAAAATGACTTATACGCAGATTCCACCGGACATAATGACAGGCTTCAACCACCCAGTCCACACGCCATATGGCATGTGTGTGTATGTTATTTGAGAATCCTCTTGGGCTGAGATTAATTAATAAATAAAAAAAATTTCGGGCGCCGTTGACAGCCATTAAAAAGTGCGAGCATTAAACAAACAGATAAATGTCGATTATCTCTGAACCCAAAAGCCAATTATGAACTCAGAGTGTTCCGCGTAAAGTCTGCAACATTAATGCACTTGAAATTGGGCTACTTAAACGGAATCACTCAAGAAGTGGATTTAAAGCGAAACACTTCAGACTACTCAAGGACGACATTCGAGCTGCTTAGGGAGATTAAACTTGTTGGT
This sequence comes from Drosophila fulvimacula, assembly GCA_035045555.1. Taxonomy (NCBI): domain Eukaryota; kingdom Metazoa; phylum Arthropoda; class Insecta; order Diptera; family Drosophilidae; genus Drosophila; species Drosophila fulvimacula. The sequence continues at coordinate 1,611,474 of JAWNOX010000018.1, read as the reverse complement.
AAAAAAAAAAAAAAAAATATATATATATATATATATATATATATATATATATATATATATATATTTACCATATTTTATTAATTATATATACATATATTTATATGGCCATATATACAATATAGAAAGTCAGACAATCAGTCATTCAATCGATTGATCAATCAGTCAACAAGAAACTCACTCAATAACCAACAAGTTTTTCAAGAAGTCAGGCAATCAGTTACTCAGTCAGTTAGTCAATCAGTCACTAAGTAAGTCAATCACTACCTTACGCAATCTGCCCATCAGTGAATCAATCAGATAGTTAACTAGTCAGTCAACCAGTAAGTCACTGGATAAATCTGTCAATGAATCACAAATTTAGTGAGATACTTAGTTATTTGCTAATTTCATCACTGATGAATTATCAATGATCATTATCATATCAATCAACAGTTTTACAGTCTCAACCAAGAAATAACGGTTGCGATAATCAATAGGTGATTCAATCTGTCAATCTATCAGACAGTCAATTCCCCAGTCAGTCACTAGAAAATCAACTCACCCAATCAATTTAACAATCAATCACACACATCAGTCATTCAGTCAATGTGTCCGTCCATCTGACAGTCAATTAATCTGTCAACAATCAATCAGTCGATTGATAAGACTGTCAGGAAAGATTAAAACTGTGGGCCCCATTCAATGAATTCATAGACTCATCGTTCAGTCAATCATGTAAATCAATCTCAGACATCAATCTGTACAGCTGTCAATGAGCTAATCAATTAATCCATCAATAAGTCAGTAAGTCAATCAATCAGTCAAACAGTTATTCAATCATGCTATGAGTGTGTCAGACTGAGTAAATGATAATGATAACCTTCAGTCGAAAAAGTGATATACAACTAGACTTATGTATGCATATAGTTTATTGGTAGATCTGTGTTTCACTTGTCATACAATTTTTTTATTTTTATACTCATTTCTATGCTATTTAAGCCAGAGACTTGAAATTTGGAATATATACTCATGTGTACTCTCGTCAGATAACGTGTCAAGATTTTCCAGATTCGCCCACTACATGTCAGAAATACTACTTTCAGCAGTCCTAGAGAGTTGAGATTTAGATACTCGCATACTCGCGTTGACATCCCAAGTTGAATAAGCTATGGCGCATATATCTACGCTCATTGGGGGCGTGGCAAATCGGGCGAATCTGTATCTTCTACAGTTTTAGAGCTAGATCGACCAAATTTAGCACGTGAGTAACTGTTATGATCCTATAAAGATTTACAAAAAATAATATATCCACGCCGACTGGGGGCGTGGCAAATCGGATCTGAATAAATATCAATTTTGCATCTTCTGTTATATTTTGAAAACTATTGATGCTAGAAACTTGAAACTTGGTATATATATTTGTATTAACGTCCCAAGTTCAATAAGCTATGGCGGATATATCTACGTCCGCCCACAGGGAGCGTGGCAACCGCATGAGTTTATCGCTTCAAAAGTTTTAGTGCTAGAAGATTAAAAATTGGATTGGTAGGTGGCTGGTGACCACCTCTATTGATCGCCACCACTGTGCTTGTCAAACCAATAATAATTATAAATAAAATGTGTATAAAATACCGCCTTCTATGACATTTGTCAATTGCCTAAACGTTTTGTTGAATAACTTCTGTATTACTTAACGGATTTTAATGAAATTTTCAGCATATAATGTATATATTCAACTGAATTGTAAGAAATTGGTGTATATCAAAAACCAAAATTGTATTAAATACACATGACACTAAATACAAAATTTAGGGATAATTAGGGGTAAATTGGTTTCGTGGAATGTTATGGAACTGGGAGCTTGCGGTGTGAATGAGTATTTCGCAGTTTTGTATTCTGTCTGTGTAAAAGGATGTTCCAGTTTCTATACCAACAAAATAAATTTCATTCCTTTGATTCCTTCGAAACTTCAAATGTTTAAAATTTGAAAGTCATCAACTGTTCAACGATATGTTGTGTTGAGAACATAAAGAGCTGTCGATTATTGGTAATTGGTGAATGATTATGAAGTTATATATATATATATATATATATATATATATATATATATATATATATATATATCATACACAAATCATGTAAGTCGACATACAGAAGGCAGCAATTGCCTTGGCTATTGAGAACTAACTTATCAAGAACTAACTTATAATGAAATTTGTTTTGCCCGCAAAATGTATTTTAATCAAAAAAGTATATAATTTTCACTCAAATATTATAAACGCTTCATGGCTGTAAAGCCTCCACAATTTGTTTAGAATGAAAAGGAATCTGAAAGTAGAGCTTTTAGCACATCTGTAGCTAAAAATAACGAGGATTAGTAGTAGTTGCTACATTTGATGTATTCACATTAGTATTGCCAATTCTCGACATATAAAGAGCAGCCCTCGAATAACCAAAGGCAAACGAAACAAGTAAGGAAGCTCTAGTCGAGACTGCTCGACTAAGAGATACCCTGAACCCTTTGAATAGCTGATATTGGAAGCTTGCTATGATTATTTCACATATATGTATATTGCAAGCAACACATACACACATATGAGCACGCGGTCTGCTAACTGAGCAGCGACTGCGCTTGGGCTGCAATATGCCTATGACATGGTAAATTTAATGTTTAATAACTTTTTTGGTAGATGGACTTTTTTAATCAAGTTTTCACTGTGTAATTATAGCATTCATATGTGTCTATTTGCCAAAGTACAAGGCTCTATTATTTGAAATACGGGTTTTTCAATGGGTTTCAGGGTATAAAAATATTCAACATTTTAGGAAAATTCGTCGCCATAAGATCTAACATTTTTAATGATTATTTGTATTTAAAATACATGTATATATGTAATTAATATATTTCAAAATGAACATTTTCAAGTCCCTGATTGTTTCAGATTCGAACTGAAAACTTGTGTTTTCTTATGGCTAACTATTTCTTGAAGAATTTACTCGAAATACTATTATATAATTTATACTATTTGGCATTTTATACTATTCGTAAATTCGATATAATATACTATAATATTAATATACATTTCTTGTAATTTTACAAATTTTCCTAAAAGGTAACCAAACTATATGCAAGTCTTATACAAACCAAACGATATACACATATATAATAAATATAACTGATATATGCAGACATATACATAAATTTGCAATAGATTACCGAGTAGGAAAGCAAATAATAAATTGTTAAGAGCAAAACATAAACAAGAAATCAAGCAGGCGTCCCACTCGCAGAGGTTGGCTTTGCTATTATGGAGTGTGGCTCCGGCCTTAATATTGATGGCTGTTGGGGAATGTGACAAGAACACGACAATTGAACATATGTCAACTGGGCCCAAAGTGTGTGCTGCGGATGCCAACAATTAATGAAGCTAATGAGAGTGGCTGCACTTACGGGCGATGCAGTCATGAATGGGTATTTGGCGAACTTATGAGCCAATAAATGACGACGTCATTGGCCAAATTATAAATGTTTAGACAACAACTATTTAAACTTGTCTAAATGTCTACACACACACACACACATGTTTGTGGCTGTGGCGGCGGTCAACGATGCAGCGCATCCAGACTGGCGTCTGGAGATGAATATGATTTGCATGGCAAATTGGGCGCATTTTCAGTACGTGGGTGTTTAAAGGAGAGCCGGCTACAGCATTAACGTGGGCATGGCAGTAACGCTCGGCACTTAATGTATATAGAATAGTTTAATGCCTTAATTATGAGCTGATTTTTTCTATTCATGCAGCAAATCTCTCTCCCTTTCTTTCTCTCTTTCTCACTCTCTCTCTCTCTCTCTATATATATATATATATGTATGTATGTATGTGTATATGTATTTCTCTCAGCTGTGTTGATCTCAACGCACATAGGCAAACAAATTTTTTTTTTGTTACATTAAAATTATTTCACATTTTTTTAAAATATGCAAACCAGTTGTTTGTTTGTCTGTTTGTTTGTTTGTTTGTTTGCTTGCTTGACTGCTTGTCATGTTGTCGAGCGAGGCGCGCTTCATTTGTTGTCGTATTTGTTGCTTACCAATCCGCCTACGCCACAGTAGATGGACAGCGAGACGAGCAGTCCGATATGATTCAAAGCTGATTTCAATTTGAGCGATTGCCAGCAGGCGGAGCTGCGACTGCAAATTCCATTGCCGCTTTCAACAGCCTCAACGCGGCGATCCAAATGCTTAAGCTTCTCCAGTAGCTCAGTATTGGCCTCATCCTGGGAGTCGTAGTCGGCTGGCGACCGAACCTTGGCTGGCATCGCTTTGCACTTGCGTCTTGTTCAAATTCACGATTGTTACTGTCTGATTTTAGGCTGTGGTCCTTCCATCAATTAGCTGGCGAGCTGCGCTCGCCACTTAAACTACCTCGCACCATTGTAGGTAATCCAAACAATTTTTTTTTAATAATTGCGATTAACTGCACTGAGTCGCACGCTATTCAAATACGCGCCAAATGAAACGTCGCGAAAGCAACCGTAGCGCACAGTCAAAGGAAATCAAAACCAACCGCACTCGACGACAGCCAACGAGGCGTATGAGCAGCGGTCTCAACAAAGTTGACAGCATAACAGCCGTGCTCGCCTTAACAGTGCCCCTTTGAGTCTAACAGTGCGTTAGCAAAACACTTCTGTACCCACTGTTAGGTGTTACAGCGCCTAGTTAGCTATGTTATAAATGAATGTTTAAATTGTTGCACATAGTCCAATAATTTTTATTAAATTCATATTTTTTTAAACATTTATAATTTAAATCAAGTTTTTGCTTCAATGCTTAATGTCTAATGCTGTGCAATCTAGATGAACGACAGCAAACTGTATGCCCATTTATTGGGTTTAATATATTTATGAGAGGTTACAATACATATATATATATATATATATATATATATATATATATATATATATATATATATAGTCTAAGAAACATATATATATATATATATATATATATATATATATATATATATATATATATATATATATATATATATATATATATATATGTATATATATATATATATATATATATATGTTTCTTAGACTATATATATTAAGTATGTCCATAATTTTCTCTAACATTTGGATAGCTTTTGTATGATCAAGATCTTTTACATATGTATATAGACACTCATATATCAGATATAGATATTTGAATTACACTGAAAGCAATTGCAATTGCATTTACACATTGACTTTAGTTATTGAATAATACATCAAATTTATTTACCTCTACTTATTTAAAGAAAGGTATTTAATGGAGCAGTTTGACTACGTGTATTTGTTCGACTTAACTAACTAACGTAACGAAGTTTAGGTCACCTAAACATAAATGTAATCTTAATAATATCGTTTAAAGTTAATGCTAATTTAAAGGTTCATTTATAGAATAAGTCAACTAAGAGCTCGTATGACTAGAGCAGTATACGCGTCCTTCAAAAATATACGAAACAAATCAAATAAAATAAAATAAAAAATATAACAAAAAAAAAAACAATTATAATGCTCTCTATATTTTGGTTCAACATAAATTTACCAAAAACATATATATGTGATGCACATATTGAAGAGCCACTTCATTTTTGAGTATATTACCCGAACAATAATAAGTAGTTACATAAAGTATTTCATATTAAACAGTTTAGACAATAATAAGTAGTTAAAGAAAGTATTTTATATCAGGTATTAAGTACTAATTTGTGGGTGAAAGTAACAGAATTTCTTGATTCATGTAAATTATAATTATGTCAAGTTGATTCACTGCTATAACTCCTCCGAACTGCCTTTAGACAGTTTAGACAATAATAAGTAATTAAAGAAAGTATTTCATATCAGGTATTAAGCACTATTTGTGTGTGAAAGTAACAGAATTGCTTGATTCAAGTAAATAATAATTATGTCACTGCTATAACTCCTCCGAACTGCCTTTAGACACTTTAAATAATAATAAGTAGTTAAAGAAAGTATTTCATATTAAGTATTAACCACTAATTTGAGTGTGAAAGTAACAGAATTGCTTGATTCATGTAAATTATAATTATGTCAAGTTGATTCACTGCTATAACTCCTCCGAACTGCCTTTAGACAGTTTAAATAATAATAAGTAGTTAAAGAAAGTATTTCATATTAAGTATTAACCACTAATTTGTGTGTGAAAGTAACAGAATTGCTTGATTCAAGTAAATAATAATTATGTCACTGCTATAACTCCTCCGAACTGCCTTTAGACACTTTAAATAATAATAAGTAGTTAAAGAAAGTATTTCATATTAAGTATTAACCACTAATTTGTGTGTGAAAGTAACAGAATTGCTTGATTCATGTAAATTATAATTATGTCAAGTTGATTCACTGCTATAACTCCTCCGAACTGCCTTTAGACAGTTTAAATAATAATAAGTAGTTAAAGAAAGTATTTCATATTAAGTATTAAGTACTAATTTGTGTGTGAAAGTAACAGAATTGCTTGATTCATGTAAATTATAATTATGTCAAGTTGATTCACTGCTATAACTCCTCCGAACTGCCTTTAGACAGTTTAAATAATAATAAGTAGTTAAAGAAAGTATTTCATATTAAGTATTAAGTACTAATTTGTGTATGAAAGTAACAGAATTGCTTGATTCAAGTAAATAATAATAATGTCATGTTGATTCGCTGCTACAACTCCTCCGAACTGCCTTTAGAATATCCATAGTCGGATGAATCCATGAAGTTTAAATTAGGTCTGACGAAAAAAAATGTACTAATTAGTTAACAAGTTATTATAGGTTTTAGCTTTTATCGAGCAGCTAATTCGAAAAGAAAAATTGATTTTACTTTTATAGACCAAGATATGGTACAAACTATTATTTATATATGCTATTAGTGTTAGTAAGAGTTAAGAATGAAAATTAATACAAGTTTACAATAAATAAAGATTTTTTCAGTTCCCAAACAAACTAAACAAAACATATTTAGATTGAATATCGAACTTTCATAAATTATAGGAAAAACCTCATTTGTTTTTTGCAGTTAATTTCGATTCGAGATCTTTAAACAATTCTATAATTCTAAACTAGCATTCTTTGTTGGCTAAACATAAATCAAGATACAAATTATATATATAGTCGTTATTCTCTGCGCATTTTAATTGAATCAGTTAAAAAAGATGTATAAAAAATATATAGAAATTTTTATAGAAAATTGTAATAATATTGAAAACTATATATATATATATATATATATATAGTTTTCAATATTATTACAATTTTCTATAAAAAGTTTTTTTTTCTATATTTAAGATTTTTTTTTAGAAATTTTGAAATATCATTTAGTTTGCACAAGGGTTGGAAATAATCAACTGTAGCTCAATTTATTGCTTGGAATATTTGTGAATGCATTTGAAATCTGTTCTAATTCCGGAAATTTGAAATATATACGAAATAGAAATATAATTAGTTTGGTACTTATTAAATTTCATTCAACTCTAATTTACTTTGATTGTCTTTCTTGATAAGCCAAATAAATTACAGAAGCAATTCAACTTTTAACATTTAAGCATCTACAGTATTTCGAAATGTTATTGAAAGTTATGTTAGCTAGACACGTAAGAGCAACAGCGAACAGAAACGTTTCGTGCAGTAAAAGAGATAGCATATTATGCGCATGCAAATTAGAATGAGAGAGAGAGAGAGAGACACACACACACACACACACATACATACACGCACGCACACATGTATAGAGAAGCATTTAGAGCGAGATAAAAAATAAGGCGCTGTTAATAACCTTCTACGCGACTCGTTCATCTCGTTGACTTGATTTTGTCTAAGCTTCGAACACTGTCAAAATATCCTCCATTGTAAGTCTAGAGTTTGAATGAAGGGTGTTGGTCATTTGAAAATCGGGCGCTACAACACACGAAAGACCAATACAAGATTAAACCCAAACAATTATAAAAATGAACAATCACATCAATATACAATATATATAGTAAATAATAATAAGAACAAATCCACACTACGCACCTCCAAACGGACCAATATCATCATCAGACTCCAGACTCGGCATGTGAACAATCGGCGAGTATGTCGGCGTCTGGATACTGCCTGCACCGCTGAGCGTGTTGGCTGCAACAGGTGGTGTCGGATGTTCATCGCCGAGCTCACTAATTTGGAATCCAGACGATTGTGATGTCTGTTCGGCTGCAACGCTGCTCCTTACCTCATGGGCAGACTTAAAGCTGCTTTCTGACTCCGGTGAGTCTAAGCGCAGGTTACGATTGCTACCAGTTGGCGAGGACAGCGCCAGCAATGGAGTATTCTGCCTAGATGGTGGTGTGTGCAGCTCACGCACATCCTCAATAGATGTCTGAATCTCTAATATGTCATCAGAGACATCATCTTCTAGCGCTATTGTCAGTAATGAACTGTTGCTTGAATCACTCTGCTCTATGTCTTCTACCGGCTGGATATGTTCTCGCTGCGGATCTACAGCATTTAGTTCTATATCTGCGTCCTTCCCTTCATTTTTCTCGTCCTCTGACAAAGCCATTTCCTCCTTATTATCTTCAGATTTGGCTGACTCAGCTGAAGTAGCGGTTTTCTTCTTTTTTACCTCCGACTGAGAGCTTGACTTCGGGCCATCGACATCCTCATCGTCACTAACTGTTGTAGTTACAACGGATACCCTTTTCTGGGGCGTCGGAGTGCCCGAGCGCCGCACGCCCAACGTTTGATAATCTGGCATATCGTTGGGCACTGTAATACGAGAAATAGTTTATGGACTTCCTTCCGCCTAGCTAGCTTAACTTACCAATGTACTCTTCGCCAGTTTCGTTTTCTGTGCTGTCCTCATCGCTGCTATCGTCGATTCTCAGATTAGCCAAATCAGGGACGTTGACATCTGATTGCTTGACCTTGGTGGCAGTCCTCTTTCCACCATTGCAAGAAGACGGACATCCTCGTTTCTTGTTAGTGGCCGCGCTAGAGGTAGATGCATTCAAAACCGTGTCCGGCTTCAGTTCAATGTCCTCGAGCACATTGCCAGTGGCATCGACTCGCTGCAAACGTGTTGGCACCGAACCACTCTGCGTCCTCAATGTCCTCTGCGTCCTCTGCGTCCCCGAAGTGGACGGAGATTTGTGCGGCTTACTACCAAGTATTTCGACAGATTCACTGAATGAAACTGACAGCTTTGCTTTTGACTTGCGCTTTTCTAGCTTGGCTTGTTCAGGGTCCTTAAACCGCCTCAACTTGATATAGCAGTTAAAGAAGCGCGAGCCATACTGATTGATCAGCGTCTTACTCACGTTCAATGGCTTTACCCTTTTGGGTGATTTCTTTAGACTCGGCGGCGGTGTGTGAGTACGCGAAGTATTGAGCGCAGGCCGTAATTTGGAGCCGTTCTGTTGTAAGGGCACCTTGACGCTATCGCTCGATTTAGTCTTTTTGACCGACGACGATGGTGAACCATCGCGAGCTGAGGGATCAGATACGCTGACCAAACGCTTGCGTGAATTTTTGCATTTAAGACCTTTGCCATAAGTATGATGGTCAATCTCTGCCTGATTCAAACGCTTGATGCGTACAACAAATCGTCTAATGCCAGCAGTCTTGGCAATTCGCTGTGCCTTCGAAGCCACTGACGCATCCGTAAACATTTTTTGTTCAGCCTTTGTTTTCGGCGGCTGTAAATTTGAGTCATCTGCATCATCTTCCTCGACAGGTTTCTCGGCATCACTGTCATCATCGTCACCATCGTTGTCTTTCTCGTCCTTTGTAGCGTATGTACGCGTAGCTTCCTGTAACTTAGTTGAATTTGTAACCTTACCATCATATTTTTTTTCATCTTCCTTCTCTGTTGTCAAAAAAAAAAAAATAAATAAAAATGTTTATAACTGTATTATATTTGCTTCGACTTTAGTTCTAACTCGCCTATATAGGTCAGAGGCTTTGAGACGTTGATTTTGAACGACGCATGTGGAATCGCGTCATAGTCGGAATCTTCTGTAAATAATTTATTCATAAAAATAATTATATATGTATGTTGTGATTTCTATGTTAAATGTGCCCAAAATTAATACTGGCGAACCTGATGACGACGATAGCATTAATTGTTTTTCCACGGTCTCCTCATCTGTTTCATCCTGCCGCATTGTTGGAGGTGGTGGTGCAGCGCGCACCATGTCGAATAGATCCATTTTTAGTGTGTGTGGGTAGATTTGTCTATGTGATTGTGAATGTATCTAATTGTTGCTTCTTAGCTATTTGGCAGAGTCGTCAACCACAATCAAGAGCACGGACACAAGCACATCCAAGTTTTGCCTGAGCCGCCTCAAATTTTGGTCCAAAAACGAACGAAGCGCGAAAACCACACACAAAAGTAGAAAAAATTAACAAGCACAAAATTATTGCAAGAACAATTTAAATGGACCTCGACCTAGTTCGTACACGACAATCGTCGAATGTATTTGCAAATTTTTCATTTACTTACCGTAGCAGCAACAACTTTCTTTAACAAAAATTGCGAGGCAAAAAAATAAACGCGGAATTCGACTCTACTCCGAAGAGACACCGACGCCGTTGTGTAGTGATGTAAAGCTAACCATCGATATATCGAAACGTTTGGTATCGAAATTGACGCGATAATACCACGAACAATAGCGGTTGAGTAATCAAACGAACAACCGAAATTCTGACGAATCTTGATTCGGGGAAAAAGCTATCCTGGAATAGTGAGAGAAAACCTTGACTGTGCAAATTGACAATTCAATTTAAAGCTCGATTTTATATTGTCGACAGCATGACCGAACTAACTGCCTTTGACATTTCGAATTTTACTATTTTATTAACACTTAAAATGTTTGAATTATCGACTGCAAAATATTTGGGCAATTGAGTTCCCTTACGTCAAGTTGAATGCGAGAATTGAGTGATCTGGCACCACCAGCGGCGGATCGAGATGCGTGCGACAATAATAAAAATTGGAGCTTCGAATTTTTCAATTGGAATTTTTATTCACTTTCATTTTTGTATAATTGGTTAATTGCAATAAATATGATTTTGTACAATTAGTTGGCGAATTTTTGCAGGCAGCAAAACATTGTGCAAATTAGCAATTGTTTGGATTTCGTTTCGTTAACATTTCGATTTCTGAGGATAACACCTTCAAAGACTAGCACAAAAAGTTCGCCGGCTCAGCATATAAATACATATGTATAATATATAGTAAGTAGTACATACAAAAGCTATGTAAACATATCTCAAGATAAAAAGAATACTTTGCGTAGACAGGGGCGAGTGGTAAGTTAATTAATTAATTGGGCGGCGAAATATATGTATATAGATAAAATAAACAACGGCTCTAAATAAAAATAATAATAAACAATTAAATACATTATAAAAGTACAAACATTTGCTGGCGATTATGTGTCGTGTATGCATGTATATATATGTGTGTGTATGTGTATGTATGTGTATGTATGTGTGTGTGTGTGTGTGTGTGTGTGTGTGTGTGTGTGTGTGTGTGTGTGTGTGTGTATGCGTGTGTGTGTGGGTGTGTATATTGCAGTCGAAAATTGTCATGTCCGGCGGCTACTCTGTCACGGCACCGCACGGCGTTCCTTAAATGTACACCTTGAAAGCGCTCCAGCCGTGGAAGCACTTCGTGAACCGTCGGGACTCCTTGTTCTTCATGGTGAGGAACAACTTGCGCGGCCGCTCCGGCTGCTTAATGCGCATGTGCTGTATGTAGACCTGGGCCGATTTGTATGCCAGTTTGACCTCGACCTCACTGCAGCGCGGGCCCATCCATAGGAAGACGTGCTCGCCATTATCGAGTATCATAATATCGTCGTCGGCCAGATCGTCCTGACAGAAGTCCGCGCACTTCTCGGCCACCGTGTAGTAACCCCGCTCGTTAGAGCAGCGGAACAGTCGCGTATAGTTCATATATTCCGCATTCGTGTCGTATGGCTTGCGGCCGCCGAGCGCAACCCAGAAAAAGTTTTCCGGCTCGTCGCCTTCGTTGAGTATCTGCGGATAGGAAGCGAATCCATTGTGGAGTAAGTTGAGGACTCAAAAGAAATATTTTGTTGTTCACTCACCTGCAGGCTCACCCATGGACTGTTGAACATCTGTTCGGCTATATCCTGCACCAGCTTCGACTCTTCGTTGCAAGCCTTGCTGCCTAGCCAAACGTACACAATGCCTGACTGTGACTCGTCCTCCGTCTCGAATGGCACATGTAGAATATAGCTGGGGGTGGACATCATTAAAGATTGGACAATCTAAGCGTTCATGCGGATTGGAAGGAACTTACCAGAATGCCGAGTTCAGGTGCACTGCATCCGGCTGGATCTGTATGAGACGAGTGGTCAATGCACCGCCATTGGAACGCAAATGGAAGAACTGAACAGCAGGCTTGCCTTCGGGAGTGAGCGCCTTGTCCTTGCGCTTGCCCGTGTGGATGATGAACTTGCGCTTGAAGTGCGACATGAACTTGAGGTTCTCTTGCTGCTGAAAGATGCGCATCACCTCCAGTTCCTCGCCGAACATCGCCTTGAACTTCTTTTGCAGGGTGAACGTAAAGGTCAGCCAGCCCATGTTGCCGGCGTTGCGGCCCTGCCAGAAATAGACGACGCACTCGATTTCATCCTCGGGCGGCGCAGACTTGCTATCGTCTCCGTTGGCCTCGGTAGCCCCCTCGCCAGCATCAACATCGTCCACAGGTATGCAGTAGCGGCACAGAAAGACATAGCACTCGCCCGTATAGAAATGGCCAAGCTCCTCCTCGGGCAGTCGGACGAACTTCTTGTTCTCGAGCACGAAAGCCTCCATCATCTCGAGATCATAGTTCCACTCTTCCTCCAGCTGTTCAGCTTCGGCCAGCGGCATGGCGCTCTGCCGTGGCATGAACAGCGCCGCCAAATCTGTGCGCGTCTCCTGCTGGCGCGCCCATTGCGTTAAGTTCGCGCCCGTCTTGGCCACCGACTTGGCGGTGCGCGTGAAGTCAACAGCCATGACCTCATCCCAGCCGGGAAATTTGGTGCGAAAGATTTGCATCTCATTGCCCTCCGGCACGCGCATGACCAGCGCACAGTCTGGCCGCTCGAGCATATTGAACAGCTCACGGCTGAGCTTCACCGCGGCGGCGCGCACCAGACGAGTCGATTTTTTGCCGAACCAGACGAACAAATCCGTGTAGCAGTCGAGGATGTAGACGTGCTTGCTGTTGAGCAGCGTGTGGCTGAGTTTCTGCTCGGGCAGCTCCACCTGCGGCAGCTCCAAGTAGCCCATGCCCAGCTGCACCTGATAGAGGCGCGGCTGCACAGGCGCATAGTTCTCGTCGATGTGCTCTTTGGGCGGCGGCAACTGGGCCACCTCCTCGGGCAATATCTCGAACGCCTCCCAGAACTCAGGACTTTCCGCGCCCTGCATGTCAACCAGGATGTCGCACTTGTTCTTGCGCTCCGTCTTGTTGATCTTCTCGGCCATGAGGCGCGCCTTGGAATTGAGCGTGTTCTTGGAACGCTTGCCTAACCAGATATGTATGCGTGTGCCCACGTCTAAGACGAATGCATGCCGTGGATCCAGCGAGTGCACCACCACGGCCATCGGCTCCAGGTGTATACTGGCTCCATACGCGTGCACCAAGTAAAGCCGGGTTATGTGTATCATCTCCTCGATGGTGTAGAAGCCGGTTGCAGTGCGTCCGCCCTCAATGTAAATGACCTCCGTCTCGAACAGGGCCAAGAACTCATCGGACTCATCGCCCTGCTCCTCTCGAATTGTGCGGCAACGAGCGCCCAGGTAATTGCGCAAGTTGACCGCATGGATGGCGGCGCAGGCGCGCTTGTCCAGCGTTGCCTCATTGCCAATCCAGAAGTAGATCTCCCAGTTGAGCGTGTGCAGCTCGTCGAACTTGGTTTTGAGCACGATGTAGCAATCGCCCTCGTAGAATTTGCCATGCACCACTTCCTCGATTTTGTTGGGCAGGAAGTTTTCGATCTCCCAGATAGTCAGGCCAGGCTGCTGACCGTCCTCCTTCTCAAAGAATTTGGAGTAGTCCAGCTGCGGCTTCTCTAGCGATTCGTCCCAGCGTTTCGGTTTCAGCGACTCCGTTGCCATCATATCACTGTCGTCCTTGTCCTTATCTTTTGCCACGTCCTTCATGCCCTTGAGCACCTTGGCTGCATCCTGGCCACCATCCGGACCCTCTGTACGTGGCCCCCGACGCAAACGTATTTTGCGCGCCGTCGCATCCTTCGTCGTCGGGGCGGCTGGTACAGAGGGCGGCACAGCGGCTCCGGCCAGACGCAGCTGCGTCTGCAGTGAGAAGTCAATGTTGTAGAACTCCAGGCTGGTCGTGTTGTTGGCCTCACTGGGCTTTGGCGGCATCACCAGCTCCGGATTGTCGCGCAAATCCAGCTGATCCAGGCCCTCCAACAGGTGAATGGCATCGGGCAGGGTAATCAGCCGATTGCTGCTCAGGTTGAGCTGCTTGAGCGCTCCGCAACGGCACAGACCCTCGGGCACCATCTCGAGCAGATTATTGGCCGCCGAGAAGCACTCGAGAGCGCCCAGCTTGCCGATGCCCGAAGGGATGCCCTCGAAGTTGAGCTTGTTGTCGTTGACGAACAGGCGGCGCAGCCGCGACAGCTTACAGAGAGCGGCGGGGAGGACGGTCAGCTGGTTGCGCGATAGATTCAATGACTCGAGGCGCTGCCATTGGTCCAGGCTGGAGCTGAGCTCGCTAATCTCATTGTCGCTAAGATTGAGACGCACTATCGTGGCCACTTTGTAGACGCAGTCGGGCAGCTTGGGCAGTGCATTGTGCGATAGATCCAGCTCAGTCAGATTGGCCAGACTGTCGATACTGGTGGGAAAGTTGAGCAGCGTTCGCTGCGTGCTGCTCATGTTGAGCACCTCGAGGCTCTGCAGCGAGGGCAACTGGCGCAGCTGAAATAGCTCTAGTGGATTGTGGGACAAGTCCAGCGTCTTCAGATTGGTCAAGCGGCGCGTTTGAGGCGGAAGCGTCTCCAGGCGGTTGTGTGATAAATCGAGGAAGAGCAAGTCCGTCAAGTGTATGAACAGCGCCGTGGGTATGCTTTCAATTTGATTGTAGCTCAGGTTAAGCACAATTAAGTTCTTGGCACGCTCCAGGCCTTCGGGTACCTCTTTGAGGCGATTGTGCGAAAGATCCAATGTGGTTAGCTCCTCCAGTTGGAACAGCTCGGGCGGTATGCCGCTGTTCTTCAGCTGATTGTGGCGCAGATCCAGCGACCGTAGGCATGGCAGTTCCGTCAGCTCACCAAAAAGCTTCTCCAACTGGTTGTGGTTGAGGGAGAGGTGCTCGAGCTTCTGTAAATGGCCCAACTCCTCGGGTATTTGCTGTAGTCGTGTGTGGTCCAGTGTCAGCCACTGGACGCGCAACATTTGCCGCATGGAGCTGGGGAATGTTTTCTGCAAGGCGAAAGGCAATAACAATCAATGGCAATAACGGTAAATGACTGTTAATGTAAACAAAAGACAAATGGTGCAGTTAAAGTCGGCGCTGACGCTGCCAATGAAGTTAGCGTTGGCGTCTGCGTCGACGTCGCCGTCGACGTCAACGTCACCAGCTGCAGCAGCTGTGCGCTGTCCGATGACAAATTCGCCGTGAATGGTTATATTTTTTTTTCGTATTTGGAGCAATGACTGAACCACTAATCTAAGACTGGGACCGACCCGCTTGCGCAGGTGAAACAGTCATCAGCTAACAGCTAGCGATCAGCACTTAATTTAGCATTTGAATTTACATTCCGCATTTAGCTCCGCAACAACAACACACAATACTTACGCTGAAATCATTTTTAGTAAAATCAACGCCGCGCACGAACGGTAAAACACTCATCCTGGATATGCTACGTACTCTGCTACTGCTTCTTGTGTGGGAGCGGAGAGTAGCATAAAATTAATAATTTTGCGTCACGGACACGGAGACGGACGGCGAAAACGGCTGTGAGCTCGTTCTTGTTATTGCTATTTCAATGAATATGTGCCTGTGCCTATTCTAGCGATGGCATACTATCGATATTACCACTTAGCGAATAATTCGTGTGCGATATTGGTAAACGAAGGAAAAGAAATTATAAAATCAGCACGACTTGTGCGATAACAGTGTAGCTGTAACATATCGATTTTTAATACTTATTTTGAATGTGTGCAAACGGCATCAATAGCTTAGTTTCTTGTATTCTTTATTTATAAAGTGAAATGTAGGTAAAACTTAAGATTCTTAACATTATACATCAATAATAATAACACAAATATTATTATTACAATAAATAAAAAATTATGTTAATGTTATTATGTATGTCAGTCCGGACCAATTTCAATAGGTCAAAACTATTCTTATCAAGCTTCGGTCAAATACTATTGCGTATACACATCGCTGACTTTGAACAGATCGAACTGGCAGTTCGATCGACTAGTTTAGCTAAAGCTTTTTTCAAGATCATTAAGTAAAGCAAAAAAGCGTACAAGAGAAGAAGAATCCTGGAGAATATTAACTGAATAGTTCTATTCTATGTTTTTATTTTTAAATAAAATTCTTTGACTTATTCAGATTGGCATCTATGTACTTATATTAGAGAATGAATTTGTTGTATCATTTGTTTTCAAATTATCTTATTAGTTAGTGGGACCAGTGTGTACACGCAGTGACTATATTTTGTGCAATATCCATGTGTGCACACTGTCAGTGTGTGCTCTTTAAAGGGGGTGGGAAATTGCGCACGGAGCGCAAGAGCGCTGCAAGGACTTCAGTCTCCTGTTATCCTGTAACTGTTAAGCTTGTCGCCTATGGCATATCAACATCGTATGCGTATTGTAGAGGGTGTGACCAAGTTGGACGAGAAAAACTTTTCATACTTTGCTCAGTCTTCGGAATGTAAAGTTCCTGCAGGACTTTTGCCTCAACGACGTTGCAAGAAAAACTAAAAAAAAAAAACTAAAAAAAAAAAAAATAAAAAACAAAAAAAGCTAAATAAAAACGAAACCAACTGAATCGAACACAAATCGCAACTAGAGTGAAAATGCTAAAAACTTGTCAAGCAAAGTGCTCCGCTGCCATCTAAAAATACGTTTCGTGGTCTTGTGCCTGGCGAAAATCAAATTTAAAAGTAAGCAGTACGTGAATGCGGCGATTGTCGAGGCTCGCACCTCGCTAAGCTCCCAGCGTTCCTCAGCTTTGTTTGTTGTGAAAAATTGTGTACCCATTTTGAAAAAGGAAAAAAGGGAGTGTTTGTTGTAATGTCCTGTGCCGCACTCAAAGCGAACTGCGACATGCCAACTTTGCAGATGCAGTTAGATATTATGTATATACATATATATGCATGCATAAATACATGTACATATGTACACATATATAGTGTATATTGACTTATGTGTAAGTGTATGTATATAACAGGCAGTCTCTGTCCGTTGTTATTTAAAGCTTGCAGCGTCCAGAGGTAGAGTGGGTGTGCTCCTGATTATGCGTGTCCCAAAAAACCCAGCAATATAAATATGTATGTATGTATGTAAATTGGATATATGCATGTACATGTATGTATGTACATACATGCACGCACACATGCGCTCGTGCTGCTGCCTGCGTGTGCAGTGGGCGTGTAAGCTGGAGCTGCTGGCTGCAGGCTGTAAGCTGCTCTGGTTGCATTTATAATGGCAACTGTCAAATGTTGCAATTGCCCAATTGAATAAAAGCACAAAGCCGTAATAGCAACAACAACTAACTAACTAAGCACAAGATGCTGCGCTGCATTTGTCATGTGTGGGCGTGCAGGGGAGGCGGGCTTGCGGCAAACGCAGGACGTGGCACGAGCACAGCGCGATACCGAGCATAAGGAATAAGGAAACAGAGCGAACTTTTAATCAATATATGTATGTATGTACATATATACAAACACATACAAATGCACACACCCAAACGAACGAACGAACGAACGAACGAACGAACGACGACAGAGACGACGACAACGATAGGAGCAATACAAAAGCAACAATAACGGGAATACCACCAGCAGCAGCAACAACAACAAAGAAAAGTATAACAGCGTGAGCGCGCAAGTGGCTTGCTAAAAGAGAGCGAGAAAGAGAGAGAGAGATGGATAGAGAGAGGCAAAGTGATACTGCAAGAGAGTAAGCGTGAGTCAATGAGTGCGCGCCTGGTTGATACCTTTTATCGCTACTCGTATTCGCACTCGGCTAGCAGAGCAGGGCAAGAGCAAGAGCAAGAGCAAGAGCAAGAGGAAGAGGAAGACAAGTGAACAAAATTGCTATTGCGCTGGGCAGCCGCAGCGTCAATAACAGAACGCTCGAGCCTCGAGCAGAGTGTGCGGGCTTTCGACAAAGCAGGGATTTAAGGGTGTGCGTGTGCGTTGCTCTTGCTGTGTACGTGTGGGACTGTGTGCGTGTGTGTGTCGTGTGTCTCAGTATTCGTATAGGGAAGTAGCGTTGAGAAAAAATGGGAGCAAAAACGCGTTGCACAGACAATTTTTAATTAAAGTGATACACATGGCACATTTTGGGCTGCTAGCGTTCGCCCACATGCTTATTAAATAATAACGGTCATGCCCACACACACAACAAACACCCACAACATATACAACGTCTAATGAAATGCGCATACCTTGTCCAGCCGGATAATCGTATGTTTTGTTTAAATTGCAAAATGTGTACAAGATCTTTTCAGTGCGAAAGAAAAATAAGCTATGTATGTATGTGAATCTAAATGGCTTTTAAGCGAAATTCGTGATTGCCCCAAGTCCAAGTCGAAATACTAATAACTAAAAACGCTTGTGTTGAAAAGTATGTGATAAAAAATGTCATAAAAGAGCAAAAGTCAACGGGTCAATAGATCCACATTTTTTTCTCATTACTTTTATCATATTATACGCAGTGCTTGAGTTAAAAATGTGTTAAGTTCGATTATTTTACAGTCTCCATAGATAGATCTTTATGTCCTACATATAGACTCTGCCTAGTTTTGCATTCATGCTGCCTACTCACGCAGTACCCTCCATATTCCACACCACATACATGTACATATATCCGTACGAGATTGTATGTATTTACTCATTTATACGTGTACATATGTATATAATTACCACACTATAGATATCTGAACAGCGCTTGGAACGTGCCAAACCACGCCTAACATTTAAAATTTTTTTTTTTAAATGAGCTGCATCCTTGAAGAGCCTTGTGAACTAATTGTGTTACCATGTTGCTTGTTTCTTGTTCCCTCATGCTTGCCAAAGTGTGCGACAGTTTGATGTCAAGAGTTTAAAACTCTGCACCGCGCGCACGAAGCACAGTGACGAAGTAGAGGACGAGGACGAGGACGAGGACGAGGAAGCGGACGAGGTCGACACCTCCAGGAGCTATAGCACGCCCATTGCGTCTCCATTACCATTTCCAAACTCCATAGCTTAACGTACCGGGCCATTTGGTAAACGCGGTCCAAGCACTCAACGGCTAGTCCCAAATCCAGGATGGGCGACTACCATGAGTTTACGGATCAGTACAAAGTGCCGGTGATCGCCAAGCTGCTGCACGCACTGCCCCATTACAATATCACGTTCCACAAGATCAACAGCACGTTCCGGCCCAACGATGAGATCTACCTGGAGGTAAGTCCTATCTGCACTCATCCCTCACGATCCATGCAAAGAGAGTAGAATAGTGTATAATATATATATATATATATATACCCAATAGGTCATTTTAAATAGAAATTTACTTCGAGTATTCCACTGATTTTGAGACATTTTTTAGTCCAATAGTAAGTATAGATGAATGACTTTTAATAAAAGTAACTAAAAATTATATTCGCAAATAGATAAAAGTAAAATATGAAAGAATCGGATAAAGTCCGATAGATAACAGTATAGTTCTTTTATATTCTTCGCACAATAACTCAAGTTCAGACTTATGTGGGCCACACAGACAGATATTAAGTGACTTACATGGCTGAATTCATTTTGGTTCCTACAAGTTTATCAATTTAGTCAAGCAAACAATAAGTTTAGTAGAGCCAAATGGGTCTATATTTCTTCTATATTTCAGAATTTTGCAGTAATCTAGAAAGAGGCGAGATATAGAGACAGAGAAAGAAATCATAAAGAATGGGTGATATACTATTGCTATAAGAGATATATTATATGGCATTCCATTTCAACAAGGTTGCATATACATATGTATGTACATATATAACATAACAATTAATGCAAAACAAAATAATTCATTTGGAAGTTTTATACTCATATAACGGGCTAAGAAATACTAGAACTTATCTATTTTCCGATGCATATAATTTGTATACGTCATATAGTATATGATATAAGGGCAAACCTATGATAGTTTAAACTGATAGTTTAAACTAACGATTAGTTCAATTTAGCTTGATATCAAAAATATATATATTTATATATACCATAACTGCATATATTGATCGGGAAAACAATCAAGTTACTGTTGAGATGTCTATAGTTTAGTTATTGTTAAGAAATCGTACGCATAAACTGATTCTTATTTTATTGTGTGAACTTATCGATAACTCATAATTTACTATTTAGGTAAGGTCTTGTGACCTTAAAAAAGTTTTTTATCTTATTATAATGAAATTGTATGATGGAAAATGATCGATTGGTCGAAAATTGTATCTAAACAAAGCTGATCGATAAATAAGCGATATGATATTAATGATCTGTCTATAATTAACTGTTCTTAACTGTGCCTTAGCAAAACAGGTTTATTTAGTATGAATATTATTATATTGAGAGATCAATAATTATCGAGAAGCTGTGGAAGATTGATTTTCTCTTTAGTATATGCAGGAGATTTATTAACATAAGTCAGCCTACATGGACTCATAGCGAATGCACACTGTACTGTAGAAACTAATTAACTCTTTTTTCTTATCCACGACCAGAGCCTGGGCATCTTGGGATCAGTGCCGGCAGCTCTGCTGATTGTTTCGCTGCTGGGCCTGTTGTTTTATCTGATGACGCGCTGCTGCGACCGGAAGCCACGACCGGCCCACTCGATAACTAGCCTGAAGGTGGCCCTGTCGATAGTCACGGTGATGTGCTGCGCGGCGATTGGATTGGGTCTCTATGGGAACGACGACTTGCACAACGGTCTGCTGGAGGTGCTGACCGCCGGCCGGAAGGTCGACAACCTGGTGACTACCATACGAAATCAGACGCATATATTGGAGAACACGCTGACCAATCGCATACGGCCGCAGCTGGTGGAGCTGGCGGACATCTTCGACCAGCCGGTGTCCAATCAAACGGCGCTTTCCAAGCTCTTTGTCTCGCTAAATATTGTTCAGGGCAATGTGACGTTGGCCACCAATGCGGCCAGTGATATCCGGCGTCCGCTGATGGGCATCTCAATGACGCACTTTCTAACCGTAAGTACCGCTAGTTAACTGTGCTATCTATAATCATTAGCTGCTCCCTCCCCACCGCCTTTGTCTCCCTGGCCTGATCCTCGATCCCCGGTCCCTGATCTGTTTCTAATTTCGTTGTACAGCGCGGCGATCAATGGGAGCTGATTCGTTGGCCCGGCACGGTGGCAACTCTGGCCCTGCTGCTCGTGCTCTGTGCTGTTTTGCTAGTGGGCGTGGCACGGCATTCGCGCTGCGCCCTAATACTGTTTAGCGTTTGCGGCCTGCTCGCGGTCACCGGCTCCTGGCTCATGTCCGGCCTGTATTTGTCATCATCTGTGGCCGTGGGCGACCTGTGCATTAGCCCAGCCGATTTCCTGGTCTCCACAGCGCCAAGGGATCTGCCCACTAATGTACTGCTGCACTACACCCAGTGCGAGCCGGGGCACACGAACCCGTTTACCCAGCGCCTGCGCGAGTCCCAGAACTCCTTGAACAACGCTCGCAGCGCCATGGCCACCGTCATGAAGATCTCGCTGGTGCTCTTCAAGAGCTCGGGCCTGCAGCCGAAATTGGGTGCGGTCAACGCCGACCTGAACAGCAGCGAACGTCTGCTCACCCAGCTGACCGCCCTGGTCGACTGCAAGGCGGTGCATCACAATTTCCTGGCCGCGGCACGTGGCCTCTGCGAGGGCGGCCTGCTGGGCCTGGTGCTGATGCTGATTGCCAGCTTCATTGCAGCCATCTTGCTGACGATCATGGTGTGGGTCGATTCGCATACTTGGATCTACATACGCAAGCGGAACGACTACGCCCAGGTGGACGAGCCCTCGTACATATCGCATCCGGCGCCACAGAACCATCAGCAGATGATGAACGCGGCTCGCACTTTGCCACGCAACCATAACGGGTAGGTGTTAATTGATCCCTAGACTGATCCCATTGCAGCTCGGCAAAACCGCTCTCATTGCAGGCACTTCAGTCCGCCGGTGATCAGCGGCTCGCACACCCTCCAGCATCCCAACAAGCGACAGCAGCACGAGATGATGGCCCACGCGCACATCCAGCAGAACATGCGAGCAATGGGCACCCACACGCTAGGCAGACTGCCGTCGCACAACCACAGCCCCACTCACATGACTGGTAAGTCCAACTGCCGTTAGCTGAACACCAACACCAATGGCAACACCGACATCCCAACACTCGACACCAACACAGCAAATGCCATCAGTATTAGCATCACCTGCACTATCCCAACTCTCACTCTCTGTCTATCTATCTCTCTCGCTGTATCACGATATCTATTGAGTATTTAAATATATACATATATATATATATATATATATATATATATATATATATATATATATATATATATACATACATACATATATATATATATATATATATATATATATATATATATATATATATATATATATATATACATGTTCAATAATAGTTAACATATTCAGTATATAAACCAAAAGGAAATTTTCCAATTTCGAATTCCTTTTGTGCAGTTTAGGATAAATGAAATGACAAATTATATCTCAATACAAGCTATACTTAGAACTCAAACTATAGACTTTTAGTAGTCGCCAAAGCCTGGTTCACGAACTGAACTTTTGATTTAGGGCATTTACTGGCAGCTTTCGCTATGTATAGCTGGGATAACTCCAAGTTTTCCTTGTCATTACTCCTAAGATTAGATTGAGCGCAATAAATTATACAGGAATCAAAATGCTTATACATATATATATTTATTATATTTGTATTATTTTTTATTTATATTTAATTAAATATAAATTTATTATTAGACTTAGTATTGCCTTTATTAGACTTCATTCTGTTTTCTACTATTCTAAGTCCAATTTTGACGACATGTACTGCTGTAAGCTTCAAAGCTTTAAAGCTTTATGATTAATCAAAGCTTTCTTAGTTGTTTCTTCAAAGATTAAACTCAAAGGAATAAACTATTCATCTAGAGATAAGACTAAGACTAGAATTTGATGAATGGGTCGTAAATTATTTGATAAGAGGATAAGCGAATGGAGGATTCTCTAAAACTTCTCAAGTTCTTATTTGTTCACTAAGCTTTAACTTTAAAGTAAATCTCCTAAGCTCTAAAGATTATATAGGACTATATAGCAGCTTAGATCATAAAGTTTGAGCTGGAATCAAGTTATTCCTAGTTGACGCTACGGAAACGCCGTTCTTTGTGAACCGGTTCATGTTTTGGAACCGTTCTGCGCTTCGTTTTCTGCTCATTTATTTACCTCATTACCGTACCATGCCTGGGACGCTCGTCGACTTCCATCAATCCGTCACATCCGCATCCGTATCCTCTTCCGCCTTGCTAATTGTGTGTACATTTTAGGTCCCAATAACGGTAAATATGCAACCCTAAGCAAACAATGCAAAACTTTGGAAGCCAATGACTTTTACTGAAAATCGTCGCCAGCCGCCGCCGCCGTAGCCGCTTCCTCCATGCCGCCAACCACGCAGGCCCAGGTGGCCCAGGCCCACGCCCATGCCCAGGCCCAGGCTCAGGCTCAGCAGCAGCAACAACAACTGGGTCCCCAGCCTATCTACTGCCATCATCCACATCAGCACCCGCACGCTCATCCACACGCCCATCCCCATTCGCACTCGGCAGCCGTAGCTGCCGCCGTACAGCATCAGCACGCCATTTATCATCAGCAGCAGGCGCAGGCCCAGGCTCAGGCTCAGCAGTACGGCACGTATACGACAGCTGCGGCGGCACATCATGCCCAGCAGCATCATTTGCCGCCGCCGGGACAGAGCCAGATCTATCAGCAGATCCCGGCCCATCTGGCCGGCCAGCTGGCGCCTAATGGCAATCCGCATTCCATTTACCAGCCGCTGGTGGCGGTTAGCCAGGGCTCCATTTACGTGTCCAACTTGGCGACGATGCGCCGCCAGAACAGCCAGGGTGGTCCCCAAATTCCGGCTCACCATCACCAGCAGCAAGGGCCGGTGCAAGCCCAGCCCCCGCCCAATCCCCACCAGCAGCAGCAACAGCAGCCAAATCCTCACGCCCACCAACAGCATGCCCAGCAGCAGCAACAGCCGCCGCCGCCTTCGCAGCAGCAACAGCAGCAGATGCTACAGCATCAGCTGAAGTCGCCGCAGCAACAGCAGCAGCAGCAGCCTGAGACGGAGGTGGTGCCCATTAGCACCGCCATGGATTCGGCCATATATGATCGGGACAAGCAGATCTACAAGTGCTCGACGCTGCGCCAGGGCGGCAAGTTCGATCCCAAGTACAAGCCGTCGATCCTCAACTGCCCATTACCTGAAATACCCAAGGACGCGGAGCAGCCCAAGGTGGAGTCCATCTATCAGCAGCAGCAGCAACAGCATCAGCAGCACCAGCAGCAGCAGCAGCACCAGCCGCAGAACTATTCCAAGTAAGTTGGTCGTCGCTCTCAAACCTTCCCATTCTGTTCAATCTTCCCATTGCCTAGGACCTTGCAACGGCCTCCGATGAAGCTGCCTCCGCAGATGAAGGCCATACCGCCGCCGCGCATTGGTACGCCCACATCGCCGCCGCCGCCCACGCAAGCGGATCCAGTGCTGCAGAATGGCGGTGGCGGTGGCGGCGTTGGCGGCGGCGGCGTCAACAATGATGACGCTGCACTGCCACCACCTCCAATGGAGGCCCAAACTCATCTGGAGAACGCGCCGCCAAAACCGCGCCTCCAAGCTGCCAACGGCAAGACCGGCAACGGACTGGTCCTGCTCAACGGCGCAGGCGGCGGTGTTGGCGGTGGCGGTAGCGGCAGCGGCGGCGGAGTAGCAACAGCAGCTGGTCCCAATGTGGGCAACGCAGGCGTCCTGGACGACGACGATGATCTGCCACCACCGCCGCCAGCGATAACCGACGAGAGCAACTATGCGGTGACCGAGCTGTAAGCGCAGCCCTGGGCAATGGCCACATTCGGCGTTCAACAGCAGCATATTTGAGTGTTCCTTGGTTCTTGATTTGCACTTCGCATCCTTATTCTGATCCCTGGCCCAAGTCAAAGCCAAGCGCAATACTTGAAACTGAAATTGAAAACAGATCCCACAACTGGACTTTTTGTATATATATATACTTGACACAGATCCTACTAAGACACACAATCCAAATACTATATATATATATATATATATATATATATATATATATACTATATAGACGATATTAAGTATATTCTTTTTGATAATAGGCATTTTTATGATCGCAGACAGTTTTATTGTAACAATTTTTAGCCGAACAGCAAAGAAAAACGTAACCAAGATGAAGACGAAGCAGAAGGAGAATACATAAAGATAAGGCGGAAACAAAAACAACAATATATACATAAATGAGAATGCCAAGAACACAGAACAAAATATGGGACAAAATATTGTATTATATATCGTCATATAAAAAATTATATGTAGAAGTGTACGTAGGCAGGAACTACTTAAAAAAAAAAAACAAAAATTAAGAATTAGAAAAAAAAGAAAACGATCTTTTGAACTTCGACAAAGCGAAGTCCTCTAACCCCCTCCAACTCTTTACCAACAAAAACGAAAAGGATTAAAGAATAAAGAAAAGCGCATTTAGAAGTTAGAAACTTTTCGATAGTCGGGATTTTAAAAGCCCTAAAATTCAAATTTCACAATTCACAATTTAATAAGAAGAAAAATGGTAAAAAAAAACGTTTTCTTTCTCACATTGATTGAAATTCGAATTCAAACATAATTGGTCTTAAATAATCCTGAAATCCCAAAATCAAGTGCATGGTCACTTCAATACATAAGCAATTAGTTAGTTAGGAGAAACAAGTGCAGAGGGGGAGCAAGAGTACAACGGTTCTTTTTTAAATTGAATTTTGTCAAGTCAATTTTTTTTCGAGGACGGAAATGGTCGAGTTTGCGTGCGTGTGTGTGTGTGTGGGTGTGCGTGAGTGGGTGTGTGTCTGTGTGTGTGGATGCGACCGCCATTCGATATATGTAGAGGGACTTGTGGGTAATTGGGTTGTGCGCCAGGTTAGAGCAGTTCGGACCTTGCGATTTTTATTGTAATGTAACCGTAAGCTTAACAAAAATGCATTTATTAACAAATTTAAACTAAATACTTAGCACGTTCCGAGTGCGCATATACATAAATACATATATACATACATACATGCATACATACATACTATATACATATGTAGCTATACACAAGTAACTGTATATTTAATAGCAGTAGCTAAACGAAAGCCAACGCGTAGCCTAAAAGAAAATACCAAAGCCCAACTGGACGTGGACAGCTCCAGCTCGGGTGTAAACCGAATAGCAATATAAATGATGTAAACGTACTGCCCCCACATTCGGCTGAGCCGGAAGAAACAATCGACACCAGAAATAAATACTACAGTTAAACAAATAAATATATATATACACACATATATATGAACTACAGCAATATACAAATATTTAAACTAAAGGCATAATGCAGATATTAAAACTCAATACTCAATACTTGTGTAGTTAGTTAGCGGAGTTGTTAGTGGAATTCTAAAATGAAAAACAGAAGAAAGCAAAAGCAAATACATTACCAAAACAAAAACAGAAACGATAACAGTGTGACCAGAGGTCAAACTAACACTCAAACAACTAAACAAATCGCTTAAGCACTGCCCGCAAAGCCAGTGAATTTTTAATACACAACACACACACACACATATATATATATATATATATATATATATATATATATATATATATATATATATATATATATATATATATATATATACATATATGTATATATATGAACTACATTTACAGTACAGCTAAAGTTTTATTATTAGACTAATACTGTACACTAGAGCACATCGGGAATGATCAATTGTATAATATATACATATATATAAATATTTATACATATATATATATATATATATATATATATATATATATATATATATATATATGTCTCTGAAGCATATTAACGAAAACGAAGTGACAAAAATACCAAAATCGAATAACCAAACCAAAAAAACAAAAACAAATTTTGAACATTTATTCGATAAACTTAAGCTTTTAAGTATTAATATTTATGTATAGAAACTGTAAAGTAACTTCAAAACGAAAAACGACCTAATCAAGTTTTTTTATTCGCTTATATACAATTACAATACATAATGTTATATATATATAAATTATTGAACAATTATGGCACGAATATAGCTAAACATCGACCCGCCCCTGCCACATAACCCCCGGAGAGAAGAACGAAAGTTATAGTAAATAATGCAGTTGACCGACTATCAAATATCCCTGCAGCTAGGTATAGAATTAAATTTTTTGCATTTGATAAAGTGAACACAATTTATTTTGTTAAAATTTGTTTATTTAAAAAAATTCAAATTAAAAGAAAAATATATTATATATCTATAATTTATTTTAAATTTAAATTTAAATTTTGTATATTAAATTGTTTAAATTCTCCATTATTTGTATATATTTACTTAAATTATAAAGGAAAAAATTTTTAAATATTTTATTTATTTTGTATCAAAATTTATAATGCAAATTTCAAGAATTGAAAAACATTCGGATAACAAAGTCAATCTTCAAACAGATATAGATACAGATAGATATCAGTTTAAGCCAAGAAGCAATTGATCTACCTACATTTGGGACTTATGAAATCAACTGGTCCAGCCGATCTATGTTGATGATATAGAACTATATCACATAGAGGAGCTGACTGCAGGGGTATTTAGAGTGGATTGGCAATACTTTGGGATGGGTGGATTTGACTTATGACACAAGCTTATCGAAGCGATATATATATAACACACTAGCTCGTAAATATATTTCTGTGTTAAATGTTGTCATCGTACGCGTTGTAGTTATTAAAGGCAAAAAATACAAATGGAATGAAAACTTTGGGATATGGGAAAAGATTAACACTTTTCGAGGCTTGCAGTGTGCATGTGTGTGTGTGTGTGGGGGGGGGGGGGGTTCTCATACATAAATACATACACACATACATACATAGTTAAAACAATGTAAAGAAGAAGCGCCCGATCAAGCTTAAACAAAACAAAAACAAAAAATATTTAAAATTAAAAAAAAAAATTAAATGAAAAAAAAAACAAATAAAAAAGACCCCGCATACCTAAGTATTCGGTTATATTGGGAATATCGCATAACTGCGTGGAGATGAAGTTGGATAAATTAGCCGATTTGAAGGGTTTATAGTATTTTATGCGACACAAAAGTAGAAACTTCAACAAACATACAAAAATTAAAAACAAACAAAAAAACCCAAGCACAAAAAAGCGGCTCAATAATCCGAGACAAATTTCATTCAAGTAAAAGGCGGCAAACATAAAAAACGCTAAAAAAAAAAAAAAACGAAAAATATTAATAAAAATAAAATAAAACAGTAAAAAAATTCAATTACATATTGACTTTTACTGGTGGTGAAGTGGGATATATATATGTGTAGATAAGTCAAAATAAATTCCTACAGAAGATTCAGGTGAGTAAACAATAAAAATTGAGCACAGCATGGAAAAACAATTTTGCATTGGTCTAACCTCAAATATTTATATATCAAGTTTTCCTATAAGCAGCTTAAGATATCAGGATACGCAATACCCATATTAAACATGCGCTAAAGGAGATTCGAGTGATTTCTTTAGTAAGATTGTATACCATTGATAATTTTCTGCACGTGGAAAAATTGAAAGATCATGAGAATGGTATTTGTACATTTTAATGTACACACGAGTTTACTATTTGCATTAATAAGAATCGCATAGGAGAGCACAATTTTAAATTTAATTTGCAACAGAGCAGAATTGAGATTGGATTTCAGAGTATTAATAACATACATAAATACATTTGTGTATATGTACGTACATACATCTTACATCATACATACATATATATGTATCTATGTTTATGTATAAGCACACATACAGACGTGAGCTCATACATGCATTCATACATACGTCATACATCAAGCATATATGTATATGCATGTATACATTGATTCATGTTAGCATACGCACATACACATATAAAAATGCATATTTACGTATATAGACACATACATACACGTCTATAAATACTTCATACTCCCGTTATGCCTCGCCATGTATATCAGTATTATACTACATATATGTACGTATACTTACACAAATGCTATAATATTTCAAAACGCACATATGTATATACATATGTACATATATGATGTATGCATGTCTTCTAAGCTCTTTTCAAATATTTATCTGCTATGGAAACGAAGAGTGCGACCATATACAACTGCCTCTCTCCTCTCCTTTTTCACCTGAAAAAGAGTTGAACAAGTCATTCGTTTTTTCTTTTTCAAATATATTTGCAATTATTGTTTTTTTATATAATTATACTAAGGTTTATTCTCATTATCATTGTGCACATTTTCAGCAGCATATTTCATGTCAATTTGTATAATAAATATATTTATCATTTTCAAATATATATATAGATATACATTTTTCTTTTTTTTGTTTGTGTTTGATTTCACTTAGCGCCTAAACAAATTACAAATTAAATTAGAATGTTGCAAAAATGTGGATCGACATCGTCCATAAAACTATTAACATTGAGAATATAGAAAAAAATAATTGTATAACTTGAACAGAGCAAAGGAAAAGAAAAGAAAAGAACAGAACAGAACAGAGTAGAGAAATGGAACACTCAACAAGAGCAAACAAAAATTTTTTTAAATAATAATAAAAAATAGAATATACATATGTAATATACGAATAATAAATTGGTTAAAAATATAATTATATATATATATATATATATATATATATATATATATATATACTATATATATGTGGTAAGAATAGGTAAATGATAATACAATAGTTGGATAGTTAAGGGTGTGGACATTGTTATCGATCTAACTCAAATGCATATAAGCAAAGGTTAAATATTGCATAGGAGACATCATCTTCATCATCATCATCATCGGGCTCTTTGGAATTAGAGAATTGCTTTAGAAGTTTTAAGGTATCATTTGCTTGGTTATGCATAAGGCTTAAATTATCATTAATACAATTATTATTCTGTCTACTGCTTGGAAACATTTGTTTTCGGGCGTAGTCATAAGGGGCGCTGCTCAAGCTTGTCGTTGTTCATCATCATTATAAGGTTTCAAAAGTGGGCCAATGGATGGCTTAGTTATTTATTGTTAATTGCACTATTGACAGCCACGAACTCAGGCACCGACGACGAAGCGGCACTGCTCTGGCTGACAGTGCGCGCATGATCTACATGGTTGCCGATAGCTGCTGCAGCAGCTGCCGCTGAGGCCATTGCCGATATTGGCAGAGATGTGGCAACAGCTGCCGTTGCTACTCCCACTCCGGCTCCCTCTCCTCGGCCACCTTCCGTTGGGGTAGTAATCGGAGATACTTCGATCGCTTCCGTTGTCACAGGTTCCACGGTTGGGAATATGGGTGGCGTGGCCGCAGCCGTGGATACCACAGGGGTTTGTATCATGGGCGTAGGCGGGGACCGATTGGCCGGCAGCTGATGTGCCGTCTCGCCAGAAATTTGCATATGATATCTGTGGATAGCAAATGGAAATGCTTTAGAGCGAAGCCATTATTGTGAGCTAGAATCGAACTCACTTGTAAATGTTCTCGGTACTCTCGACGACGCCCTGGGTCAAGTTGAGGCTGCGTCCCTTGATGCCTGACTCCTTGGCTGGCGGCGACCACCAGTTGAAGACGCGACCCACGACCGGCACGTGGCGCAGTATGCCCTCCTGCCACAGCTTCTCCTCCGATTCCCGCTGCAGATCCGCCGTGGCTGCCTCGATGCCCTGCATCCAAATCGTTTTAGAAACAGCCGAAAGATATGTGATTCGCGTTTGGTTCTTACCTTCTTAACGATTTCGGACATGGTGTCTAGGACCCGCGAGTTCTCCTGAACGCTCTTGCCCACGGTGACGACCAGATCTAGCAGCTCCTCCACCTCCGTCTCGTGCGTGACCATGCCGAAGCGCACGCAGATGAGGCCGTCGGTGCCCTCGCCCAGCGAGAAGGCATTATCTGTGGACTTGAGTGCCTCTACTAGGTCGATGTTTAGCTTGTTCAGCTCCGTCTTGGCCTGATCCGTCAGCAGCGATTCCCAGCCCTCGGGCACAAAGCGCACACCGCCCATGCCCGCCCACTCTGGGAGCGGCACCAGTCGCAGCACCTCGCTGCGATCAACCAAATGCATAAAGCGCGCCTTGTGCTTGATTGTGGCCCGCAATATGTCCACATGCGCCTCCAGGCTTTGGGCAAAGCTCTCCAAGTTCTCCGAGCTGGGCGGCTGCTCGCCCAGGCCCAGCTCCAACGGGCAGTAGCGTATGCAGCTGCCATGCGTCGGATGTTCAATGACCTCAAAATCAAACTAAACAAAGCGAGAGTTAATCCAGATGCCGAGATCCAATCAGACGCAGCTACTCACATTAGGACAATCGCGCTGTAGTATTTGACCTAGCCAAGAGTTCAGCCGGTCAAAGTACGAGGCGTTGTTCACCTTCTCCAGTGGCTTCTGACCCGCTTCAGAAGCTGCAGCCGTCTCAGCGCTCGACGCTATTGGAATGGTTGTGCTGCCGTCGAACTGGTAGACGACTACCGGAGCAGCTGCATCGAACAGAGCGTTCACATCGAATGCGCTATTAATGATATCCGACAGAGCGACGCCCGTCTGAGCCCCAGG
The DNA here is from genome assembly GCA_035045555.1 of Drosophila fulvimacula. NCBI lineage: Eukaryota > Metazoa > Arthropoda > Insecta > Diptera > Drosophilidae > Drosophila > Drosophila fulvimacula. Next base: position 1,579,257 of record JAWNOX010000018.1, on the reverse strand, counting down.
CGTGTGACTCTATAGACAATTTCAGAGAAGATTGAAAGTTGTTTAAAAGTGAAACCATATAGGGAGTTAGCCTAGGCTAAGTCTGGATGGATGCTCTAGGACTAGATGGGTTTTTGGATACAGTTTAGAAAAGGCAAATATGCCAATATGATATCGTATCAATATCGTATTACTATCTAGATAAAATAGCTCTAAATAGCAACTAAATCTGTTCTAAGACTATATAGGTTTGGTCAGAGTGGGGAATGAGACCAACTTCCTATATATATATATATATATATATATATATATATATATATATATATATATATATATATGCTGTTCCAGTTTCGTTTTACTATCTAGATAGAATAGCTCTAATTAGAAAATAAGTCTGTACATAGACTATGTAGGTTTGATAAGAGTGGGAAATATTTGGTCCCATTCCCCACTCTTATAACCGCGAACTGCCCATATGTCATTGAAGTCGTATCAATATCGTATAGATAATAATAATAATCTAGATATATGCCAAGATCCAAAGAGTTCATTGATTTGATAATAGTTGAGTACTCCTATTTCCCATCTGGGATTACCTAACACTAGATTGGCTTTTGATTAGAGTTAAGAATTGGAAATGTGACTAACTTTCTATAAACATATATATCGTATTAATATTTTACTAATTTTACTTCATATAGATAACAAATAGGGAAGTCTAGATACAAACGAAATCCATAGCCAGATTCTGATTGCTCAAGACTAGTTTGGTCTTTCAGTCAACTGGTAAAAGATCAAAGTGGATAATGGGGTTTACAATAGGTAAACGATTAAGAATAAATAAGGCTTTAACTCAATTGTGGCAACCATTGGGGCTAACTTCTAATCGATATATCACCGACATCGTAACAATATTGTACTATGTACTATGCACTAATCTAACTCAAATAGACATAGCTAACAGTAGTCTTTCCGTCAATTGGTAAAAGTTAAAAGTGGATAAGGCATTTACCCAATATGGATGCTCTATCTAGGAAACAGCATGTGACTCCTCCCAGGAATAAAGACATACTTAGGGGTCTCATTATTCAGGACGAATTATCTATTCTTGTCTCTACTACTAACTCGCATTATTCGCAATTTACTTGACATGACGTTATCCAAACGTTCGACCTCCCACTATATCTATACTATTCTCTATTATATAACTCCCTAGCAAGTTACAAGTTGTCTACAATTGAATTGAGGAACGAAGATTACACCAAGCCCTATCCGGATATCCTAAGATCCTTATCCGAAGTTCTTGAGAGTTATCCTATTATCATAAGACTTATCTTTATAACCCAAGACTTTTCTAATATCATAAGACTTATCCCAAGACTTAACCTTAGCTTAAGATAGTATAATGATTTCTATTGTTTGACGACGTTACCAGCACACGAATGCCCTCGCACTTGGAGGCGATTTCGAAGAGAATACTGCATGTCTGGAATGCGACGTGGAGCCGCTCGGCGATGGCCTTGCGCCCGAGCGCCTGCAGGCTGGTCCACAGCGAGAGGGCGTTGAGGCGCCGGGAGAGGATCGGATCCGATTCGAAGGCACTCAGCGCGCTGTTCTGCAGCGGCCGATGGAGCAGCACAATGGGCAGACTGGGCACGCCCAGCCAGCTGCCCAGATTGAGCGCCATCGAATGGAGCACGTCGTGCACGTTGCCTGGACTCTGTGCGCAGACGAGCGCGGCGAGGCCGTGGCCGCTGGCGTGCAGCCACATGTTGTGCGCCTTGCATACGTCGCGCAGCCTGTGCAGGTTGTCCACGTAGCCGCAGAGCGAGGCGCCGATGTCGGCGACCACCAGCAGCGGCGTGCGACTGGCGGCCAGGTCCAGCTGCACCTGCTTCTGCAGCTGCGCCAGATCCATGGTGCCGTATTTAGAGTCCTCCGGTATGATTTTGATGGCGTCCAGCAAGATGCCCAGCTGACGGCAGGCATACTGGAGGCGCACCGGCGTCGTGTTCTCTGAGATGTAGAAGCATGGATGAGCCAGGGCCGGAATGCCGCCCTCCAGATAGCCCGGACAGCGGGCGACAATGGCCAGGCGCACGGTGCGGAGGACAGCATCGGCGTTGTCCGCATGAAAGCTGCTGGAGGCGTTGCTGAAGTGGAACAAGGTACCCAGCCACCGCGTGGCATCGCCCGAGATGCTGTTCGTCACGCGCAGCAGATGCTGGCGGTCCAGGTGCGACAGGTAGGCCACGATGCTGTGTGAGATGAGCGCCAGATGGGAGACATCGTCCAGGGCGGGCAGCGGAAACTCCGGATCCTCGTCGCTGTCCGAGTAGGAAACCAGCTGCTCAAGCAGCTTCAGTATATCCGAGGGCACCCGGTGCTCCTGGCGCAGCTGCGTGGACAGCACCATGTCGGCGGCAGACGTGCGCGGCACGCGATGCTCCTGCTCCGACTCCTGTAGCGACTGGCTGTCGCCGGAGCTCTGATTGTCGCCCGTCGAGTCGTTTAGCACCTTCGTCGGCGAGCCGGGCATTGCCTTAACGTTTTCCAGGCGCTGCAGCATCTGCGAGGTGCGCAGCTCCAATTCAGCCAAGACCGAACGTATCTAAAGCGCCAACAAATAAAGCGCCAAACCGAAATGTCAACAACGATGACATCAATAACAATAACATCATAGCATAAATATCAACAAGACGTTGACGTGTCTTCGTCGTCGTCATCAACTTACGCTGGATGCGGCGATTTCAGCCACAGCCGGTGTTGCCCCTGCCTCTGCCCCTGGCGCAACCGCAACCTCAACCCCTGCCGCTGCCCCTGCCGTTGTCCCTACCGTTGCGTTAGCGGTCGTTGTTGTTGATGGTGTCGTTATAGCCGTCGTCGTTGTCTTCGGTGACGTTGTAGTTGTTGTTGTTATGCCCGTTGGTGACGGCGGCTGCGGCAGTGGCTGTAGCTGTTGCTGTAGTGCAGTGGCAGCGTTTGGCTCGGCATCAACTCCAGCCGCTGACATATTTCTATTGGTGAGTTTAGCGAACTTGTCGTTGGGATTTCTGTTTTTCTGTTATTCTAGCTGATGTGGAGTTCTACTATTGAAATAGCCCTAATAAAAAGTTAGAGATTTCGAATGGCTACCAGGTGCGGTCACACTGCTGCACTATCGATATGTGCTATCGATATGCAACATTGTAACATTTGCATCACGTTGGCACGTTGGTTCTAGCCGTTAGGTGGCGCCTACATTTTGAAACTCCATCCTTATTATTATTACTATTTTTGCTTTTATTTAGTTCTTCTTTTGACCTAAATATCAGTTGGCAGCCACTTATGTATATTTGCAGCTTTACATTTGTGATGCGACATGTGTTTCGCCAGCACTAAATAAAATGCAACTTTTGCAAAACTCGAGCAACATTTGTATGCGACTGGATTATGCGAGCATGGACATGCAACCCAGAGTTCCAATCATGTTGCCAGGCAATGCATGTACACAACATGTGTGCGTGCACGTGTGTGTGTGTATGTGGGTGCTTGTAGCTTTTCACTTTATTCATGTATAAACTTGCTGAGAAAGTTTCGCGCTTGCTGAGCTGAGCTGAGCCAAGCTGGTTCGCCAGCCAAAAGTTGCCATAGTATTGGGATTTACCAGCCCGTCAGCCCGCCTGCCCACAACACATGCAAATAACATATCGATGCTGCTTTTTCAAATATAAAATCACCCCTCGCGCTCCACCTTCCCCCCTTCGCCGCTGCCAACGGGGTGCACTTGGTTACCCTTGTGGCTTTGGCGTATGTTGTGCCGGGGATTTGTGACGGTGCCGCTGGAATGTGCCGCTGCACATGCATCAATTTGGCCAGGCAGCCGCAAGGGCTCGCCTCCCACACAGGCAGCGCTTCACTAAATATAAAAAACCTCATAAAACCTTTCAATCAATACCCTCTCTTTCGCCCCTTCTAACACCTTAGTCAATGGCATTTGCTGAAGTTTTAAGCGTGTGTATGTATGTACATATGTGTGTTGTGAAAGTTAGTTGATTCATTAGCATCTAATGCGGGCAAAGGGCGTGGTTCCGCACACACACAAATACAATTATATACATACATGCAAAATTGGGGAATCTTCAGTTCAATTTGGTGATTCTATTCATATTTCACTAATTCACTTACATATTTAGCAATGCATTAACGATACATTTAGTGACTAGTTCATGATCGATAGCTGAACAGCGCAATCGAACGTATTGTTTATGAACAGTTGAACAAAATGAATCGATTAAATAACTACATAAGTAACTTATTGAACTACACATACGTACACACATATCGGTCACTGATCACCGAACTAGTTGATTAGTTCACTTCGGTGAACAAAAACAGAGCGTGTTACGCACTTTGTGGTTTTTGCTGCCGACTTACGTGGGCTGATTATATAAATTACGTATACACCGCCTTGCATCAAATAATATATGTATAAGACACGCACACACGTGCACAGTGAAAGTAGTGTAAGAAGTACGCACAGGTGTGTGTATTTAGCTCTACCTCAAACATCTATGCCAAGGTGCAAAAAAAGGCTCAAGGCCGCAAACAGCAGCATTTTAATTTCCACACAGCGCGACAGAAAGAGAGAGAAAGAGAATGTGAGTTAGTTTGTGTGTGTGGGCGCGTGTGTGAATGGCAGAGGTGCAAAGTAGTTGCCACTTAAGAGGCTGAAAAAAAACTTCAAACAAGCGGCAGGGAACAGGCCGCGTCAGGATTTTGAAGAGCTCAGCCCGTGAAATGTGCAAGAGAGGGCAAAGGAGGTGGGGCGTTGCTGCAGACAGACACTAAAAAAAAGAAAAACAGTTAAAGTGCTCGTTTCATGGTTCGAGCTGTATGAGTGTATGAATGAGTGTGTGAGAGAGAGAGAATGATGATAGAGAGGGGGGCGAGGGGAGGAGGTATGGTATTGGAGTGATTCGTTCCACAACTCTGTTCAGTTCAGTTCACTGCAATTTGGTTCACTGGCAAATTGATGCCTTTTGCATATGAATATGAAAGATTAAATGAGCAGAGCCACGCCCACCTGTCGCTTGTTCCATAGCTGCTCTTGCACTGCTTTTTCATGACATTTAAATATCAAGCTGTTGGCTCAGTCTGCCATTAAATTGGCAGTAAGAGTCAAGCAAGTTGATGACATGAGCAGCAAAACATATCGAAAAAAAATTAATAAAAAGAGTGGTCGGGGTACTGCGAGTGGCCAGCATTCAGTGTTGCGCACAATGTGAATACATCAGCAGGAAAAAACAAACCATTTGTCAGGCGGACAAGCACACACATGATCACACATGCAGCCATAGCGGACAGGCACACATTGTGAAATTGACAAAATATAAAAATGAGTGAGGGAGAAAGAGAGTGTGCGGCACAGAAAGTCAAGATATACAAACGCACACACATACCCATTCATATGAAATAACGATATATGTACATACATACATACATACATATATGTATGTGCACACAGTTAGGCAGGCATCAATAACAGACAAACAACAACAAAAAGTCAAAAGAAATGCGTCGCCGTAGCCAAAGTCCGAAGGCAACAGCAAAAGGCAATGCAAAAACTACAAAAATAAGCAAAAAGTGCAGGCGGCAAAGGAATATACACATATACACATACATACATTTATATTTATTTATATATATATACGTACATACATACATATATCAATATGTATGCGCGAACTATGGATAACAACGACTGTTATACAAAAGAAAAATATTTGATTTGACTGCAAACCGTTTAATTTGTTTTTGTCTCTTTTATCTGAATTATCAATTTGAGATTTTTTATGTTTTCCATTTTGTCATGACAACTTATAAAGCTTAACTATTGAAAATTGTTCGAGTACCAATCAATTTTTGCAAGTGTAAGAGTGGATTTGTGGTCCAATTTGTATACCCTGAACCCATTAAAAATGGGTAATCAGGGTATAATGGTTTTGTTGCAGCCCAAATGTATGTAACAGGCAGAAGAAGCGTGGTAGACCCCATAATGTATATATATTCTTGATCAGGACGACAGGCCAAGTCGATTGAGCTCTGTCCGTCTGTCCGTATGTTTAAACGCGCGGATCTCAGGACCTATAATAGCTAGAGACTAGAACTTTTTTTATAGATTCGTGTATATCACGCGTAGGTCGAGTTTGCTTTAGAAATTCGATAACTCTTCTCGTTTTTTTTTATCGATTAAAAACGAAATCGATTTTCAGTTTTAAAATTATATCTTCTACATCTTTATAGTTAGAGACTCCAAATATTTTATACAATTTTGATTTTTGTTAAATTTTGGATGCCACGCCCCCTTCACCCAAATTTTCAAAACACTTCTTTCCAATACTAGAGACTAGTGCTTTTGCACATACACGCATATGAATGATATAATTACGCTGCGAAAGTTTGATTAAGAAAGTCGGTCAACATTTTATTTCCCATAACATGCACATATTGGCGCAGCGCAGTCGCTGAGTAAACTGCGCAGTTAGCAGAGCGTATGCGTGTGCGTGTGTGGTATGCGTTGCTTGCAGTATATATACATACATACATGTATGTACGTATGTATGTATATATAAAATAATTAAAACATAAATATAATTTAAAAAAGTGAATATAATATATAGATGAAATCTATTATGTTATTAAACAAAACGTTTACGTACACACGGACGTGGTAACAGCAGCAGAAGCATCTAGAAAATTCTAAGAATTCATAACAATAACAAAGACAAATTGGGGATGAATTTTAAGCAGAAGTTCAGCAGCTCAGTAGCTTAATAACTTTACTTAGGAATTCGGTATCTCCTTCTTATGTGGTGCAGCGGCTGTGTTGGTAGAGGCATGAAGTCTCGGGTTCGATTCTCTAAGCTACCGTCAAAACTTTTTTATGCAAGTTACTTATTTTTATTTTTTTTCTAATTTATTAATTTAATTTAAAATTATATGCAAACTTTGAAGTGCATTTAAAGCACCCGATAGGCGGGGCTTAGGGTATTTCCTAGTCGGGCACATCCGACTAGATTTTCCTTACTCGTTTCAAATAGATTTTTAGTGATTTTCGGATAAAATTGTATTATTTGAAGGTATCAGAGTTGATCAATATTGGATTATGTGAACCCGTCTGGTATGCTATATAGTCATATTTTAGGTTGCTGCTCTTCTTTTTTATTCTTATTTTCTTCTTTTTTATCTCTAGCGTTTTTGCATTGCCCACAGTGCGAAGCATGCATAAGTATAAGAGCGCGCCTGCTGGTAAGGCAACACAAATTTCAACACACACATACTTACAGTCAAGTGCACAGCTGAAAAATGTGTGTTTATGTGTCATGTTTGCAAGCATGCAACACACCTACACATAAGCACACACATACACATGGACACACAAATATTTAGCCAACCAAAGCCACAACCAAACACTGTTCACGGCACCGAAAATTTCAATGAGCTACGCGCACAAATAACTATGCAAAGAAGTTAAGCTGGAGAAGCAGCTGCAACAACAACAACAACAACAGATGTGACTGAGGCTGAGCAAACAACTTGCCCAAAAGTCTTTGTTCCTAATGCAATTGAACGTAAAATTCCAAATGCTTGTAACATAGTGAGAAAGAGTACGAGTAAAAGGAGATATAAGCGATAAGAGGAACAAATGGCGATGGCAAGCGAGTAAGCGAGATAGATAGAGATAGAGTGGAAGAAAGATATATTGAGAGACAGGCAAAAGGAGAGCGAGGGGCGCACTAGCAACAACATGACAACAAATGCTATCGAAGACATGCAACATAAATAAAACAAGTAAGAAAATTGATTTGAGGGGATCCGCATGTTAAATAGCCTCTTAATACCTTGCAAAAGGCAGCGAATTACATTATTATTTTTAGTTTTTCGGTTTACGCAGTTCAAGTATTTTATAAAAGAGTTTTAATATTAAATATTGATATACATGTAGATAGATATATATACATACATACATAACAAGCACTTACAACTTTGGTTCCTATTACACTCTAAAAATGAACAATTCTGTTTAAACAATATATAATAATAATAATAATAATAAAAATAATAATAGTAATAATAATAATAATATATCACTCAGGAGACATATAGAAAGCCTTGCATGGCTTGCACGATAATCGCTGGATGGATTTTACTTGCTAACGGTATTGCAATAAAGACGACCTCATAAGTCGCCAGTCATGTGTGGGCGTTGGGCGTGGTACGTGCATGTATTAGCGTGCTAGGCGAACGTAACGGTCTAAAAAGGGGAATATTATGCATACGCTATGCCCTCTGTAAGGTAGTGTGTGTGTTAGGGCCCGGCGAAGGAAGTGGGGAGGAGAGAGGAAGGCGATTCGGTTTACTTATACACACATACACACACAGTTCTCAGTTCTTTATTGCACACTTTACACAACACATTCGCAAGTCCGCACATCCGCCAATTCGCCGTTGCTGAAAGTGAATTCGCTGCACGAGTATTATTCGAGATGTTTTTTAATTGTTGTCTAATGCAAATATAAATTAATTCATTATTCATTCCTTTCCAGGACGTGTGTCTGTGTCTGACTGCGGTTCCTGATTTCATGCTCTTGAATAATTTCCCTGCTGAGCGCATTCTAATGCATCGAAGGCGACTTTTCCGCTGTGAATTTGTCTTGGGATTTGCGGCTCGACAAGTGGATGCCATTATATGCAGACATGTACATACATATGCAGACGTGTACATACATACATATGTATGTATGTGTGAACATACATACATATATCCTTAAAGAGATTGACGGAAATTTGTTATGTAATTTGTAGTACACAGAGTGAGCCATCATCGATCCGTTGAAGGCTATTTATATATAGTATATACATATATGTATGTATATGAATCTATATATGTATGTAGATAGGCCAATGTCAAAAGTCAATTTATTCTATGTATATACATATGTTGCGTTAATCTCTTCCGAGCTTCAGATTTATGAAATGGAACTAAAAGTTCGTTTACTGGCTCTTAGCGAACTACTAATTTGCAGCCAACTACTAATTCGTTTAGAAGTGAACCACTAGTTCACAACGAACTACTAATTCGGAACGAACTACTAGTTCGCAGTAGATTACTAAATTACTGCCAACTGAAGTTACATATATTTTGGTCGATTTTGTGATAATGTCGATAAACGAACGTTAACAAACCTCACCAATATTAGCATGTAAAGTTAGTTGAAATCCTCTAATGCGTAGATCTGTAAACTATGTACTAGCTCTATGTATATTTATTTATTTTATTATATAGTCTAGCAAGCTGATAGCTGTTTTTACTTTATGCGTTATTATCGATAACAGTCGATTTTTGTTTAAGCTTGAGTAGAGACCGCTAATATCCTTGACTTAGAAACCAAGTTATGCAGTAAATAATTGTTGGGGAGTATACGAACAAATAGAAACACAAAATATATATACAAAAAATTTGTTTTTAAAATTAAAATATATCTATTGATATATTCAAAATCTATACCTCATTATGTAAATATTATGTAAATATTTCTATATATATTATTGATATCTTTAACTTTTAGGCAATTTTGACTTTAGAATCTTGCAAACAAATATTTACCTTTGTTCATATTGTTTTGAGGAGGGTGTCTACTCTTTTCTTTTCTTTTATACTCATTCACAAAGTGAAATGAGTATATTGGATTTGTGCAATGTCCGTCTTGCTGTTCGTCTGCTATATTTTGAACACTATTGACGCTAGAAACTTGGGACTTATTATACATGTACATATGTATGTATGTACTCGTATTTATCTCAAGATCAATAAGCGTGGCAAACCGCACCAGTTTAGTGCTAGAAGCATACAAATTGGATGGAGGTTACTGGTGACCTCCTCTGTCGATTCCCCAAAAATTATTTTTATTTATTTTTGGGGCGTGTCCTATTAAAAAATACCCTGTAATTTTCACATTTTTGAGTGTAATCATCCAAAATTACAGTTACCTTGCCCTAGGTCCCTGCAATAGACTGGCCAAAAATTATATGGCTACGCCCACTGGTGGCGTGACAAATAGGGAAAATTACCGTTTTGAGCAATGAAAACTATAAACGTACACTTTAATGACATTTTGGTTGATTGATTTGCAAAATATTATAAATGTAAAAAAAGAACATTTTAGCAAAAACAAGTTAGAAATATCTAGTCAAGATCGCTGGACTAGGAGATTCAACCATGCTATGATTATTTAGACATACACACACATACTCACGCACATGGACGTAATATGAGCACGCGCTCTGCTAACTGAGCAGCGACTGCACTTGGGCTGCAATATGCCTATGATATGGGAAATTAAATGTTTAATAACTTTTTTTCTAGATTATTAAAATCTTAATCTTAATCAAATTTTCACAGTGTGATTGATTATGACATTCATATGTGTGCATGCGCCAAGCGTATTTTAAATAATGTTCAGCATATTGATTATATTTTCAACTGAATTGCAAGAAATTGGTAAATAGCAAAAATCAAATTTGTATTAAATAAACAAGACACTAAATATTAGGGTATATTAGGGACGTGTCAAATCGCTAATTTTGTATCTTAGAGTGTTTTGGAACTGGGTATTGGGTGAATGAGTAATTCGCAGTCGGTAGTGCCCGACTGCAACGTTTTTACTTTTTTTATACCCTGAACCCATTGAAAATGGAAAATCAGGGTATAATGTTTTTGTCAAAATGTATGTAATAGGCAAAAGGACACGTCGCAGACCCTATAAAGTATATATATTCTTTATCAGCTGAGTCGATATTATCCTGTCCTTCCGTCCGTCCGTCTGTCTGTATGAACGCAAGGATCTCGTAAACCACAAAAGCTAGAGATCTGAAATTTGACATAAATACTCGTGAATACCATATGCAGTACGTGTGCGTGCGTATATGTGTGTATGTGTTGCTGCAATATATATGTATGTAAAATAATCATAGCATGCTTGTAATTTTGGCTATTCGAAGGGTTCAGGGTATTTTCTAGCTGAGCACTTCGGACTAGGCAGTTTGAATGTTGTGAATAATTTTTCATGCTGTGATTTATTTAAGGCATCGCAAGTTTTAATTGCGCCAACGCCAGTTTTTATTCAGCTGTCTGGTTCTGTGTGTTGGTGTGTGTTGGTGTGTGTGTGGGTGTGCGTGGGCGAGCCCAGCTAAATGTTTATTGCATAATTGCACTTGGAATGATGTTGGCTTTTGTCGTTGTTGTTGTTGTTGTTGGTGTATATTTGGCATTTTTCCATTTTGTTGTTGTTTTTGTTATTATTTTCATTTTGTTCTTATTTTACGGTTTTGGTTGTGTTTGTGCCCAAAGCCTTTGAACTAAATTTTCACCGTGCGTCTCGTTAACTGTATGTCTGTGTGTATTGTATGCAGTTTACCGTTGTTGCTGTAGTTTTTGCTGTTTTCGCTGCGGCTGTGGCTGCTTTCGCATTGCCATCATCGCGGCGCTCGACAGCCCTGACCTGAATTTAACTCTAAAAATTTTGCGCAGTTTCTTTTTTGTTTTCGTGCGGCAAATCAGAAAGTGAAACGCACACACACACAGACGCACACGCACCCGCACACGCACAGTCGGGCTAAATGTCTGTGAGTGTTAATTTAATATACGTTTTTGTTTGTCTTCCTTTTACTATTTTGAGATATTTGCGGAAAGTAAAAAGTGTATGTAAAACTGTTCAATTTAGCGGCTACAAGAACGAGCCACACTCTGCGAGTGAGAGAGAGAAATAGAGAGAGAGAGTAAGAGAGAGGGATATGTAGCTGCTTGCTATATTCATAACATAAGTATGTGTGTAACTGATAAATCGTACGGAACATACATAGCTATAATGGGAATGGACAAAGCGAAGCGGGCAAAAGGAATGGAAAGACAAACGCTGTTTATGCTTTATGGCGCTGTTGCAGCTTATGCCAGCTATTCGACGCAATCGCTTTGGCTCTGCTTCCTCCCCTGTACACACTGACCAGCGAGAGTGTCTTGCCCTGGGCCTTCGGGCTGTCAATGTGCTCGAATGGGAGTCGCAGACAAAGCCTTTAAATCGGGAACAATACAATTTCAAAGCTCTCTTGGCTGCAGGTAGTCATTTGGCAGCCGCCATGTTCATTGTGTATGTATATATAGATATAGATGTGTGTGTGTGTCTTGGCTGGCTATGCAGTTAGTTAAGCAATGACAATCGACTTAAAGCAGTTGACTTCCCAACTCAAAGCCAAGCCCAAGCCAAACCCATTGAAAGCCGGGGAAATGGAGAAATGCAAAGGCAAAGGCAATGACAGAGGCAACTAGCATACAAAACCAATTTCCTTTTTATGGCAAATGAAACGAAAATTTGAAATGACCACAAAAACGAGTGACAAACACACACTCACACACTGACACAGAGAGAGTAGCTGCTGGGGCAGGGACTATACAACAATCTGCACAGGAAATGGCAACTAGCGAACAACAACATGCGACAATGCGAAGTGGCTTCATCTTTAGCCAACAGCCAACTCTCCGCTGCTCCCCTTTGCCATATCTCACTGCCTGTCTGCCGGCTGGTGCATGTGGCATGTGGCAGGAGCCAGTGCAGCATAAATGGCAGCAATATTAACCAAAGCGAAGGCAACAACAAGCTGGTGGAGCTGCAGCCAAAACGCGAAATTAGCTGCTAAAAACTGACCGACTGACCAGTTAAATGCCTGTCATCGTGCGATTGGATTGCGGTGCGGAGTGGTGCGGCGACGAGTAGCACGAGGGTCGAAGGGTTTCGTGGTGGTTTAGGTGAAGCCTTGTCTTCCAAAGAATTTTAGGGTCAACCGAGCAATCTACACGCAGCGTCTTTGCGGTGGATTTATTTTATTGCCCAAACCAATGCACAGATGAAGCGTAGCTTTAGGGATGGGGGGTTGGTCAACCCCAAGCCCGTACGTACAGTTGCCTGCTGTCTGCTGTCTGTTGTCCGCTGCCTGCTGCCAAACTCAGCCTTTTGTGTGTGGTTGTCTTTAATCCTTTCGTTTGTTGTCTTCCTTTAGCTAAAGTTGGCTCTACTCTCTGTCATACTCACCATCTCTCTCGCTCTCTCCCTCCGTCTCCCTCTCACCTCTTAGCCAAGCTAAGGCGCATCTCATAAAACGCCATACATATGCGCATTTCATTTGATTTGATTTAATTTTATAACCTTTTATGTGTGCTCCGCTTTCCCAATTGCTGCTTCGCTGCGCCCTCTGTCGGCCAGTAGCCGATGCGTAAGGGCCGGGTCGCTGGGGCGACTGGGGCCACTGCTGGCTGGAATTAATTTCATTTGATTTTTATTTATTTATGCCAATGAAAATTGTTCGCTGTGTTCACTTTGCTGTCCATGTTTTCTGCTTTCTGTTTTTTGTTATTTTTGTTTTGTATTCCACTTCAAAAAGTGCCAAATCTGAATTTGGGTTCCCATTTCAATTGTCAGATTTACCTGTCCGTCAGTCAGTTCCGTTAATGCGGTGGCTACCTTCAACAGCTAATTGAGTTAATATATAAAAAGTATCATTTTGGACTTCAGACTTGTTATCAATGTAAAAGAGGGGTTTATGTGAAACTATGAGAATCTCATAGAAGCACTACGCATTTGCATTTATATATATTACATATTAATCTTTATTAATGTGTACATTCTACTTACTTTTGTTGTTGGTCCATGAATCATTTGATTAGTTGCAATTAATAATTACAAGAACTTTTGGGAAGAATCTTCCTTATACTGGGGTATAAACCGGTTATTCGTTGGGATTTGTCGTATAACTTTGCAGAGCGCCCTTGTCGGTAAGTGGCACGCATAAAACATAAGACATAAGACATTCGGATTTATCAGCTTGATCATAGGAAAATAATTAATATATAAAATTTAAAAATTTTGATCAAAAAGTTATATATTTACGATACATTTGAATGTTAAAAAGTCGTTAAATGATGGCATGGAAAAGTTTTTATTGTTTGCCATAATAATTCTGATAAAATATTTCCCAATGATCTCAGACATTTTCTTTCCTCTTTCTTTTGTTTTGTTAGTCAGAAATTAAGGGAAAGATTATTGAAGGACTAGCTCTCCGCTGGCTTCAGTGTAACTCCTAGTCGGTCACTCTCGACTAGAGCCTCGCCGATAAGTCCTCATTCATTCCGTGTTTCAAATACCAAAATGAAAACATAATTAGAAAATTGCGGAGCTTAATTAAATTAGATTTTCATTTCAATTGTCGGCCAAAGTTGGTAACATTTAAATTTGCTCGAGATACACTCTGTCCGGAATACAGAAATTTGTTGTAGATGTGTTTTTCGAGTTGCTCCCCAAATATATGTATATAAATAAATATATATATAAATATATATATACATTGTTGTTGTTTTGCGCCTTTGCGTCGTCAATAGGTTCGTTTGTCAATCTGATAATCAGGCCAAAACCCCCCACCGCCAGACATAGTTAGTCCATGTCCGTCAGGAAGTGAGTGAGCGCCTTGCTGTGCCTATGATGCCTATGATGTTGTTTCATTTGCTTTAGCTCCTCCATGGACCACTGCTATGTTATATATATATATATATATATATATATATATATATATATATATATATATATATATATATATATATATATATATATATACGGCGAGTCATGTACAACGCATCATCATTTATCAAAAGCGCGGCTAGAATTTGCAGGCCGACAAGCCAGAGGTGGCATGCCAAACACCCAACCCCCAACACCAACATCCAGCGACCACCAGCCCCGCCCCCGTAAGGTGCATGGCTGGAAACTGTGGAAAAGCCGTCGCCATTTTCTTGCGTAGCTTATCGTTAGTTGGTGCTGTCATGTAACGGTTAAATCTGCATGAAAAATTAATGCCGTTGTATATTTGTATGTGTGTGTGTGTGCGTATGTGTTTGCGTGTTTGGCTGTGGGCTATTGAAATTAGTATTGGCCTTTGGCATACACAGCCACCCTCCACCCCTCAACCCCTGACACACACGCACCAAAGTCAACTATGTTGCAGTCGGCTAAAGCGACTGGTTAATACCTGTTCACGATCCAGAAACATCAGAATTTAGCCATCAATACTTTACCCATGGACGAGACATATAATTTAGAGATCTGAACGTGAAGTATGCAGATCTTGCAGGAGATAGAGAGCGAGGGCGAAGTTCTTTATTCATCTTCTCTTTGTCTCTTTGGTCTATCTTCTCTCTCTTCTATCTCTTTTCTCTCTGTTCTCTCTTTAGAAGAGAGTTATTGCATTCACGCTTCACTTGCTTTCACTCTTTTAGCCTCTCTTGTGTTTTTATTTCCTTTAGACTTTTTTCCTCTCTCTGTCTCATCTCTCTCCTTGCGTCTGTCTTTTGTTTTATCTCTTATTCTCTCTCTTTATCTTTGTAACTCTCTTTTGTTGCCCTTTTTTATCACACTCTCTACTCTCTTATTCTTTCTCCTCTCTTTCTCCTCTTCTTTATTCCTCTCTCTCTCTGAACTCTTTCCTTCTCTCTTTTTCTACTCTTCTATATGTCTCTTCCTCTCTTATCTCTTTTGTCTCTTTCTCACTTTATCTTTTTTCTTTTTTTATCTCACAATCAGGCCTTTCAATTTTTTCTTCTCCTGTCTCTTCGAATATCTTTCCTTTACTCTTCTCTTACTGTCTCTGTTCTTCCAAGAGATGTATCGGAAAAGCCTCAGTCGCGCGTAACCCAATCAATACTCACTAGACCCAAGCTGCTAATGAACACATTCCACGCCAAGCCAATATACCCTAATATGTTTCGCAACGAGTGCGAAAAGCGCAGCATTCACAATCGCAGTTCACAATGTTTAAATTTACGTTTTTTTTTATTATTGTCCAGAACGAGAGTCGTTTGGCTTTTATGGGTTTTCGTGTGGGACAGGTCAATGCAGTGTTTCGCAACTGGGTATTTGGGTCATGTGTGTTAGTGTCTGTATCTGTGTCTGTGTCTGTGTCTGTGGCAGTGTCTGTGTCTGTGGATGTGTGTTTAGGTATCTCTCTGCGAGTCTGTGTGCGTGTCTCTGAGTGTGTATCTGGCCAAATAGCATTCGATCCTCTGTGTGCAGCGAAGGACCCTCCTCTAGTTGTTGCGCCGCCAAAAACTTTGGTATGGTTGCTGCTGCTGCTGCTGTTGCAAGTTCTGCTGTTGTTGCTGTCGCCTCTGACTGACGGTGGAGATGGCCTGCTCAGAGTATGATCCCGAACTGTCGGGGTTATAGGCGTAGGCTAAGCGCGGCACAGCCTTTCGTTTCTGCTTGGTCGTCGCCTCAACGGGCACCACAATTGATGCCGCTCGCTGCTGCCTGCTCCGATGCGACTCTGACTCGAGCAGCGGTGCCGACATCTGCATCGCCATTGACTTTTTGCTCTCCGGCATTAATTGCCCCGTCTGACTCTTGAGCAGCGCGGGCTGCTGCTGCTGTTCGTGGTGCTCGTGCTTATCGTGCTGCTCATGCTGCACCTGACTTGTCGATTTGGAGGGCGGGCGAATGGGCAGCTTGGTGGTGTGCTGCGGATCGTGCTTCGCTTGGGATGTGGGGTACTTTTTGCTGACTGTGGGAAAGTAGCTGGGTGGCTTGACTATCGTCTGCTCTTTGGCCAGTCGTTGCTTTTGGTGATAATTCTGCTGTTTCTGGAGGCGATGCTGGCGCTGCTGCTGCTGCTGCTGCAGCTGCAGGTCTGTGGGCAGCTGCTGCGCGTGAATGTGTAGCATCTCGGCTTGGAGGATTTGCTGGCGATTCTTGAAGGCACGCTTGTACCCAGACACTTGCGAGGCGCTGGCGGTCAGTAGATGGTGGGCGCTCTTCGTTGCTGGCGGCTGCTTGGGCAACTCCGAGTGCACTCGCTTAGCCGAATGTTTGATGTTCTTCAGCTCCTGCTGCTGCGAGGCCAGTCGCGAGGGCGCCGGAGCATCCGGTCGCCTGGCCGTGTCCTTAATGAAAGTCAGGTGGCTGGTGCGACTCATCTTGTTGGACGGGGTTGTCTTAGCCGGAACGCTATCTACGATGTCGACTTTGGCTCGAGGTATTGACTTGAGCGCAGGCTCATCAAGGTCTTCGTCATTGTCGTCGTCGAATCCCGAATCGTTGGAGCTCTTGACTAACGTCGTCTTGGTCGTGCGGACGCTGCTGTGCTTTATGTTCTTGCTGCTGTTCGATGGCCTTGCGGACCATTTGGTCTTGACCGGTTTAGACGGCGTTTTCGAGCGTTTCCGCCTCGCTTTGGCGTTGTCCGACAGCAAATTTTGCATGACCGACTGCTCTGACTGGGTCGGTTGGCCCAAGGCGTCTATGATGCGCTTTGGCTTATGATGAAGGCGATGCTGCTGCTGTTGCTGCTGTGGTCGCCAGTTTCCCGTTTGCGGCCCCAGCTGCCGCAGCGGCGGCGCATTGCTTTTACTGGTTGCCTTCGCCATGGGCATCATGTCCATTGGCGTCAGCTGCCGCGCCTTAGACTCGTGGTCGAGTTCCGAGCTCATTTCGAGCGATTGTGACCGCGTCTGAAAGCTGAGGCTGCGCTGCCTGTGGTTCGTATGGAGCACATTGTGGAAGCTCAGGCAGGGTTGCTGCTTCGGTAAGTGCTTACTGCTGATCTGCTGGAATCGTCCGCTGCCATAGCCCTGACGGCGATTGAACGCTTGAAATGCGACTGGTCCGTCGGCGAATTGGATGACCTCGAATTGCCTGATCCGCTCGCCAAGAGTCTGGAAGCGGGTCTGGTCCGTTGTGGCGTTGTGGCCCGTGGCCTCGCTGCGCAACGTGTATGACTTTTGCGTCCCTGGCAGCTGTCGGCCATCGATGAGGCTGGCGCTGCCGTAGCCAATGCGAAAGCGTGCCCCGTTCGGCTCGTCCTCCGACTGGCGATCGAAGCGTACGGCCAGGCGCTGTTTCAGCGCCTCGTCGACAACCATCAGCTGCTCGGCATCGGAGTCATAGTTGCTGCGCGTCCGTTGCTTTGCCACGGACGCCTCTTTTATTGTCTTCTCGAGCGCAATAAAATGATGCTTACAGCTAGGCGGGCCCTTGCCCTTGCCCAGCGTATACCCTATGCCCAGCTCGAGCGTGGTACGTGGCGGCAAACTCATCGATCGTCCGCTGAAGGGGCACAGATCAAGTCCCTTTCCATTCGCAGACTCCATATCCGGCGGCTGTGCGTTGCTCCGCATCGTTCTGTTGTTCCTCGGACTGGTGCTCTCCTGGGATTCGTCGCTGTTGTTCAGTAGTTGCTTGCTGTACATGTGCAAGCCGCCCGCTGAGAAGGACATAGATCGGCGTCGGTTCGCCTGCATCACAGTGTTCAGCAATTGGCCCGAGCTCACAGAAGCCGCCTGGTCGGCCATTTGCTTATGATTGCGTGGATATTCTATGGCTGACTGGCGATCCCGCCGTACAGTCAAGGTCCGGACAGGTGCTTGATTTTCTTCACGCGTCTTAATACTTTGACACACTCCTTGGGGAGGGGTAGAGAGAAATGAGACTTACATTAATATCGAATTGTGTAGTCAGCAGAGTCTAAGACCCGCGGTCATACTATCGGTCCATCTAGGTGCACGATTTCCATGCACTTTACGGTCTCAGTTGTTCGCAGACGTAGTGCACTTACCAATCGTAAAATTTTTTAACCTAGAAATACGCATATCGAAACTTACAATTTACAATAAAAGTCTGAAAACTGGAAACTGTAAAGAGAACTAGACGAATGAATATAGAATGGTACGATAAGATTCAATGTCAAGTTGATTAATATTATATTTTTAATTTCCACATTTTCTCTATCATTCTCTCTAACTTTTAGCTCCTCTAGTTCTTTTTTTCTATTTTACTCTCTCTTTCTCGGTCAGTCTTTGGTTTTATTTTTCACCTTGTGACTCTTTTTCTCTTCCTTGTTCTACAACCCCACGTTATTCTATATCTCTGACTCTGTCTCGCTTCTTTCCCTCTTTTGCTCTTTCTTTATTTCGCCTCGTCTCACTCTCTCCTTATATTTTTTCTTCCTCCTTCTCACGTTCTCTGTCAGTATGGTAGTCTCCCTATTATCTCATTCTTTTACTCTCTCTCTTTCTCTCTCATCACTCTATTTTTTTACCCCGAACCCATTGAAAATGGGAAATATATATAATGTTTTTGTGAAAACTTAAGTAACAGGCAGAAGGAGACGTCGCAGACCCCATAAAGTATATATATTCTTGATCAGCTCAACGAGCTGATATAGTCCTGTCTGCCTATCCGTCTGTATGAACGCAAGGAACTCGCAAACCACAAAAGATAGAGATATGAAATTTTACATGTATACTCGTGAATACCATACGCAATACGAGTTTGTTTTTTTTTTTTCGATAACTCATCCCGTTTCCGAATTATCGATAAATATCTATAAATTTCGAATAATATCTTTCATTTATGTGACTCATTAAAGCTAGAGACTTCAACTTTACTGTGCAGATAGGTGTAGTGAATGCGAACAATATGTAGTTTGGATGCCACGCCCCCTTCGCCCCCAATTTGCAAAACCTGTATTTCAAATACCAGAGACTTGTACTTTGGCGAATACACACATATGAACGCCATAATCACACAGTGCAAATTTGATTAAGAAAGTCGATCTACAAAACAAAACCATTATACCCTGATTACCCATTTTTAATTGGTTTAAGGTATAAATATATATTAAACATTTAAATTCTCATATCATAGGCATATTGCAGCCCGAGCGCTGTTGCTGCTCAGTTAGCAGAGCGCGTGCTCATATTACGTTCGTGTGTGTGCGTATATGTGTGTATGTGTTGCTTGTAATATACATATATGTAAAATAAAGGTTCGTAAATATATATAAAAAAGGGTTCGAAGGGTTCAGGTTATCTCTTAGTCGAGCAGTCTCGACTAGAGCTTCCTTACTTGTTCTTTCTTACGTCTTGCAGCCTCTCGCTCTCTCTTTCTCTCTTTGTATCTCTCTCTCGTGTTATGTATCTGCATATTTTTTCATTCTCAAAAAATGTTTCTCTCCCTTTCTATTCTCTCTCTATTTCTCCTACACTCTCTTTCTCTTTCTCTACCGTTCTATACCTCTCATCTCCTTCTCTCTCTCTCTCTCTCTCTCTCTCTATTTCTCTATCAATCTCTCTGCTTGTCGTCTCTTTCTTGTTGCTCGTAGCCTTTCGCTCCCTCTTTTTCTTTGGTATCTCTCTCCCGCTCTCTCGCTTTATCTATCTGTATATCTTTTTCTTCCTTTCTCTTTTCTTTTCTTTCCTTCATTGTGTTTTCGTATCTTTCAGTCTCTTTCACTGTCATTTAATCCACTCTCTTTCACTATCTTACACCTTCTTTCTCTTCCCCCCCTTTTTTTCTCTCTCGCTCACTTTCTCTGACTCTGTCTGTCCATGATTCTCTACTTCTCTTTCCGTTTTTATCTCCCTTATGTCCACCCAGGATAGGGACTTAAATTAGTCCTACGCTATAGGCCTAAGGAAATTATTAACACGTGCGCATTCTTCTCGGTATGCAAAGTTAAAATAAAGAATGTTCTGGTTTATACACATACCCGGACTATAGGGCAGCAATGAGGTGCTTCGGGCATAGTAGGTCTTAACTGCATTCTCATATAGCTGGTTGGTGTTGCGGAGTAGCCAAAGGTTCTTACGTCCATTGGCGCGCATTAGACGATTAATTTGTTCGACCTTCATAATATCGGCAGTTAAACCTCGTCTTTAGCGGTGTGGAATGGGGGCGGGCAGTAACTGCAGTTGTACCAAACCTGCGCTGCAGGGCTCCACGCTCCAGGCTCAGATGCGTTATTTCTATTGTATTTGAACGCTGTCGGTCACTGTCAATGTGTTAGTGTACTAAGGGTTAACCGAAACGACTTAGATGCTTTTATAAGCGCTGCTCCTCGGTGGAGGTGCGAGCGCCGTAAACTCTACAAATTTTGCTCTTTACAATTGTACCGAAAGTGGCTCAAATAATTTTTATAGGTACGTTTGCCTCTAATAGACCTTTGACCTCTTTTATACTATTTGCAATTTAAAATCGGAAAAAAGGGTAAAGAACTGACTTTAAATACTAAAAGTGACGAAGCGTAGTGAAAAGTTATAACTAATGACAGATTACCAAAAAAAAAAAATAAACAAAAACAAACGAAAAGCCTGCTAAAAAATAAAATGAAACTAAAGTTAAAGTGAAGTACGAAGTATTCAAAGTCTCTTACTGATTTTCTATGTTGTGAGTAGCTGGTAGCTGATAGATACTCTGTCGCATTCGTCACTAGAAGCCAAAATTATAAAAACCAGAGATTTGAATCTTACCTTATTTGGATATTATCTGTGAAAATTTTTAAATTTATAGAATATTGGTTCTTTGCAGGCTTATGGATTCATAATTGTTATCAAATATATTTATAGAAATATTAATCCGACTACAATTTGGACCGAGTACCAAAATAATTTGCTATAAATTCTAGAGCTTTGCACTACACTAAAGTCTTCCACTTCTATATTGTCTTGATCAGCAGGTCAGTCTAGATTATAAGATTATGACACGAATTTTTTATTAACAATAATGATCCAGGTATTCAAATAAATCTTAAAATCGTTGGAAAACTCAGCTTGACTCCAGTTTTTGTTTGGATATCTGAAAACAAGTAGTTGGGAGCTGTTCTAAGTGGGGATTGCTTATTTGTCCTATCTATTACTTTTAATACTAATACAAATATTTTTTTTTCCTTAAAAACCGATTTTTAGATATTTGAGAATCGAATTTAGCTTCAATCTTTTTCAACCTTGAAAGATAAAACTTCATATCTAGCCTGATGGCCATCAGTGTGTATTGAGCAAAATAATCATAAATTTGGTACTTAAACAAAAAAATTTAATTATTAATGGTAATTATGAAGATAGTAATAATAATAGCAAATAATTGTTCAATTTTAATTGGAATTGACTTTAAGAACTTTGTTTATCAGGCATACTGGATGACTCTAAGTATTATGGAATTCATAAAATAAACAGATTAAGAGCTATTGTTCTTCGCCTCACCAATGTAGTTCAGGGTATATTTTAACTGAGAACTCCCGACGAACACACTCTTTCTTGTTTCCAACATTGAGCCTTATCTAATCTATGCAGTAAATTTAACTTAATGATGGAAGAAGCTTACTTAAAGTATTATTCCTAAGACACCTATAGCCATAGTGACAGCTGCTTCAACAATCAGCTCAAGTAAGCAAAAAAAAGGCCTTTGAATTCATCCAGGACAATTGTGAACTACAATTTCGCCATGTCTCTGGATGAGACATACATTTTTTTTGTCCTCGCCTTCAAAGATACTGACACTGATTAATGCGAATCTTCTTTTAAATGTTGAAGGCACCAAGCAAAAAATGAAGTTGGCTAAATAATATATAATAATTAGCCACAGGTAAAAGGCGTCTCAGCGGGCAATATTCAATGCGAGGCAATTGTCGTCGAGAGTTTTATGTCCTTTGTGCGGCAATTTGTCAACGCTGCCCCTGAAGCAGACAGCGCGCTTCGTCTGATGACACTTGTAATGATGATGAGATTGTTAATGATGATGATGGTGTAGTGGCTGCTGATTCAGTTGCCATTTTTATACTCGATCACACAGTAAAGCGAGTATATGGGTTTGACAGTCGCTTGGCATTTGCAGATAATGAATAGGTATATATATGTACATATACCTACATATACATCATACAAATTTGGTTACATACAAAAATATTAGGGGTTACAGCTTCTTAGCCCCAAAAAACTTTTCTACAGCTCTCACATTTATGTCAAGTAATTTCCATAGATATCTAAATTCAAACATTTATGAATTCATAAGGAATGAGGAAGAATATTAAGCGGTAGCAATATATACTGGATGCTACCCTGGGGGAGTGGCATGTCCGGAAAATATTATATATTTGTTGAGATTTAGATTGCTGTTTATACCCTGAACCCATTGAAAATGGGAAATCAGGGTATGTTTTTGTGAAAATGTATGTAACAGGCAGAAGGAGCAGTCGCAGGCCCCATAAAGTATATATATTCTTGATCAGCTCGACGAGCTGAGTCGAACTAGGTCTTTCCGTCTGACCGTCCGTCTGTATGAACGCGCTGATCTCGCAAGCTAGAGATCTGAAATTTGACATGTATACTCGTATACCATACGCAGTACAACTTTGTTTTTTTTTTCGATAACTCATCCCGTTTCCGAATTATCGATACATTTCGATAAATTTGCTTTCATTTATTTGACCTATTAGCGCTAGAGACTTCAAATTTTGTGTGCAGATAGGTGGAGTGAATGCGGACATTTTGTAGTTTTTGGATTTTGGATGCCATGCCCCCTTCGCCCACAATTTGCAAAACCCGTATTTCAAATACTGGAGACTTGTGCTTTGGCAAATAGAACACATACGAATGCCATAATGACACTGTGAAAATTTGATTAAGAAAGTCCTTCTACAAAACTTTCCCATATCATAGGCATATTGCAGCCCGAGCGCAGTCGCTGCTCAGTTAGCAGAGCGCGTGCTCATATTACGATCGTGTGTGTGCGTATATGTGTGTATGTGTTGCTTGCAATATACTTATATGTAAAATAATCATAGCATGCTTCCAATATCGGCTATTCGAAGGGTTTAGGGTATCTCTTAGTCGAGCAGTCTTGACTAGAGCTTCCTTACTTGTTTTAAAGCTACAGATATGAACTTTCAGTATAGTTGTGTTCACAATACTTACACAAGACTTACATTATTGGATAGGATGACGGACGACTAGGTTTATCTATCTCTGTCCGTCCGGCTGTCTGTCATAGCCTTTACTTATTATCGATAAAAATCGATACTTTGAATACCACAAAATATGACAAAATTCAATTTACGGAGGCGGTTTCTGTGATGAATACAGAAATTTAGTTTATTTTGAACTGTGCATGCCTTTTCTTCTCCCTTCCCTGAAAATATGCAAGAAATGCGTTTAAAATACTGGAGATTTGTGCCTCGGCAAATACACACATATTTCATTATCACGCACTGAAAATTTGATTAGGAAAGTCTATCTCGACTAAAAGTTTTGCAAGAATGCTGCAGTCGAGCCAACTGAGCAGTAAACAGAGCACGTGTCTATGCGTGCATCCTTGTGCGTGTGTGTGTGTTAAGAGAAGAAGGGTTCAGGGTATCTCCTAGTCGCTCGCTCCCGACCAGACCACCCTTACGGGCTACTGTTATTTTTGTTTGTTGGCCAAAAAGTGCTGACAACCAGACGAGTTGTCGATCCAGGATCTCCGCTGCTGCTGTTGGTTTATTGGAGCTGTGCGTGTGCACAAATTGGTTTTAATTGAATTACAGTGCGTAATTTATGCATTGCTTAGCCCATATATGTGCGGCACGCCCAATGGCCATCATCCGTCGCCTAGCGTCCCAACTGAAAATGAAGCCACAGCAAACAAATCGATTGCAGCTGCAGTTGGGCTCGAATCCTGAATCCTGAATGCTTTGCACCATTGCCTGCATAAATGTGGCCTATTTATGAACAGAACCACAGTGGCCAACAAACACAGGCCACAGACCGCTACCCAAAAAAAAAAAAAAAAACACACACACACACACACACGCATGCACATGTGCGGTGCAGTACGAGTGGTGCTTTTGGGTTGGCAGCTCTTTTGGGTACGCAGAGGAACTTTTGCAATTCTTTGCATGAAACTTTAAAAATTAACCTAATTAATTGGCACATCGTTACGCTTAGTACCCAAGCTGCCCCATAATACGAGTGGTACATGCCACACCGCCGCCCTGCCAACCACGCACTTTGGCTATCCTTTGACCCTTTTTAATGCTTTGCGACTGTGTCGAATGAGTTTTAGTTTATAACCAAACAAAATGTGACTTTGCAATGTCTCCTCCGCCTCGCTCTGTCCTGCCGTAAAGCGTTGCTCTTGTTGCTGCTA
The DNA here is from genome assembly GCA_035045555.1 of Drosophila fulvimacula. Taxonomy (NCBI): domain Eukaryota; kingdom Metazoa; phylum Arthropoda; class Insecta; order Diptera; family Drosophilidae; genus Drosophila; species Drosophila fulvimacula. Next base: position 1,554,244 of record JAWNOX010000018.1, on the reverse strand, counting down.
AGCTGCCACATTAGCAAAGTGAGGTGCAAATTTTACGAGTGTCCTTTTCGGGCTTAGTTAATGTTCTTGCTGTTGCTGCTGCTGTTGTTGTTGCTTGTTTTTGTTCGTTTGTTGTGATTTGAGTGAATGTTGAAAAGTTGTCTCGAGAAAAGCTTTCAGCTTGCTGCTTTTAACGTTCCACTAATTGGGGGCCGTGGCAGTAGTGCCTCAGCTCTGCTCCGTTTTGACCAGCTCTCGTCCATGTGCTTTGGCGCCATTCAAATTGACATTCATTGCATTTTGGCAATTAGCCTAATTGACTTTTATCTATGCACATGCACAGACTTCAGCACAGCACCTAAAGACGGCTCCGACCACACCAGCCACCTCGGCCGTTAACAGCATACTTTTAACTATTAACACGAACAGCTGACTATTTTTACTAAGCCATCAAAATGCGATCAATTTATGTATATAATACTAATACTGCTCTAAGTATTTGTATTCGTTATGCTGGGCACCCAGTGAAAGTACCACTTCAGTATATTTCTTAGAGCATGCACAGTGAGCCCAAAAAAATACTGGCACACCAGAAATATTGATGTTTAGGCGATTATAGCTTGATCGATAATTAATAATTATATAACACAAAACAGCATTGACTTTTTCATTTGCTTTATTAAGAAATTAAAATAATGCACAAATTCACGCCAAAAAAGTTTTTTTTTCATTGAATGAAATTGTCTTATTTTGTTTTATTGTCCCATTTAAAAAATAATATAAAAAACAAGTAAGGAAACTCTAGTCTACCTAAACCCCGCTTAACGGCGGTTTTAAATGCACTTCAAAGTTTGCATATAATTTTAGGTTAAATTAAAAAATTAAAAAAAAATAAAAATAGGCAACTTGCATAAAAAAAGGTTTTAACGGCAGCTTAGAGAATCGAACCCGAGACTTCATGTCGCCAATCGGTGCCTCTACCAATACCGCCGTTGCACTACATTAACCTGAGATAGCGAATTCCTAAGTAAAGTTATTGAGCTACTGAACTGTTGAACTTCTGCTTAAAATTCATCCTCAATTTGTCTGTGTTGTTGTTATAAATTCTTAGAATTTTCTAGATGCTTCTGCTGCTGTTACCACGTGCGTGTGTACGTAAACGTTTTGTTTAATAACATAATAGATTTCATCTATATATTATATTGATTTTATTTAAATTATATCTATGTTATACTTATTTTATATATACATACATACGTACATATGTATGTATAGCTTGTAGCAACGCATACATACACACGCACACGCATACGCTCTGCTAACTGCGCAGTTTACTCAGCGACTGCGCTGCGTCAATATGTGCACGTTATTGGAAATTAAATGCTTAATAACTTTTTTTGTAGACCGACTTTCTTAATCAAAATTGCGCAGCGTAATTTTAGCATTCATATGTGTGTATGTGCAAAAGCACAAGTCTAGTATTTGAAATACGTGATTTAGAAATTTTGGGCTAAGGGGGCGTGGCATCCAAAATTTAATAAAAATCAAAATTGTATAAACGTCCCATTAAACTAAATACAAGATTTGGAGTCTCTAACTTTAAAGATGTAAAAGATATAATTTTAAAACGAAAAATCGATTTTTGTTTTTAATCGATAAAACTCGATCTGCGCGTGATATACACGAATCAACAAAAAAATAAAGTTCAAGTCTCTAGCTATTATAGGTTCTGAAATCCACGCGTTCACACTTACGGACAGACGGACAGACAGACAGACAATCAACTCGGCTTGTCGTCCTGATCAAGAATATGTATATATACTTTATGGGGTCTGCCACGCCTCCTTCTGCCTGTTACATACATTAGGGCTGCAACAAAACCATTACCCATTTTTAATGGGTTCAGTGTATACAAATATAAAAAAATATAAAAAATATGAACTTAAGCAATATTTTAATATTTTGGTGGTCCAATAACAGCTTGGATACGTCTCCCTAGTTCGCCTCCTAGTTTAATATTTTTTGAATTTAGACACAAGACTGGCTGTGCCACTGTTCTAGCGTCCATACGTTCGTCTGTCAGCGCCTGTGTACAACTAGCCTGAAATGAGCCAGGGCTCTGGGTATTTTCTAGTCGTTCACTCTCCAGCAGTGCATTCTCAGTCAGTTTTTGCAGCTCCAATTTACATTATGCTTTGAGAGTCATCTTCATGCAAAAAAGCGTCACATGCGAAATAGAATTATAAAAACATCTGCTGAAGGTATACAAATTGTATGACTATGGACAGCTACCAGATACGAGTAGTCTATGCGGCAGAGTGGATGAGAGAAAGGAGAAAGGAAGCGCTGCTTTAACAGTGCCCACAGGGCCATGGCTAGAGCTCACAGTTGCAAGTCAACTGAATCGGTAGCGCGAGCAGTTAAGAGGAGCAGCTTCGGGAACAGAAACTCTGTTCCCAGTTAAAACAAGCTGCAAACTCAGCCATCAGCTCATAAATTTAGCTTGTGTGTGTGCAGGGGTTTTGCTCATTCATTCATTTGCTCAGTCAGGCATTCATTCATTTCCTTGATTATGTTTCTTATCAATGATAAATGAATATGTAGTACCAGCACTCAAAACTGCTGCTCTAAACTGCTGGCAGAGTGAAAGTAATACCCGAGCGAGGCAATGCTAAAGAAAATGGCGAAATTCCGTTACGGCAATGCCAACTGTACGATTCTCCTACAATTATCATCTCTCGAAATTGGAAAAGGACAGCTCTGATGAAGAATTCTATGTGGAATGTGGGAAGAAAACTTATACTTATTCAGGGATATATGTATATTGTATTTCTTCACTTTGTGACATGGAACTGGAACTTATATAGGTAGATCAATGAGTTCTAATAGCTAAGTCTAGAGCTTGAAGTATACTATTGATATGTATCATTTGTATATTATTTATGTATAAAATATCTCTTGGCTTATGGAGCTTTAAGTTTACCATACACACAGCTTTTGTAGATCTCTTTTGTTTTTTTCTTTTTGATCTTCGGTAAGTCTCTTATTATATATTTTATATTGTGTATTTTGTTATGGATTGGATAAACTTTTCACAGATTTTATAGGACATGCTTAAAATGTTGAAATGTTTCTAAATATTTACAAAACTTGATTTCACGACTAGAAAACATTGAGCATAGCCAATGACTAGATATTTCGACGATAAAACTTGACTACTTGAGAGACTTGGCAGCCCGTTTTTTGGTTTGTTTGCCTGCAGATCGAATATGCTGGGCTATAAAATCGATAAGCTCGTCGCTGTTGAGGCACCGGTGAAATCAAGTGAAATCATCAGCCGCGAGATGAAACGAGGAGGAAAGTCAGGAGCAGCCAGTTGAAGTGCAGGCGAAACAGTTTCTGACATTCGCACACTCGGACCCAGGACCCTCCCACCGTAACCAGACCTCTCTTCCGCCCTCAACCCGTTCGTCGGACTGCAGTTCGCGAGCTATATGGTTCCATGGACCGACCTATCCGCCCGCCACTTGATTGCTACAACGACTTTTGGCCCGAAAAGTTCTTTGTGGTTAGGCGCTGGCGCGGTCGGACGATGACTAAGGGATGAACGAATTCTCAGCGGGCCAGTGCCACTGCTTTGGGTCTTCAGCTGCTTCTGTTGCTGCTGCTGCTTTTGAAGTGGGCACTCGGCAATTTTCCAGCACTTTAGGAATAAAATTTTTAACAACTCGCCGAGGCGGCCGCTAAGTGCGTCGACGTTTAAACTCCCAGCGGTCGCCAGCGGGCGGGCGTCCATCAACTTGTGCGGACGAGTCCACGCCGTCGTCACTTTAGTTTTCCAAAAAACTTTCTTTTCTCTGCAAAAAATTTTACATTATATATATAAGTATATTTCTATATTCAAAAGCGGCGGCAAGGTCTTATCTTGGCCAGAGTGTGCGCAGCGACCAGCACATTTCTTAGCTGGACCCATAAGTTCGCCACATTCACCTGTCATACTTATAAATAATCGACAGAGAGCCAATGCGCTACAGATGCAGCGTCAGCGGCTACAAGCACAGCTCCCATCTAAGTCGCTGGACGGTGCATTATTAATGTCAATGACGTTGAATAATTAGCAGCGCTGGCTGCAATTTGTGTTGTATATGGCCGGGCCCAGCCGATGGCTCCATCAATATTGGCAGGCTAATGGCGCCTACGTTGCAGCGTCATCCACCCAGCCAATCACCCAAATCCGTAATGCTTGGCGGGCATCGGGGTAATGAGTTACGCCGTCTACCCAAGTGCGCAGATTAAATAGCCTTGCTGCTCAAATAAGACGAAAAATATACGATTAGGCGACACCCTAGAGTCTAGGCAACACCAATTTTAATATTGTAGTTAACCGGAATAATGAGTTCGCAATCAATTCGAACAATGCCAAGATTCCCTATAAGAAGCTAGGGTAACTTAACGAGTAAAAGTGATTTTAATCAGAAGCGTAGGACTAGGATTTACTTTAACCTTTTCTTGTTACTGGACAACTTCTGCTAAAGCGAACGATTTAACCGAAAATGTGCTTAAAGTTTCTACTATACGATATAAGTTATTTCAAATTTATTCTGAATGCAATGGATAAGTAATTTGAAAAATCTGTATAGCCCTTATGGTTCTCTTGTTAAGCTTAACAAAGGAAATTTAACTATAGTTTTGTATCGATTGTAGGGATATGGAATGCGATATCGAACAAGCTATCAACTTAGACTGTCAGCTGTATATTAAGGTATGAATTTGCAGTTTAAATACTCTTGCTTATAACATAGGATAGAACGGACGTACGGAAAGGGTTAATTCAGGGCATACATACTTTATAGGCGGACAAACATTTCTACAACTAGTCTTATTTGAAAGTAGTTCGCTCTCCCTGTGATCATACTTATCTTTTCCCACTAACTCTCATCGGGCAGATATCTAGTGAGTGTCTTAGCCAACTATAAGCTAACTAAAATAATAGTCCCAATTCATTCTCCAGTGCGATTTCTTTAGTTCATTAGCAATAACTGGGAATAGCTTTCAAATGTAGAAAATAACAAGCAGGCGCTCCAGTAGCGCTCCAATGAGAGAAAGCTCTCGTTAGATAATTGATTCGATTGTTGGCACAGCCAGAGCTGATGTCTCCAAAGCCTATGGGAGAGGGAAGTGCAAAGGGAAATTGAGCAAACAATTGTACAGGTTACACAAATACGAAAGTTTGCATAGCTTCAGGTGCTGATGCTGCTGGGAGGGTGTTGAAGAGCAGCTGCATTATTTATAGGGTCGTTGGATAAATAAACAACCCAATAAAAATTAGTAGGAAATAAAATTTTAATTTTTAAACAGTCAGGAAGGTGACCCAGAGAATACTTCTGCTGCTGTCCACTCAAGACTACGATGCAATCAAACGGAATATGAAAAACTGTTGAGTATTTGCCACGCACCGCCGCGCCCCGCCCGTGCCACCGCCATTCCAACAAATCAAATCGAAAGCAAAGTTGGCAAAATAACCAAGTAACAAGTAAGGAAGCACTAATCGAGACTGCTCGACTAAGAGATACCCTGAACCCTTCGAATAGCCGATTTGGAATGCTATGCTATGATTATTTTACATATGTATATGTAAATTGCACGCAACACATACGCACGCACACGAACGTAATATGAGCACGCGCTCTGCTAACTGAGAAAGCGACTGCGCTCGGGCTGCAATATGCCTATGATATGGGCAATTAAATGTTTAATAACTTTTTATACCCTGAACCCATTAAAAATGGGTAATCAGGGTATAATGGTTTTGTTGCAGCCCAAATGTATGTAACAGGCAGAAGGAGGCGTGACAGACCCCATAAAGTATATATATTCTTGATCAGGACGACAAGCCGAGTCGATTGAGCCCTGTCCGTCTGTCTGTCCGTCTGTCCGTCTGTCCGTATGTTTGAACGCGTGGATCTCAGAACCTATAATAGCTAGAGACTTGAACTTTTTTTCGTGTATATTCGTGTATATCACGCGCAGGTCGAGTTTGTTTTAGAAATTCGATAACTCTTCTCGTTCTTTTTTATCGATTAAAAACGAAATCGATTTTCAGGTTTAAAATGATATCTTCTATATCTATAGATATATGATAGTTAGAGACTCCAAATCTTGTATTTAGCTTAATGGGACTTTTATACAATTTAGATTGTTGTTAAATTTTGGATGCCACGCCCCCTTCGCCCAAATTTTCAAAACACTTATATCAAATACTAGAGACTTGTGCTTTTGCACATACACGCATATGAATGATATAATTACGCTGCGTAAGTTTGATTAAGAAAGTCGATCTACAAAAAAAGTTATTAAGCATTTAATTTCCAATAACGTGCACATATTGACGCAGCGCAGTCGCTGAGTAAACTGCGCAGTTAGCAGAGCGTATGCGTGTGTATGTATGCGTTGCTTTCAATATACATACATATGTATGTATGTATGTACATACTGTAAATTACATATATATAAAATAAGAGTAACATTGATATAACTTAAATAAAGTCAATATAATATACATATGAATAGATGAAATGCATTATGTTATTAATCGAAACGTTTACCAAACATTTACGTACACACGCGCGTGGCAACAGCAGCAGAAGCATCTAGAAAATTCTAAGAATTCATAACAACAACAACAAAGACAAATTGGGGATGAATTTTAAGCAGAAGTTCAGCAGCTCAGTAGCAGCAGCTCAGTAGCTCAATAACTTTACTTAGGAATTCGCTATCTCACTCTTATGTGCTGCAACGGCTGTGTTGGCACAAGCGATGATCGCCGAAATGAAGTCTCGGGTTCGATTCTCTAAGCTGACGTCAAATCTTTTCTTATGCAAGTTACTTAATTTTTTTTGTTTTTTTAATTTTTTAATTTAATTTAAAATTACATATAAACTGAAGTGCATTTAAAGCCGCCGATAGGCGGGGTTCAGGGTATTTCCTAGTCGGGCACCTCCGACTAGAGTTTCCTTACTTTTTTTCTAATGGACTTTCTTAATCAAATTATCGCAGTGTGATTATGGCATTCATATGTGCCTATTTGCCAAATCACAAGTCTCTAGTATTTGATATACGGGTTTTGCAAATTGTGGGCGAAAGGGGGCGTGGCATCCAAAATCCAAAAACTACAAAATGTCCACATTCACTATACCCATTTGCACAGTAAAGTTGAAGTATCTACCTTTAATGGGTCACATAAATGTATCGAAATTTATCGATAATTTGGAAACGGGATGAGTTATCGAAAAAAACTCGTATTGCGTATGGTATTCACGAGTATACATGTAAAATTTCACATCTCTAGCTTTTGTGGTTTGCGAGATCCTTGCGTTCATACGTTCAGACGGACGGACGGACGGATGAACGGACAGACCGACAGGGCTATATAGACTCAGCTCGTCGAGCTGATCAAGAATATATATACTTTATGGGGTCTGCGATGTCTCCTTCTGCCTGTTACATACATGTTACATACATTATTTCCCATTTTGAATGGGTTCAGGGTATAAAAATGTTGCAGTTGGGCGCTACCAACTGCGAAATACTCATTCACACCGCAAGCTCCCAGTTCCATAACATTCCAACCAATCAATTTACCAATTTGCCACACCCCTAATTATCCTCAAATTTTGTATTTATTGTCATGTGTATTTTGTGTATTGATTTTTGCAATACACCAATTTCATACAATTCAGGTGAAAATATAATTAATATGCTGAAAATTTCATTAAAATCTGTTAAGTAGAGAGTTATTCAACAAAACGTTTAGGCAATTGACAAATGTCCTTGGCTGCAAGAAATAACAAATACAATAGAAGTCAGCGTGAATCATATGCTCATTAAGTTACTTAGTTACTATGAGGCTCAGTGGCGTTGCTAATAGAAGTGTCGCGCACCGATTATGAGCATCGGGTGAAGTCGGTATTTTATATACATATTATTTATAATTATTATTGGTTTGACAAGCCCAGCGGTGGCGTCGTGGTAAAGATGACGAAATCTCTGATTTTCTATGTCGGCTTTTCTTTTATTTCTTTATTTTTTTTGTTATAAAATATGTTTTTTTTTTTACATTTATAATATTTAACAACTCAATTAAGATGGTAAAAGTGCAAAAAGTCAATAAATTGTGTGTTTATACGTCAAAATTAGTGGTTTTATTCTACATGCCACGATCGATAGAGGAGGTCACCAGCAACCTACCTATCCAATTTTGTAGCTTATAGCACTAAAACTGTAGGACCTATAAACTTATGCGGTCCCCTGTGGGCGTAGATATATCCGCCATAGCTTATTGAACTTGGGACGTTAATACAAATACATATACCAAGTCTCACGTTTCTAGTATATATGGGAATATTGTTTAAAATATAATGATGCAAAATTAATAAATATTCAGATCCGATTTGCCACGCTCCCAGTGAGCGTGGATATATAATTTTTGTTTGATCTTTATAGGATCATAACAGTTACTCACATGCCAAATTTGGTCGTTCTAGCTCTAAAACTGTAGAAGATACAGTTTCACCCGATTTGTTACGCTTCCAATGGGCGTAGATATATCCGCCATAGCTTATTCAACTTAGGATATCAACGCGTATACATTCCAAATCTTAACTCTCTAGGAGTGCTGCATGTAGTATTTCTGACATACAGGAAAATTCATTTTCCAATTTGTCACGCCCCTAGTGGGCGTATCGGGAAAATCTTGACACTTTATCTGACGAGAGTATACTTGAGTGTATGTTTCAAATTTCAAATTTCAAAGTCTCTAGCTCCATTAGAATAGAAATGGTTTGCGTTAATACGGACAGACGGACGGACATTGCACAAAACCAATATACTCATTTCACAAGGTGAAATGAGTATAATAATTAAGAAAAGCGAGCGCCTAGCGTTCGGCAAAACGTACGTGTTTCCACACTATTCACCCACAGCGGAACCGAAATCAAAAGGAAAGAAAGCAAGAAGAAAATGTAATGGCAACAGGAGCGAGACAGCTTTGGTGAAATTTTTGGCAACACACTGTTGGGCCAGGCATTTGTCAAGCCTATCATCAGAGTGAGTTAACTGGGCCGTGGAGCTGTCAAAAGTCAAAAGACATATACCACATACATTGATACATGTAATGATGCCCCTAGGCTCACAGCTCCACGCCTGTCACACACTCGCACACTTACTGCCACACACACCCCACATACACATTCAATCAGTCAAATAAACAGCTAACAAAAAGCCTTTCGGTGCGCTTGCAGAATGCCTGAGCGTCTGTCGTGCAAGGCAGGCTGGGCGACCTCTATATACACTAGAGAAAGAGTGTGTGTGTGTGTGTGTGGGTGTGTGAATTTTGGCGGAACTTCCAATTGGTATTAACAAGCTGGTTGTTATACAAACATTTCTTTAGTATTTTTGCCACTCTCTTGCTTTACTCTTCGAAAATTATGCATTACATTTTGGCAAATGCACTTCAAAGCCTAAGAGATATTTCTTTGATTTCGTAAAATATCCATTTGTGAATAAATTGAAAATAAATTGATTATTACACAGAAATTACTGTAATTAAGTTCTTTAAGAATTTAGATAAAGTTGAAAATCTTCCATTTCAAATAAAAACAAGTAAGGAAGCTCTAGTCGGAGGTGCCCGATTAGTAAATACCATGAACCCCTTAAATGCACTTCATAGTTTGCATATATTATTATATATATCATTATATAGTTTTATATTAAATTACAAAAAAAAAAAACAAGTAAGGAAACTCTAGTCGGAGCTGCTCGACTAGGAAATACCCTAAACCCCGCTTAACGGCGGTTTTAAATGCACTTCAAAGTTTGCATATAATTTTAGGTTAAATTAAAAAATTTAAAAAAAATAAAAATAGGCAACTTGCATAAAAAAATGTTTTAACGGCAGGCTTAGAGAATCGAACCCGAGACTTCATGTCGCCAATCGGTGCCTCTACCAATACCGCCGTTGCACTACATTAACCTGAGATAGCGAATTCCTAAGTAAAGTTATTGAGCTACTGAACTGTTGAACTTCTGCTTAAAATTCATCCTCAATTTGTCTGTGTTGTTGTTATAAATTCTTAGAATTTTCTAGATGCTTCTGCTGCTGTTACCACGTGCGTGTGTACGTAAACGTTTTGTTTAATAACATAATAGATTTCATCTATATATTATATTGATTTTATTTAAATTATATCTATGTTATACTTATTTTATATATACATACATACGTACATATGTATGTATAGCTTGTAGCAACGCATACATACACACGCACACGCATACGCTCTGCTAACTGCGCAGTTTACTCAGCGACTGCGCTGCGTCAATATGTGCACGTTATTGGAAATTAAATGCTTAATAACTTTTTTTGTAGACCGACTTTCTTAATCAAAATTGCGCAGCGTAATTTTAGCATTCATATGTGTGTATGTGCAAAAGCACAAGTCTAGTATTTGAAATACGTGATTTAGAAATTTAGGGCTAAGGGGGCGTGGCATCCAAAATTTAATAAAAATCAAAATTGTATAAACGTCCCACTAAACTAAATACAAGATTTGGAGTCTCTAACTTTAAAGATGTAAAAGATATAATTTTAAAACGAAAAATCGATTTTTGTTTTTAATCGATAAAAAAATAACGAGAAGAGTTATCGAAATAAAAAATAAACTCGATCTGCGCGTGATATACACGAACCTACAAAAAAAGTTCAGTTTTCAGTCTCTAGCTATTATAGGTTCTGAGATCCACCCGTTCAAACATACGGACAGACGGACGGACGGACAGACGGATAGACAGACAGACGGACATGGCTATATCGACTCGACGAGCTGATCAAGAATATATATACTTTATGGGGTCTGCTACGCCTCCTTCTTCCTGTTACATACATTTTTACAAAAACATTATACCCTGATTTCCCCTTTTCAATGTGCTTAGGATAAATAAAGTAATAAAATAATTGACAAACTAAGATTCATTTGTACTGATCGTTGTATGGAAGAATATCTATTTAAAATGCATAACATATGTATATAATTTATTATCTGTGACATACTTTGAGATCACAAAAAACATAAGTTATATAAAATATAGTACGTGTAATCGAGGTAAGCTTTAAGTGGAGCTTTCATTTGAAATTTCCCAAGTTTACGACCTTCAGTGTGAATTGTTAAAAACTTTTTATAGCAAATTAGCTTTCTGATCGTCGTTTTGCCACGAATCAATTAATTAACAAATAGCAATATAGTCTAGCCAGTTCGTACTATATGTTTTGGTTATAGCATAGCACGCATTTTGGCTCCATTCGTAAGTCTTTTACTGTATTTAGAGTCGATTCGAATCCTGCTTGCAGTAGTCACTTTTGAAATCTGTTTGTGTTCATTTATCTTTTGATAAAATCTGTGCAGTGTCACTTGGGCGGCATCTTTGCTGTAACTTTCATTTTTTTCTGACACTTTAATCAAAAGGGCAGCAGAAACAGAAATGTTTCGGCACGTGGCCTTTTTTGTTTTGCACTTCACATGCAAACGCAGTTTAAATAAATTGCCACCTGATAGAAAAATCAACAGGGCGGCGAGCAGCTACTTTTTCCAAAGTCCATTTGTAGACGCGTCACGTAAGCACTGATACATACACACACACACACACGCACACATACAGACCCACACACACAAGAAGTTGAGCAAACATGTGGCAAAGTCTGTTCTTGACATTGTTGCAATCCCTGCTCAAAGTCGACAAAGGGCAATGCTAAACAAATTGACGGCAAAGTTAGGAGCCACGCCCACTTTTCAGGCCCATCCAACAGTCTTGACTCATCTAATGGTGGCGTGGGCATTGCCAATAGTTCGGTTCAGTTCGCGCTTCAATCGCAGCTGCCTTGGCGTCTTCCCTACCAGATTGTGATTACGCTTACGCCGCGTATGTCAAGCGCCCAGCGCCGCATCGCGCTGCGCCATGCCACGCCACACCACGACGCCACCCCTGGCTGTGCCTACGAAATAAAATTAAATGCCTTTGATTTATTTATGTTTTTTTTTCTATTTTTTTTTCCTTGTGCGTTGCCTGCGTCGAGCACAGAGGCGTGGCCTGCGAACCGAAAGGGCGCTCTCTAAAATGGAAAACACAAAAATCAACAGTAGCAGCTACGTGAGAGAAAAACATTATTTTCCATTCTTTTCTTTTTGTTTTTCCCGCTCTCGTTGTCTGTCTGTCAATGAGTGCTCGTTGTTGTTGTACTCGGTGGTGATGCTCCATACGACACATCGTTGTTGCTGCTCTTTTCGACCCCTTTCTATATACCCTGTAACCGTTGGCAACCAGCAAGGACTGAGGGCATTACAACTGAAGGTGACACTCTCAAAGCCTAAGTCTATCACTATGTGCTGAGCTCACGCTTAAATAATGTACTTGGCATTCCTATGTGTTCACTTAAGTCCAGATTATTTCCTTGGCCTCGTTGGTTCGGTGGAACTCTGTGGCAGTTAGTTGGTAAAGAGCATTCAGGTGCAAGTCAATCAGTCCATCAAGTCACCAAGCTCAAGGCAATCAGGCCACATTTGATATTCGTGTAATCGATAAGTATCGATAATTTGAATCTTATGAATTAGCCTAATCGGCATATCGGTAGGTATATATATTTCACGTTACATTAGCAAAAATATTGTTGGGTCTATTAAGAGTTTGCAGCTTGGTTCTGGCTGCAGGGTATGTACTAGTCAGGCACAAGAGCTTGGCACAATTTGTCTTGCTTTTTCTCTGTTCAGTTGGGCGCGAGTTTTCTTGTCGCCTTTTGCTGCTGCTGCTTTGATTTCACTTTACACACACTCGCCTTGGTGCTTCACTCTGTATCCGCATTCCGCATCTGTATCTGTAGCTGTATCTGAATCTGAGTCTGTAGCTGTGAATGTGTTGAGTGGCACTTGGCAAAGTTATGACACGCCCGCAGGTGCGGCCAAGCGGCTACCATCATATGATGGCCATCATGATGCTAACGGTGATAACGACGATGATGATGATGATGTTGATGTGAATGGTGACAGTAAAAATATGAACAAAGCCGCCTCAGGCTCTTGTTTTTTTTTTTATTGCAATCGATCCACTTGCATTGCTTTCCGCTTGCTTGGCTCATCGCATGACTTAAGTCTTGGAGAACAGTTCGCAGTTGGCAGCTGGCAGCTGGCAGTTGGCTGTTGGCTGTTGGCTGTTGTCATGCCAGAAACTCTGCAAAGCTTTGCTTTGCACTTTACGATATTCAATTCAAGCTGAACACACAACCGATCAAATTTGTCGATTAGCTTTCCAGCCAAGTGCAGCCCGAAGCACAACAAAATTAGCAGCAACTCGGCTTTCTACAAGCCAAACAGGTGCATTGAACACAATATCAGATGGCAATAACCTCGACAATTGTGCATTGATGGTGATTAGTAAAAGAGCAAATAGCAGCCAAAGAGTTCGTATTATTTATTCGCATTATGTTATTCAGTTAAAAGCAAACTTTTATTTAATGGAATTATATAATTTTAATTCAATTTGATGTGCCCTGGAAATCGCCTGCTCATCTGCTGCACGATGAGCAGATTGCCGGTTGTCAGGGAAAATGGAATTCATTTAGTCGTAATTAGGAGCATGAGTCAATAAACCAGAGAGCTAACATCCAAAATATCTACATATAATATATAGATATAGTCGCTGGGGCTAAGTCAAGGGATGCAGCACCACTTCGTAGCACAATTCAGGCAATTTTGATTTGTGTCAACTGTAAACCCGTATAAACTGATGTAAACATAGACAAATATTTATAAACGAAATAGCCATGGGCATTCTATTGATGTATTGATGTAGCCTGAGCAATCTCGATCAGCTTTGCTTTGCAGTCAAAAAAAATAAAGAAAATTAAAATTAAAATTATTTCGATGTTTGAGGCGTCTTTGAGACGTCCACGGGCGCATCACTTCGCGTCGTTTAAACTTATTTTACTAATGTTGACCAAACCAAAAGTAATTTTGTTTGTGTTTTGTTATATATATCTAATGTTGTGCAAGCTTATCATTTGCTCACTTTCAGTGCCCACATTCCATTTAGTTACATTCCAGTTACATTGCAAAGTCTGCCCAGGAGTCCTAAATGCTTCAAGTTTTGCTGGGCCTGGCTCAATCCCATAGGCATTTGGCAGTTGTGTTAGAAAAGTGTTTGCATATTTCTCAAATATCCACTGATGCTTATGATTCAGACACACATACTATATCTTATTGTATTTGCATAAATTAATCTAAACAACATTTTCTTTGACATATTTCTGTTGAGCTGCGACCCAAATTAATCGCAGTCTTTGATTCGAGTTGCTCTAACTGCGAAAGTTTTGTTCCTTCGGCTATTTTCGGAGGGGCGTCAACAGGTGTGCACAACACACCTTTCAGCACATTGTAGTAAATTCCAACTTCAATCAGCCGTTGGCCTTCGCGCGTATACAATTCTGTGTGGTTGTTCGCAATGCTTGATTAACACGCCCGACTAAAACATTCTTTGGCCCTCATCGTTCATTCGATTGTTGTTGTTGCTGTTGCTAGTGTTGCGGATGCTTCTGTAATTTTTGTCACTTTTAATGGCAGTTTGCATGTTTGTTGGCTCCATCCATTCACAGTCCTCCTCCAGCGACCAGCCTGGAGCGGAGTCAAAGAGAAACTTTCAGTTCGATTTGCCGCCAGGCTGACTTTTCGCTCCTCGGCATTAAATGTCGCTTCAGTCGCCTGCCGCTGGGGCCATCCATCTCTCTTGTCTCCACCTCTTTATATTTGTTGAGGGTGTATGAATGAGTGTGTGTGTCATTTCATTGCTTTAGCATCAGAGACTTGTGCAAATAATTTGTGCAAAGTTTTAACGTTGTCCTCAGTTAACGCTTTCCTCAGCTTGTCATTGATCACAGCTGCTGAGTCATTGCACATAGCTTCATGTAGCCGCCCTCCTGCACACCACGTCCAAGAACAGACAGTTAATTGCATAATATAAAACTTGAAAGACTCAAGTTCAAGGTGTTATCGTTCACATCCACAGCGAATATCATTTGCGACCTCATTAGGCTTTCATTATTTTGGTAAAAATTCCAATTTCGCGTGTTGTGTTTAAATTTCACAGTTGCCTTGTTCCATTTATGGCCACTGATAAGCATAAGGATTGGGTGCGCCTCGGGTTTTGTTTATGACCATGTGATTTTTGTATTCCAAATCGTTTTACGATTAAATTTTTATGCGCGCGTTAACGACACAAACGCAATGCAGCACATGTTACAGTGGCTCCAACTGAATAAATACAAGCTCGTCAAAAGAGAAAGTAAACGCCTTGCATTATATTTTATATACTTATATATATATTATCTGAACCGATTCGTAAACCAAATGAAGTTATTTTTTTTTAGCTAATCACAAAAATGTACCGAAAAATTAGATCAGCTAGCAGTCAGAAAACTTTCATATTAAGACAAACTTGAATGTAATTTTATTTCAGTCACGTAAGCTTGATGATTCCATTATTTCTTTTCTTTGTTTCTACTTTCTTAATAATTTTTGATACCTGTCCCATATAACATCGTTATAATCTGTATGCTCACGTCGTACAATATTAGATTTGGGGCTGTTTTTGCTTATGAGTTTTCTGCTACATCGTTTATCGACATTAAATGTATCGATATTTTCAAAATTATGTTAAGTGCTCTACAAAAAGACAACATTTATTCCTGCATACTTGGAACATACATATGTATATATGTATATTAAAAATTTCAGGTCTCCAGATTTTGATTCGAACAGTTGCCCAAAACATGTTCAAATATTCTCTGGGTATAACGGCTCTTGTAATAGGTTTAGTCGCCTTATTGGTGAAGATTGTTGATTTAAGCCATGCTTAGTTGGTTTAAGCAGATTTTTGTGATGGGAAATAATTTTTTTTAACATAATTGAAAACTTTTCGACTGCGGAAAAAAAAATCTCGTATAAGCTAAAATAAAATATATTATATTATTTTTATACCCTAAACCCATTGATTAATGTTTTTGTGAAAATGTATATAACAGGCAAAAGGAGGCGTGGCAGACCTTATAAGTATATATATTCTTGATAAGCTTGATGAACTAAGTCGATATAGCCCTGTCCGTCTATCCGTCTGTCCGTCTGTCCGTCTGTCCGCCCGTCCGTCCGTCTGTTGAACGCAAGGATCTCGTAATCCACAAAAGCTAGAGTTCGTGATATTCGTGAATACCATACGGCAGTACGGTAAAGCTAGAGAGTTCATATTTACTGTACAGATACGAGTAGTGAATACAAATATATTGTAGTTTTTGGATTTTGGATAGTTCATTCGCCACCAAACACATATTTCAAATACCAGAGACTTGTTCTTTGGCAAATACACACATATAGTCACACTGTGAAGGTTTGATTAAGAAAGTCCATCTGCAAAAAAGTTATTAAACATTTAATTTCCCATATTATAGGCATATTGCAACCCAAGCGTAGTCGCTGCGCAGTTGGCAGAGCGCGTTTTGTTTTATTTTTCTCTCTTATTATTTATTTTTCCATTAGACATATACATATGTATATATTCATAATTAAAACAAATTGTTTTTCTTTATAAAATTATAATTTTTGTGGTACACGTACCATTTTTTTTACTATAGTTATATATATATATATATATATATATATATATATATATGAATTTTTTTAAGAATCTATTATTTTTTTAATTGTATTCTCCAATAATTCTTTTAAATATACGCCCAATTCATACAATATAATATTATTGATATATTTAATGGATTTATGTAGGTAATTCTTAAAATTTGGAGTGAAATTCAGCTTTGATTGTAATACTCAGATTTCAACTCCAAGTTATTCTCTGTGCGTTCCACTGTATTTGTATTTAACGGCTCCTTAATGCGCCGTGATTAGCCATATTTATTAATGGAAGATTCCTTCCGTGCGCTCCAGTGATGAAACCTTCTTCTGCTTCTGCAACTTTTTTTTTTTTAATTATCCTGCGCTGGTTTTAAAGCCCATTTGCGAATCTTTCAACTAGAAGATACTCTTTTCACTCTTTTTTCTCATTTTTTGTACTTTTAATTTTTTTTTGGTGAGCAAAACTCAATTAGGTTGCATGCATGCGCGTTGCCTTGTCAAACACGTGGCGGATGGTCTAGTTGGGGCAATGGTGGTTGGGTGGCTATAGCGAATCCGACAATCCAAATCACAGCGACAACAGAAAGTACAAGCGAAGTACAGAAGTACAACAATTACAAAGGAGGGGCTGAGGGGCTTCTGGGCCGTGCTGGGCTAGGTTTGAACATACTAAATACCCAGCAAGTGGAAAGCGGAAACGGAAATGGCGCACACAGCACCGCACAGCACAGCACAGCGTAGCATAGTGTAGCATAGCAGAGCGGAGCAGAGAGAACGAGAGCTGAGAGCTGAGCGCTGAGAACTAAGAACAGATAACTGAGTGCTGAGAATGTGTGTCGCTCGCTTGTAATTCATACAAATAGTAAAGCTAGTGATATACAACCTTCCCTCTGGCTTCCCTGCCTCGAAGTCAGGCGCGTCGTGTCCTGACCATGTCAGCATTTTTAGCTGTCGTGTGTTAAAAATGAAAACAGGACTGGACTAACGGATTGCTGGTTGCTCTGACAATGGTGGCACACACACATACAGCAGCTCGAGCTACTCATCCGCCAAGCTCATCCAGTGCCACTCCACCTGCGCCCTTTCCCTTCCCTTCCCCTTCCCCTTCCCCTATTTCCCCTCTACCATCTCGCCATCCTGTTCGTCGCTGCTTCGTTGAAGCTAGAGTTTCAATTCAATTCGCTGCGCCATTTTCATTGTTTATTTTTCATTTAATTTTATACTTTTTCATCTTCGAGCGAAGCCTTCGCTCTACCCATGCCCATCCTCTCTGCCCTGACTTCATATCACTTTAGCTATACTCTTGACTTGCATGGGACCACATTCGCTATATGACATCGGAAGCAAGGCCATATTGTTTTGAAAAGTTTAATTAGGTTTTACAATGAAATAGATGTGTTTGCCAGAAACATATTTCGATAATTTTTATAGACAAAGGTTTCTGAAACATGAACTAATTTATTTACAACATTTTTTGGACATAAGAAAATGAATAAAATTATTTTTATTATATACGTATATAAATTTCACGATTATTAAATAAATATTAATAAAAATTATATTTAAAAAATTACATTGAAAATGTATATTAAGGGTATATTAGTTATATTTAGATTTAATAAACAGAAGTTCGTATCAGGAATAGTAAATCTCGATTTTGCCTTACTTTATGGTTGGTAATTTGATAACATAATATTAAATATTATTTTTAAGTTTCTATGTAACAAATGAATTATTATTTGAGAGAAATTGTATGTACTAAAATTAGTTCAAATTGGCATCAACTATGAAAAAAATTAAATTTTGTATCTTAGATTTAATACATTTTTGACTAAGATTTTCTAACAATGTGAAATTCCATTTAAATTTAGATGTATATAGAAAGTTTCGCGCCTTTGTTAATTTCAATCGAAAATTTTCTCATATTCAAATTCGATTTGTAGATTTTTTTCTTTGTTATTGGACAAATTTATTGTTTGATCCTTTTTGGTGTAAACTTGGAAAATAACTTTCAGATCGTGAGCCAGTATTTATTTTATTTATTTGAGTCGGGGCTCAGCCTTGACAAGCTACTCGCTATGCCCATAATCCTAGAGCTGTAGGTATCTGTGAGTTGCCGAACTTGGCATTTTATATATTTTGTTTTACAATGGGAAGCGTGGCGCTTGTTCTGAAAATTCAATTATGGGTAGACCCTGTCTATGCTGCGCTGAAGCAGATGCCATAGGGGCATCTGTGCAGCGGGCCGGAGACCGGAGTCCAGTTCAGAGCGTTGCCGTTGCTGTTACCAGCAAATTTGGCGCGTAAATGGCAAAAGTTTTCGTTCGAGTGTTGATCTTTAGTTAGGTGTACATGGAGGTGGAGACGGCGGTGGCGTGTTGTGGGAGGGGTCTGTGTTTGGGGCGTGCCAACCCTGAACTTTAGGACGTTGGGCAACATCGTTAGCTGTCAGTGGATGTAAGTGGCATTCTTGAAACTTGCGGTTGTGTCGCACGCAATTTGTTGCTAGCAACACAAACAACCAGCTGAGCCGAGTCAAGCCGAGCCGAGCCTAACTGACTTGCTGCCATCCAGTTTGTAATAAAAAAAACATTACACTCACACGCACATATACACCCACTCGTAGGTCATTAAAGTCAAACCAGCAGCAATGAGTGCAAAATCGAAAAAATAGTATTTCCTATACAGAAAACAATCGTAATCGTAATAATTTCTTTTAAAGTTGTTCTTTAAAGCTGAACAATTTATGACTCTATACCTTGCGCGTCTAAAACTAGTGTGATAAAGCTTTACCGTTCAGCTGGGCAGGTGTAGATATAAGTTAGTCGATCGGAAGTTTCATGGAAACCTGAGTTGAGCTTCGATAATTGTAGGAGTCATCCAAATATAAATTAAATATATATTTTGGCAGGGAAGGGGTATAGTATTAAACGGAAATATTATTAGAAATCTGTGCATTCCTCACAGGAACTTATTCACGAAATTTAATGTACTTCAGATGCGCAACAGAAATTAAATCAAATGATCGATTTTTATTGATTATTGGGAAATTGAATGATTAATAAAAATCGATAAAATATTATTGTTTACATATATAAATATATGAATATTTAAAATTTGAAGTCCTGATTCTGCCTGTTATATTTATTTTCATGATTACAGTTAGAGTGATTACAGTTTAAATGCCACAAGGTATGAAAGTCGATTCAATTCATCAACAAAATTTATGACTAAATTGAAGACAGATTTTTGTCCTACAGTTTATAATAGCAATTCTTTATTTCTATAACTTAAACAATGTTCCAATTTGGGCCATGAGCTTGACCCGCAAACCTGAAAAATCAGTTTGTAAAATTCCAATTCAATTTCAAATTAATATCAGCTCAAAGACGAATAAATACGCATCTATTGTGTCTTGGTCACTGGTTCAATATAAATAGAGGCTATATAGTCTATATAGTTGCTATAAGTAAAATAGGCTCCATATTGACTACATTCATTAGAGCAAATTTGACGCTTACACTGGTCTAGTTGACAATTGTTTTAAATAGCTAAAATCAGATTAGATCAAACACACAGACACACTTATTAGCTCAGTGTGTCTTTTGTAAAATATAATGGTTTGTGGTGGTTGGTAACTTTGATTTTAAGTTCTCTATGCCTCAGGGTGACGCCATTGTGAATGTGATTTGATCAGAATATAGTGTTTAGAGCAAGTCGCTCGCTCGCTCAACAAAGATCTCGTTGGGGCCATTAGGCGTGTAAAACGTTGAAGAAATCGGTGCCATTTTGTTTCAGCCACACTCAGAGTAAATGGCAAAATTTCTCTCTCCATTTTCAGGCAGCTGCGCCCAGTTAAGTTGACAGCATGCAACCGGCAAAGCCAAAGCGAAAGCCAAATCCAATGCCAACAAAAGCAACAAACGACGAAAGCAACCAAATTTTCCGCCTCAATTAATTAAAATGTTTTGTTTTAGTGTCTCGGAGAAAATAGAAAATGGAGACGGTCCGAAAGATGAGACATGAAATCTTTTCGTTAACATCCTTCCATTTCACATGCCACACGCCCTTCCTGCCTGAGTACACTGCCAAAAAATTTAATAGTTTTGAGTTCCCAGTTTTACTTGGTTTTATTTTCGAATTATATAATATTTAGTTATTTTATTGTTTAATTTTTAAATATTTCAGAATTAACTTTAATTTTAATTTAATTCAAGTCTGTAAGCTTCTTACTATTTTCTCCCAGTGTATCCCTTGTCTTGAAGGCATTCTAGTGTAAAATGCTGATTGATATTTCCCTTCCGGTTAATAATGTAGGCTCAACATTGTTGCTGTTGTTGTTGCTGCTGGTTGGGTCTGTAAAGATTGCAGACGGAAAAGACTTTGGCTTCTCAAGGTCGGACAATAAAAATTAAGTTCATCCATCATTAATGCCATGCAGCTGAGGGCCGCAAAGTAGACCTGCCCCCACTTGAGGCGGTGGGGCCTTTGGGGATCAGAACCATGGGAGTGGAAATGGGAACGGGACAAAGGGAACCAATCCAAGAGATTCGTTGACAGCGGGACAACTCAATTAGTTGCGCGACGTTGCATTTACATAACATTTTGGAGCAAGTTATTTGAATTTAATTGTTGTCGAGTTTCGGACTTGCCGGCGGAGAATCTCCATATGGCCTCACTGACTGCGCCCTTTGTTGACTCTGAAAACAATATGGCTGATGGCTCGTGGCTCGTGGTCCTTTGGACAAACAGCAGGCACAAAGCAGCCGCTCATAAATAATCATTTATAGTGCCAGCCCGACCTGAGCAGTAAGCCAACAGGCAGAGGGATTGGACAACCTAATGATCGCTAATGGAAACGCTGCCTTTGGCATTCTTTCAGTTCACATTCATTTCACAGCAGGCCAAATGGAAGGGCGTTTAGACAGCTTTATAAATATATTTTGAATAAATTTGAACAAATGGAGAAATGGAGAAATCTTAGTGTCCAGTTGGGCCAACTGCTATTATATCAATTAAATATATATGTAAAATTATTAAATTATTAGGTCTTTGGCATATTTAAGTTGTTAATACCATGTCAATCAGAGAAATATGAAAAACGCAGATAGTAGCTTGCTTTATTTGGCAGTTTAAACTAATTTCCAATAGAGCTGCAGATATCAATCAATGCTAAATTTAAGATTGAGGAAATATTTTATTGGTGAAAAAGAAAGGAATAGTGTATTACATTTCCTCTCTCTCTCTTCTTCTCTCTCCCTCTCTTCATTTACTCGAAGTTCATTTATAGTGTTTCACCTTATTGGAAAACGACATAACTTTTGCAAATGGCTCCAGTTCGACAATTGTGAAGCAAACAAACACAGAAAAGGAATGGATTACTTCGCGAAAACGAGGAATAACTGTGTCCATTTTCTTGTTTATTGATCAAATGTACAGCTATAATGCTCTACTCTGTATATAGATATATTTGTTCATTCATATTGTTCATATTATTGATGGTGATATTCATCAATATTTAACGAAAAATGGTTCATTGAATATATATTTTGAAGCACATACATATTACAGCTAATTCCATTTAAAGTATATTCTCACTCTTCTATGCGAGTATAAAGTAACTAGAATCGACTTTTACGGCGATTTCTTTTTATACCCTGAACCCATTGAAAATGGGAAATCAGGGTATAATGTTTTTGTGAAAATGTATGTAACAGGCAGAAGGAGACATCGCAGACCCCATAAAGTATATATATTCTTGATCAGCTCGACGAGCTGAGTCGATTAAGCCCTCTCCGTCTGTCCGTCCGTCCGTCTGTATGAACGCGCTGATCTCGTAAACCACAGAAGCTAGAGATCTGAAATTTGACATGTATACTCGTGAATACCATACGCTATATGAGTTTGTTTTATTTTTTCAATAACTCATCCCGTTTCCGAATTATCGATAAATTTCGATAAATTGACTTTCAATTAAGTGACCCATTAAAGCTAGAGACTTAAAATTTACTGTGCATATAGGTGTAGTAAATGCGGACATTTTGCAGTTTTTGGATTTTGGATGCCACGCTCCTTCGCCCACCATTTGCAAAACCCGTATTTCAAATACTGGAGACTTGTGCTTTGGCAAATACACACATATGAAAATTTCATTAAGAAAGTCCATCTGCAAAAAAAGTTATTAAACATTTAATTGCCCATATCATAGGCATATTGCAGCCCGAGCGCAGTCGCTGCTCAGTTAGCAGAGCTCGTGCTCATAATACGTTCGTGAGCGTGCGTATGTGTAAGTGTTGCTTGCAACATATATGTAAAATAATCATAGCAGGCTTCGAATATCGGCTATTCGAAGGGTTCAGGGTATCTCTTAGTCGAGCAGTCTCGACTAGAGCTTCCTTACTTGTTTATTTATTAAATACTTTCTCTATTCGATATTATATTTTTGAAAGGATATGTTGAGTTTATTATACATAATATATTTTTTATAATCCCAGAAATCACATCTAAAACTTTGACAAAAACCTTTACAAAATATGATTAATAATTCCTTTCAGGATTAAATCAAGTAAAGTAAAGTAGGATTAAGTCAAGTAAACGGCTGCAGCATCAGCTCTATAGTGCACTCAAACAGCCGCCGTTAATCCAAAAACAATAGACGAAAAACAATCGAGTGGGTTTCCATTGTAACTAGCAGAACGCGTCAAGTTGTCTGCGCAATTGTAGATAGTGTAAAGTGCAACAAAAAAATACGTAAGCACGTAAGCACGTTCGTATGGGGTGTAACTAGCTGCTTTATGCTCTATGTGAACTAAGAATAGCTAAATTATGTTTCAAAATCGACATGTTCGGATTAGCTATGCACGAAAGGACGTTCTGAGTCCATCAGTGCAGGTAATCGAACTGAAGAACCTGGAAGATTCTATATATTAGACCCTCGTATATAAAATTTAGTAATTCCCGCTTTGATCCACTCAAAGAATCCTAACGCTTTATATGACAAAGAACCTGAATGAATAATCTCGAAAATTTCGAGTCTGTTCTCACAGCGAGCTGGACGTTCCAATAAACTCCTTTGCGTGCCCGAGCGGGTGCAAAAACCCATCAATTTTTAGGGAGTGACCGAGGAGCAGTGTCCGTCGGTCGCCGCACCACATCCGCATTCGCATCCCCATTGCCGTTTGGTACATCTATGTGTGGTTTTGTTGGTGCCAGCGTTGCCTGAGCTACAGTTCGGTCGAAGGACACTCGAGCCAAGGGCGAGGGACGGCGATAGGTGAAGAGATGAGGCTACAAGAGCCCTTTCATTAACCCTTTTTTTTTTGGCATGCAACATAATTCAATTCGGCAGCAGTTCGTTGGTATTAATGCAGTCTGCACGCATCGTGCGCTGGCTAGTGTAGTGCGAGCTCGAATATCGTCAATTAGAATAGCTTAGCAGCAGCTAATACTATAGTATTCACTTAATTAGAAAGTATTGGCAGTGGCATCTTTGGGCCCCCAAAAGTCCATTTCAAATTGCACGCAATATTTTGGATGTTTTTTTTTTGGGTGTTTTGTTTCGTTTTTGGGAAATGTTTTGGCTAACTGTAAACAACTTTTGGTCTTTGGCTAAATATTACGTATACGTCCCGTAGCCGGCTGCTGCTGCTGCTATTGGTGCTGGCGCTGTTAGCGCTTGCTGTTGCACACGGTGCGCATGCCAGGGAAATTTTAACAGAGCCCAAAAGGGAAATTCTTGTGCCGCAGCAGCGCCAGCAGCAGCAGCGGCAGCAGCAGCAGCATCACCAGTAGCAGCAGCAACCATTGCAGGATAGTATGAAACAGGACTCAGCGCAGACGGCACGCGTTTCGCTTTGAGGAGAACCAAACGCGAGAGTCGCAGCAGTCACAGCAATTGCTGTTGTCGTAGTCGCAGTCGCAGTTGTTGTTTCGTCTCCGTGGCCGTGTCTCTGTGTCTGCGTGCCTGCCTGCGTGCCAGCGTGCGTTCGTGCGTGCGTTTATGTGTGTGTGTGTGCGGGTGTGTGTGTGTGTATGCTCGTATACCCCTTAGTCTATGTGTGTGTGTGTATTATTTTGTGTGTGTGCTTGTCGCGCATGTGACTGCCAGCTGCGTTCGTTTAGTGAGTTTGAATGAATGAAAGCCGCCAATGCTGGCGCTGCTGCTGCTGCTGCTATTACTACTAAAGTAACAACAGCAGCAATTGCAATGGCAGCAGCAACCGTCTGATAATAATAATTAGCTAAGGCAACAATGCACAACATAAGGCTTAGATATTGACGGCGCTTAACGCCTGCCAAAAACGCACAAAAAACGCGCAGAAAACGCTTACATAAGTTTTGTTTGTGTGAGTGTGGCGATGATGATGATGCTGCTGCAGCCGCAGCGGTAGCAATGTACAGCAGTAACAACAGCAGTAATAATAAGCCAGCAAGTGCTGCCTAAAAAAAGAGCCAAAAAATGCAACTTCATAAAAAATGAATTGTTTAAATTGCAATGCAAAAAAAGGCGCGCAGCTTTTGGCAGTTGTTAAGGCAGCTGTTGTTGTTGCTGCGTTTTAGCATCGTCTGATTGCCACGAACATTTTCGTTGCCTACTTTGTGGCGCGCGCGCGTTTCTTGGTATTGTTTGTTGTTGCTACTGCTACTGCTGCTGCTGCTGCTGCTGCTGAGCTGCTGAGCTGCAAAATTGTTACACGGTCATTGCGGAGGTCGCGCTAACAAAGCTGCCAAGGCAAAGATAAAGAGCAACAACAACAATGCCTACAACAGCGACTACAATTGCTGGCGACAATTGCGAGTCAGTTAGGAAATTTAAGTTGCAAATATTTCATAACCGAATTGCAGCAGCAGCAACTGCCACAACATCAAATGCATTCGAGCCTATTAACTTTGGTTAATTATGAATATCGATTAATTTAATCAACTTGTTGCTATTTAAATCGAATTGTTAGTCATCATTCTGACAGGTCTTCGTGTTTCCGTATGCTTAATTTATCTCAACTAATGTCTATTTGTTTATAGCAGGAACAACAAATAGATAATAGACAGCTAGACAGAGCGAGCGACAGAGTGAGTGGGCGTGCGAGTGAGGGAGCAACCGAAACATATTACAGAGAAAGTTCAAACGTGCTAAAGAAAAGGAGACTTTTGAAATATTCGTGTGATTTTTTGTATTTTGTTTTTTTTTTCCCGGGCAAAGTTTGTTGCTAATTTTTTTCGTTTTTGTTCTGTTTGCAAACTACAATAAAAAGTAATTCTGAAAGAAAAGAAATCAAATAATCAGATTGTGCACAACAAATTTTTGAAGAATTCAACTAGAGGAATGAAGAACTAAATGCAAATAACCAGGCGAGAGAAACGAAAAAGAAAACAAAAACAGAAACAAAAACACACATAAAAGAACAAAAGAAACAACAATTGAAGTAAAGGAAACGGAAGCGAGTCTTTCTTTTGACGTTTTTGGCGTTGTCTTCCGTAACAGCAGCTAAGGTAAGATTCAAGATGTAAATTGCAGATGATGATATATATATATATATATATATATATATATATATATATGATATATATATATATATATATATATATATATATATATATATATATATATATATATATAAAGAGAATCAGTGAGTACAAATTTGTAACAAATTTAAGACTTATATTTTTGTTATATTATTATTATTCAAATAAAAATGAAAAAATTAAATAAATATATTGAAAATTTATTTTGCAATAGATTATAAAATTAACAGAATTTTAACAGTATTTTGAACCTAGAAAAAGTATATGCCGAAAATTGTTGCTCCGATTAGGAATCCTAAAGAAATAGAATATATATTTGAATATATTTGAGATGCTTTAACATATTTATGAAACAGACACCTGCGGTATCTGCAGTAAAAGTTTTCTTCACACTTAAAAAAACATTGTAATTTAAAAAAAATATGTTAATGGCCTCAGAAGTATTAATGAATGTGAAAGATTTTCTGGTGATGAGGAGGCATAAGTTGGACTGAGCCAGTTGGCGAGGCAGTGTAGAGCAGTTGTTTAGATAATTAAAAAGTTTTACTTTGTATTTTAAATAAAATTCGCTGAGTTTAATAAGCATTTTCAGTTGACATAACTGAATTTTTGGAGAATAAATAATTTATATTAATATTACAGCACCTACATATTATCTAAACGATACGTTTTTAATTTTTATACGAATATCTCGAAGCTGCTGCAATGTGAAAATTCTGACTTTATTTATTGCATCGGCTTCCGCCTCTAGTTCTGATATAATTACTTATAATATAAAGACTGTTAAGATTTTATTATTATAATTAAGTTTGACTGACAGCTTAAAAATTGCTGTCAGCGAACATTGAAAACAAAAAGTTGTTTGAAAACATTTATTTAAAAATGTTTTTTTATAATATTAGCAGCAAAATAAAATTATTTCACTTTATTATTCAGTTTCTAATTAATTACAAATTGAATTTCATTGGTTTCAATTAATATTTACTTCAGAGAGCAACCATATGCTGATATCTAAAACAAATTAGTATGAAATTTTCATTTATTCATTAAATTAATTAATAAACAACTGGGAATGAATAATATTTTATATTAATTATTACGTTAATTAAAAAAACAATCAAAAACAGCTTCAATCAATTGGCTTAAAGCTAATTTTTAAAACGATGGATTTATTTATATTATTTTATATTATATATATTCAAAT
This sequence comes from Drosophila fulvimacula, assembly GCA_035045555.1. NCBI lineage: Eukaryota > Metazoa > Arthropoda > Insecta > Diptera > Drosophilidae > Drosophila > Drosophila fulvimacula. The sequence goes on along the minus strand of JAWNOX010000018.1, from coordinate 1,526,815 downwards.
TATGCTTGGCGAACTTGAATTGTCGACTAAATTTAAGTTGAATGCCCACCTTTTTAAATGAAATATAAGTATTATGAGCAATAATAGAAGTGGAATAATTAAAAACAAGTAAGGAAGCTCTAGTCGAGACTGCTCGACTAAGAGATACCCTGAACCCTTCGAATAGCCGATAATGTAATCATGCTATGATTATTTCACATATATGTATATTGCAAGCAACACATACACACATACGCACGCACACGAACGTAATATGAGCACGCGCTCTGCTAACTGAGCAGCGACTGCGCTCGGGCTGCAATATGCCTATGATATGGGCAATTAAATGTTTAATAACTTTTTTTCTAGATGGACTTTCTTAATCAAATTCACAGTGTGGTTATGGCATTCATATGTATCTATTTGCCAAATCACAAGTCTCTAGTATTTGAAATACGGGTTTTGCAAATTTTGGGCGAAGGGGCGTGGCATCCAAAATAAAGTCTCTAGCTTTAATGGGTCACATAAATGAAAGCAAATTTATCGAAATTTATCGATAATTCGGAAACGGGATGAGTTATTGAAAAAAAAATACAAATTTGTACTGCGTATGGTATTTATGAGTCATGCCAAATTTCAGATCTCTAGCTTTTGTGGTTTGCGAGATCAGCGCGTTCATACAGACGGGCGGACGGATAGACGGAAAGGCCTAGTTCGACTCAGCTCGTCGAGCTGATCAAGAATATATATACTTTATGGGTTTGCGATGTCTCCTTCTGCCTGTTACATACATTTTCACAAAAACATTATACCCTGATTTCCCATTTTCAATGGGTTCAAGGCATAAAATAAACAGAAACTTTTTGGTGGTGCTGCATATACTCGTAGTAAAAAGAACGAGCTAAGTCATTCTAGCCGTATTCGAATATATATGCACTTGGATTTGGAGTTAATTGATCAGCAAATTATTTTTATACTCATTCACAAAGTGAAAAGAGTATATTGAGCTTGTGCAATGTCCGTCTTTCTGTCCGTCCGTCTGTCCGTATGAACGCAAACCATTTCAATGCTATTGAAGATAGAGACTTTTTTGGTACATATACTCATGTATACTCTCGTCAGATAAAGTGTCAAGATTTTCCCGATACGGCCACTAGAGGCGTGGCAAATTGGAAAATGAATTTTCCTGTATGTCAGAAATACTACTTTTAGCACTCCTAGAGAGTTGAGATTTGGAATGTATACTCGCGTTGACATCCCAAGTTGAAAAAGCTATGGCGGATATATCTACGCCCATTGGGGGCGTGGCAAATCGGGTGAAACTGTATCTTCTACAGTTTTAGAGCTAGAACAACTAAATTTGGCACGTGAGTAACTGTTATGATCCTATAAAGATCGACCAAAAAATTATATATCCACGCCTACTGGGGGCGTGGCAAATTGGATCTGAATATATATCAATTTTGCATCTTCTGTTATATTTTGAACACTGTTGGAGCTAGAAACTTGAGTCTTGGTATATATACTTGTATTAACGTCATAAGTTCAAAAGGCTATGGCGGATATATTTACGCCCACAGGGCACCGCACGAGTTTATAGCAACTATAGCTTTAGGGCTAGAAGCTTCAAAATTCGATTGGTAGGTTGCTCCTCTATCGATCAGCCAAAAATTATTTTTACGCCCCTTTTGGGCCGTGACCTATTCAAAAATACCCTGCAATTTTACCATTTTTTGAGTGTAAGCGTCCAAAATTCACAGTTACTCTGCTCTAGACCCCTGTCATGGACTGGCCATTTATATGGCCATTATATGTCTATGCCCACTGGTGGCGTGGCAAATGGAATTAAGCCACTTTTCTCGAGCAATAAACACACAATTTATTGACTTTTTGGGCTTTTACCATCTTAATAGAGTTTCTTAATATTATAAATGTAAAAAAATATATATATTTTAGAACATAAAAAATAAAGAAATGAAAGAAAAGCCGACATGGAAAATTCGAGATTCGAACCTCCGCCTACTTGCACGAGTCGAAATTCGTCATCTCTACCATGGCGCCACCGCTGCTCTTATCAAACCAATAATAATTATAAATAAAATGTGTATAAAATACCGCCTTCTATGACATTTGTCAATTGCCTAAACGTTTTGTTGAATAACTTCTGTGTTACTTAACGGATTTTAATGAAATTTTCCGCATATTAATTATGTGTATAGCAAAAACTTGTAAAAATTGTATTAAATACACATGATACTAAATACAAAATTTAGGGATAATTAGGGGTGTGGCAAATTGGTAAATTGGTTTCTTGGAATGTTATGTAACTGGGAGTTTGCGGTGTGAATGAGTATTTCGCAGTCGGTTGCGCCCGACTGCAACGTTCTTACTTGTTTTTTCAATAACTTATTGATAACTTTCATATTTTTCATCATTTCAACTAAACTCAATATATTTGTATTATATATAGTTAATTAAGTTATTTATGTATTTAGTACTTAAATTTAATATATACATTTCGAACTATTTCAAAGGATTTTTTAATAACCCATAAAATCCTTTCATTTTCCAGGATTTGCTAATGCATATTCCGTGACTTAACAAGGAAACATGTGCAGTCTAATTAGGGCTAGAGTTAATAAATACATTTACCCTTTATGTAGGGCAATTGCAACTTAAAAATAGTTCTCAAATTATAATTCAAGCACATGACGGATGATTTTCTATTTGCTTTTAACATAACTTTTTTCAACCGAAGGAAATCATTTTAACTATTTTCCTAAAAAACTGCTAAAATGTTTGCCCAACAATTTGAGCGATTACGAATTGAGAGACGGAAATAGAGCAAGACAGAAATTTTTCTCTCTCTCTTTCTATCAGTGTTTGTGTGGGAGGCAAAAGGTTGTACTAAGTGAGTTGTTGTTGTTGTCTTTGTTGCTGATGCTGTTGGTTCTGGTCGTTGCTGTGGTTGCCAAAATGGCAACAGTTCCACATTTATTTATTTCAAATGTCCCCCAAAATGCCTCCACGACCCCTTTCCCCACACCCCTGTACCACTCAGTTACATCCCCTTTATTGAGCCACTGTAGCTACTGCAATCGTGTGCCTACATTTAAGGGTTTTAATTAAATGCAACAACAAAGCCAGAAGCAAACAAGACTATTGCACATACTCACACACACAATGCGACTGTGCCTGAGTGTGTGTTTGAGTATGTTTGTTTAGTAGCGGGCGGCTGTGGGATCAAGAACTGTGACCGTAATAGCAACAGCAACAATGGCCATGGAAATTAAACGAACGGATTAAATCATGAATTGACCCAAAAGGTTTTTCTCTGGAAATAAACTTAAATCATCCATTGCCAGCTGGAGATATTAGAGATATATATATTAATGGATCACCTGGTCCCAATAGCACATAGAATATAGTTTCCAATTAGTTGCTCATCTACTTAGGGGGATTGCAGGAAATTGGGGAGTTTATCTACATAGCAATAATTAATTTATACAAAGAACCTATAGTTATTGGGGGTGGATCTCTCTAGTTGCAAATAGTTAGAAATATTTCATAGTGAATAAGTAAGTTTTAAGTTACTCGAAAAAGGTTTGTTTATCGATCGACACTGATTTATCTAATAGACCAATAGAATACAGGTTCGAATTCATAGAACATAGAACTTAAGAGGACTTCTTAGAGAACAAGTATTCATGTATTACTTGTTCTAGATTCAACAAGTAAGGCAGCTGTAGTTGAGACTGCTCGACTAAGGGATACCCTGAACCCTTCGAATAGCCGATATTCGAAACATGCTATGTTTATTTTACATATATATGGCAAGCAACACATACACCCGAACGTAATATGAGCACGCGCTCTGCTCACTGAGTAACCTATGATATGGGCAATTAAATGTTTAATAACTTTTTCTAGATGTACTTTCTTAATCTTAATAAAGTCTCTAGCTTTAATGGGTCACATAAATGAAAGCAAATTTATCGAGATTTATCGATAATTCGGAAACGGGATGAGTTATTGAAAAAAAAAAAACTTGTACTGCGTATGGTATTCACGAGTATACATGTCAAATTTCAGATCTCTAGCTTCTGTGGTTTACGAGATCAGCTCGTTCATACGGACGGACGGACAGACGGACAGGACTAGTTCGACTCAGCTCGTCGAGCTGATCAAGAATATATATACTTTATGGGGTCTGTGACGTCTCCTTCTGCCTGTTACATACATTTTCACAAAAACATTATACCCTGATTTCCCATTTTCAATGGGTTCAGGGTATAAAAATGGATTCAGTTTGTTCAGAGATCGATATAATAAATGACTCTACGTGTAGAGCAGATCGATAATTATGTTTCTATTTAAAAAGATCTTGGAGGTCTGGAAAGAAAGTTGCATTCCGACTTAAAGAACCATTTGCAGAGAATACAAGAGACGACCAAAGACTCGACTTTACATATATATTTTAAATTTCAAATAGTTTTTGTAATCTCTTGTTCAACATTCTCTCCCACTTGATTTTCAGCATGATTTCGGTCGATAGTTTTGCATACATTTCACATTAGCAAACCATTTACATTTGCTCTACCTTTTGTTTGAGGGAATTGAGGGAATTTGTGTCGCTGGCGACAACAGCAGATTTTTGCAGCCCATTGGCGTTGACTACTTTGCATTTTAATCGTTTTACTTAATTGTTGGCCACCTCCGCCCGCTAGAGCCCCGTCCTGAACGACAACTACAGGCAGCTTATTCAGAACAAAGTGCACAGGCATAATATCCATCCAGAGAGTGGCTAGCATAGACATGGGTTGTGCAGATAGCAATAGGAATAGCAATAGGAATAGGGATGGTGCGGGGGAGGTAAATGGGTTGTTGTGTTGTGTTTGCTGACTGTCATATAGAGCCTGTGCGCTGTATATGGCTCGAAAATGAATGGTCGAACTTAACATTAGAGACGCTGCACGTTCTGGTCAAACAAAGGGCGGCTGCAGCACCAAAAAATATAGACAATGGGGCGTATGAGCAACAACAGCGACAGCATCTACAACAAGACAAATAAATTGTAAACATGGGAGGAGAAACAACAACAGCGACAAAAGAAAATAGCGTTGAGCAAAATGAAGAGATTAGTGAAATGACCAACAGAACACGGCAGGCGTTGAGACCAGCCCATCCACATGGTTGGGTTAGTTGAATGGGTTACAAGTAGTCAGGATCTGTGTGTCCAGCGCCAACAGCAAACAGCAGCAAAAGACGAGAGGCAGAAGCAATGAAGACAAAACATTTAACCGAAGCTGCTCTGATCTCTCTATGCTTATGCCCATCGTATGGCATATTCCCCCCCTGCTTCGGCCCTTTCGGCTTGGTCCAGTTCTCGTCGCTTTTTATAGCCATGTCAAACACTGCAAATCAGTTTAAACTAACAACTGCCTTGGGAAGGAAGCCAGTAGGCAGCAGGTGGAAGTCTCTGTCTAACTGTGTGTGCTTTTTGGGGGCGTGTCAATGCTTTTGTCTGCAGTGGAGCAGCTGACGACTTAAACAAGAGACGCAGCGGCTCTGAATTAGCTACACGCAAATGGGTCGATTTTGCAAGCTTTTCTGAGTAAATTCAAGTTTTTATACCCTGAACCCATTGAAAATGGGAAATCAGGGTATAATGTTTTTGTGAAAATGTATGTAACAGGCAGAAGGAGACGTCGCTGAGTCGAACTAGCCCGTCCGTTTGTCCGTCCGTCCGAAACCTTTTGAAACCTCATTGCCTTTGCATGCTTAATCTTAAGTTTTTGTTCACAATGTGTTGTCAACCTATGTGTTGCAGTTGGGTGTAGGTGACTGCGTCATACTCTTCACAAGTTCAAAATTTTGTTTTATTTAATATTAAATTTGTTATTTCATTAAATCTATCTTTATTTCATTTATTTAGTTTCAAAAATTTGTTCTTGCCATTTAAATCTTCAAATCTTTTAGTAGATGGATTGGTTATTGTGGCAGCATAATATTTTGAAATAATATTATTATAATAGAATAGAATAATACAATTCTATTATTTTGTATTAGAAGAGGGAAATGCTATTTCCATGGCAAGTCAGGAGCTTTTATCGTTCCCCTTAAATTTATTTTCGTTCTTTTATAAAAAGTGGCATAGGTTATGCATCCAAATGACGATGGATTTTCGTATTTCCTCACAGGCCTATGTCGAATGAGTGTGTTATAATGGTGCAATTTTATATTCATTCATCATTTAACAAATTTCAATTTATTACTCATGAGTCTAAGTTTCATTGGATTTCGTTGGCATATTTTACTTTTGGTCATGTATAGCAAAGCTACGTGAAGACATCTAGCTAAGTCCGAGGCACTTAGATGTTTCCCTATGGCTCTGGTAAGCTATTATCTGTCTTCAATGTGGAATAAGTTATACAAAATTCTGTTTTGTGTTACAGTTATTTTCAAAACTTGCCTTTTCATCAATCTTAGCAACGATATATATATATATAATTATTTTCTTCAAAGACGAAATTTTTAATTAAAAAATTTTATTAATTGGATTTAATGAAGCTGAAAAACTTTAATCCCTGGTAATATTTAGAGCTGATGAACTTAAAACCTGGAATTATTGTTTTTGATAAATGGATTTTTGTAAATAAATTAGAAATTAATTTCCATTTAATTTTTTTATATTGTAATTGTAAATTTTATATATACTACGTATAATAGAGAGAGCTCTGTTGGTTTGTTTACCTTTGGTCTTCTACAGTTAATTGCCTTCATTTGTTGTTTTCCCATGCTGAATTATTGAGCAGGACATAGACACTCGTACACTCACACATACACGCTGATACGTCTGTGTACTGTAAGTTCTTTCACTTACCTGTACGCGCACAATTAACCAATTAGCACCTTTACAGGTTTAACTTTTGCACGTGTATATGTTGGCTCTTTATATATTGTTTTTTTTTTTTTTTTTTGCTTTTTATTATTATTATTTTTTATTGCAGTTTGCTGTTATTGTTGTAAACGAAAATTTGTTTGCTCATAAAAATTTTAATTGCTCCGACACAAAACAATGAAAAAGCCAAAAACAAAGGGAACAGGAAAAAAATACAAACAAAAATAAAATATAAAAACGAAACTTTGAGTTGGGAAATGAAAAATGTGTGAAAAGCGCGAGGGCTAATAAAAATAAATAAAAAAACGGAAAAGTAACCGAGGCCCCGCAGATAAACTGCTAGACAGCAAGTGCCTCAATGAATGAGTAGCCGTTGCGAGCGAACAGCCGTAAGGGCTTTAAATGGGGTTGAGGTGGAGCTTGGGGCTTGACAAGCGGCACATAATGCTATACAGGTAGCCGCAGTCGCTGCATCAGCCGCAGCAGCTGCTGTAGCAGTAGCAAAATTAATGGGAGTAGTAGAAGTTAGAGACTCGTTCGAACTGGCAGTTAGAGTCGAATACATAACTAACTAACTGCCCTCTGAGATGAATCTCAATGTGAGCTTATTAACAAGTCCAATAGATGTTTCGATAATTGAGCCGAATACATGTTTGATTTGAATGACCTTTACTTTGATATCGAAATCAATTCAATTCAGTTTATCAACATCTGAGATATTTTCCGTCTCGATTATAGATTAACTATTAATGCTCTGCATTATTGACTCATCATATGGCTCCCGTTTTAGAATCAAGGAGCATAATTGAATCATGCACCCATGCCGATTATAGCAGCTCTGTCCAGCTTAGTGCTTGGGCCTCAGCTGACAGAGACTTCGATGTCTATGCGTCTGCTTCGAATATTCTTTGGTGTTCCTAAGTGCACATTAAGTGGAAATTAATTAACTTTGTGAGCAGCCCTCGTTGCTGGCTGGCTGTGTCTCATTCTTCTTTGTCTGCTGCGGTTTTTAATGTGTTTGCCCATCAGCCGCATTCGTCGCACAAAATGCGTAAAAATCAACGGGAAAAAATCATCATCATAATAAAATACATAATTTTTTTTCCTTTTGACTTGCTTTCTGCTGCTGCTGCTGTTGTTGTTGTTGTTATGGGCGTTTTCCTGTTCGAGAAAGTTTTTAATAGCAATGAAAATGCGTCGGAAAAGGCCGCAGAAAATATTTTCAAATTTATGAAGCCTCTCTTGTTTTAGAGATGGACGCGTGTCGAGGTTAGTTCGTGACTGAATATATCGCATATCGTTTGGAAAATTTCAACAAAATCAGATGTCTCTAATACTACTAATAGAATCAATTTTGTCAATGGAGATTTATTCGCTGCAGCAATTATTGGCCTCGTTGCGTGTCAGATATTTTGCTTATAAATGTAAAATCGGTCGAAAGTCGAAATATTCAAGCATATAGACTGATTTTATTAATAACCGAGCAATTTTCAATTATACGATTTTGGCTTATTTCTAGTCGATCAGCATTGACTGAACCATATATATGTATATATTAATCTGCTGTGAATTAACACATTTTTTTTGTTTACATTTGAAGCTATTGAAAAATTTAATTTTTTATTAAATTATGTACGTTAGAAATGGAAAGTTTCTTTCTATCGATAGCTAATGTCATTTGCTTCTAATGGATAAAAATCGATAAACAGTAAAGAGGGTCTTTTGCTGTTCTCACATAGTTTTCAGTATAGACTTGAGGCTTAGCACTCTGAAAAGAAAGATAAAATATAAATATATTTTAATACATTAAAAAAAATATGATATATTTAAATATATATATCTGCTTCAGTAGGTCATATTGATATATCTTAAGAACCTATTGCGTGCAGTCTTGTGCGTGTTTTGTGTCACGAAGCAAGAATCACGATAAGCATCGGCCACTGCCTTGCACTGTATCTAACAGCGTGCGAGTGTGTGTGTGTGTGCACGCCAACATTTTAAATAATAAGCATAATGTGTACTTTACTTGCTCCTGTACAATGCAAACACAAATGCGAAACGGCCCCAGGAGTAAAACAAAAAAAAGAAAAAGAAGCAAAGTAACAAAAAGCGCATCCTTTTGCGCCTTGTCTGGCAATACCCTGAAGACAAGCGCTGCTGCTTAGTTAAGGGAATCTTTATTGCAAATTCTGGGCAAATCAAATTTAATGCCAATTCTCAATATATGAGGCTTACGTTGCATTTGTGTAGGGCATCTGCGCGTCGTATTGACTGACTATAAAAGCATCTTATTATTATTGTGGTTATTGTTATTGTTGTAGCTTTTGCTGCTGGTGTTGTTGTCGGTGTCTGCGTGTTAAGTGGCTCGTCCTTATGCCACACCAAACAGCCTTCTCGTGGGAGGCAGCGGCAACTGCGCTTCCTTTGGGGAGCTGTCATCCATGCGTTCATCTACATACATGTATGGGTGAGTGTGTCTGAGTGTGGGTGTGTGGCTTTCACCCGATTGCGCTGTCAGTTGATGCGGTTCGCCAGCTGGCAGGAGTCACAGAGTATGTTACGCCACAATGTGGCACAATTGAAACTGAGGCTTTTCCTACTTCAAGTTGGACTTCAATGGCGATTTCAATTGCCCGCACCCGAACCATGTTTTAATAGCTCGCAACATAGTTCCACTCACTTGCAGGCAGTGGCCATTTGACTTTGTTGCCACTGTCTAAATGCTCGTCTAAGCACCCATACTCACACACCATTTTATTGCAATGCCCGCAGCATACAAAAAAATTCTCTCACTAAAAAATAGCAAATAATTGAGTTTGGCCAAAAAGTGTTGCGTGCTTTTCAGCGTCGGCACCACAAAAACTCAACAGTCTGCATGAATCTCTATATGTGTATGTGTGTGTGTGGGTGGGTGTGAGTATGAGGATCTGTGTGTGGGAGGCGTAACCACGCATTTGATTTACAAGCCAACGTTTTATTTTCAAAAGACGTCGCTGGGGACCGGCTGCTGCCGCTGCGTTTTGCGTTCCGTCCCAACGCTGGTTATACTCTGCGTATGCGCAATATTGAAATTGAAAAATAAAAACGCCAAGGAGAAATAACAAACAATACATATTACAATTAGACTCGTTGGCTGGTTGTCTGTAGCAGACATCTGACAATATATATAAATATAAATATATTAACATATACATATATACATATATATATATATATATATATATATATATATATATATATATATATATATATATATATATATATAGGTACATATGTATATAAATGTATATAAATTTACGTTATTTACAAGTAAGGAAGCTCTAGTCGAGGCCGCTCGACTAGGAGATACCCTGAACCTTTCGAATAGTCGATATTGGAAGTATGCTATGATTATTTTACATATATATTGCAAGCAACACACACACACATACGCACACACACGGACGAGCATGCGGTCTGCTAACTGAGCAGCGACTGCGGTTGGCCTGCCTTCTAAAACAAACTCGACCTGCCCGTGATATACACGAATCTATAAAAAATTCAGTCTCTAGCTATTATAGGTTCTGAGATCCACGCGTTCAAACATACGGACAGACGGATAGACGGACGGACGGCCAGAAGGACAGACAGACAGGCGGACAAGGCTCAATCGACTCGGCTTGTCGTCCTGATCAAGAATATATATACTTTATGGGGTCTGCCACGCCTCCTTCTGTCTGTTACATACATTTGGGCTGCAACAAAACCATTATACCCTGATTATTGTTGAATTTACGAAATATTTCAATTTCTATGGAAAAGTCTTGCAGAACCACGCACAGACACACACACACACATATATATATATATATATATATATATATATATATTTTATATATGTATATATGTATATATATATATTAATATTTGTGTATCGATATCAGGTGTGAAACTCTCTTACTCTGGCATCTGCCACTGCCAGGCATATCAATTTGATGCCATTGCAGGCAGTATTTAGAGCTTAATTGAGCTTAACTCATAGCCCCGTTGAGGAGTTAGCAGACAACGGAAAATTATTCGAAAATATGGTCAAGGCTCAGAGCCTAGCGTTAGGCATATGTAAAGTGATAACAAATGTGCCTGCTGGCGCAGGATTGGGATTAGGATTAGGCTGGAGCTGAAGCGAGCTGGTGGGTGACTTTTCGTTTCTCCAACTGGCTGTAAGCAAATCGCCGAGAAAAGTCGCCGCAGGAAAGTCACAGCAGGCGGCAGTCTGTGGCTGTTATTGGCGGCCGAAAGGGAACAATGTGCTGCCGTTTGACAGCATTAATCGAAACCGAATGCTGAATTTTTTGCGAGATCAGGCCGCGGGTCAGGAAGGCAGGCAGACAGGATGGCAGGAAGGAAACACTGCAGACCCGAGCGGAAGCTTGAATTTCAGCCGAAATCCACGCGAAACGAGGTCAACAACAACAATGGCAACCGCAACTAGCCGTCTTCGTCCCAAGCCAATAGCCATCCGCTCAGGTAGCATGGACTACTGAGGACAGCGGGCGGCTAGATCTAAAGGAATTCTTATGATTTATTTGCCTAAACAATTGATATGACCAGAAACTTGTTACCAGGCGCGAGGCATGTCGCATGCGGCATGCGGCATATAGCGTGTGGCGTGAGGCGTGGCGTCGCCTTCTTGAACTCTTTGAAGCCGCCAGAAGAAGCAGCGAAGGCTGTGAAATGAAGACGAAATATGTAAATAGGATTTATCGCAAACTTTTAACAGGATTTTAGCACACAATACACGCAGCAGGCGGCAGGAGCTCCTTCGTCCAGGATGTGAATGTACAAACAGTTGAAAACATATTTATCCAAGTGAGTGGATTTCAAACTGTGTATGCTCCTGTGTGTGTGTGTGCATGGCGCCGTTAAGCCAGAGAGAATGCGAATTCACATCTTGCCTTGATGACGAGCCGCAGAGTCGGAGATTGCAAAAGTCAAACTTTCGATACAGCATTGTTGTTTTCAGATACTTCAAGGAATGCCGGTGAACAGAAATTGACTTACCGCCTCAGTGCTATAACTCGTTACTCGATGTTTGGTTGTTTGGGCTGGGAACATGTGTTCAATTACCTAAGTCGCATAACTACAGCTGAGGACATTGGAGTATGCTTGACATAATTACATATGCCCATTAAGAGCGCTGAGCCACTTTACCGATTGCCTCCCTCTTGGCCAATTCTCTCCTTAGGCTTGGAGCACAATGGCAGAGCTAAAACCAAATATGAGTAATTAAAATAATAATTAATTTTTATAAATCTACCATCGACTTTAAGTGGAAGCTACGCCGCTAGTCTGAATTACAGGGTATATTCTGGGTCGGGCTGTGGCACGTTTCACCTTGCTCGTTCGGTCTTGCCGTAGACAAAGTTTGGCCTGTCTATGTATTACTTTTGAGGCTATCTGTCATGGCTTGACTGCTCGGCTCGTTGCCTTCGCCCAGGTCGTTCCTTCATTCAAATGTCTTACAGTTTGTCTTTCGGTTTGTCATGTGCAAATTAAGCCGTTGTATCGAGCACTCTTCACCATCCCTCTCTCTTGCCTTCTGCTGTCACATTCGGGTAAAATTACTACGCAATTTTTGTTGCTGTTAGTTGTTGGCTGCTGGCATTCTAAAGGCATTGCCAAGTGTCGTCTCTGGCGGTATTTACGCTTTCAATAATTCATGCTTAAAGGATAATCAGGATATGCTTGTATGTAAATTTTGATAATGCCATTTGGCAGGCGGGCAGGCGGGCAGCATGCTTAGTCTGCCTTTGCCCGTATTCAATATCTCTCTCTCTCTCTTTCCTCTCACTATCTCTCTCTCTCTCTATCTCTGTGTTGTTGTTTTTTGCTGCTGGCATGTGAACCACACACACATTAAAGTGATGCTTGGTCTGGCACTTTCACACCTTTTTGCCCGGCCCTTTCCCATTGCCGAGCCACGTCTGATGCGTTAGCTTCTTCATGTTATTTGCAAATCGAGGCTGAGCCGACGTCGCCAGAGACAACTAAGCACCGCAGTTAGTCATTCCAGTTATTTACTCATTCATTTCATGCATTTATTCAGCAACTTTCCCTCCACTCGCCTTCCCTCGCGCGCCTCCCTTTCGGCAGGTGCAACTCATTTGCTGTTAGGCATTTTTCTTTAGCCATTTCGTTTGAATTTTTAAACATCTATCCACCAATTGCTTGGGGAGCTGTCAGCACCATCAATGAAATATAGGACGCTGTCTCCTGTGGCCCCACTGCTACTCCATTGCTCCATTGCTCCACCAAGGCGACCTTCCCCTGTGACTTGCATATTTCGCCGTTGGCATATGGTTGCTTTAAATTGCTTTCAATCTCGGAAACTTTGCGGTTATTCAAACAGAGAGCCACTGAAAGAAGAGTGCCAAAGCGATGACTAAAGAGATGACTAAATGCTGAGCAAAACTTCAGCTGTTAAAAAATTCAAGTGGCTTAGCATTACAATTTTTCAACTGGTTTAAATGAATCTTTGTCGACTTTTAAAAATAATAATAATTATTATTATTTATAATATTATTTTAATTATTATTCATTAAGTTTTCTATGTGAAATTTTGTATGTATACAAATATTATCAATTTATACATATATTCATAGACGATTTAGATAATTATTAAAATAAATCATGAAGAAAAAAAAAATCATACATATATAATATACAAAAATCATTTAAATTAATATATAATTCTCAGCTTCCATGAGACCTGAAAATCAGAAATACCCTACTTAAATAAAAAGTAAAGGGTATACACTCACACATATACACATACACACCGACTCCCACACCCACACCTACCCTCACACTTATGCATGGCTACATCAAAAGTGGCAAATGTTGGAAATCGTGTGTCAGGTGTGGGCGTGGCCTCTGGCATATGCAAAGTTTTCGTGCGAAATATGTTGCGAAATTCAATTTACTTTGGGTTATTTCTGTATTTTTTTTATTTTTGTATTTGTTATTTACTTGGTCAGCTAACGATACTGAGCTAGCACACCGTGCAGTTGGCTGACATGAACAGGTGCCTCGCTCGACTCGTGTATCACTTCATCAGCCCTCCGTCCGTGCGCCCCTCCTCGACATATGTTAGGAGTTTTGGGTTGTGCGACCTTATCTTACTTTTTATTTTTTTTATCGATCAAATGTCATTTTGCAGACTCGTTTCGTTATTTTGTAAAATCAACATGTCGAGTCATAAATCCGTTTAATTTTTTTTCTGCTCGCAAACTTTCATCAAAATGCAACAATTTTACTTGACTAATAAGATGTGTTCTTGAAACTTTTGACATGTAATACTATTATCTCGATTATCTGTGTATATATATTTTATAATTTAACATTTTGTTCATTTAAATTATATTGCATACCCGGCACGCACTCTATATGGGCATAATTAAATTACATTTCATTTGTTTGCTGAATAAGAATTTAAGAAATAATAAGCATACTAGCTATGAGAAAATACCAAAAATTAAGTTAACTTAATAGTTTATGATATCAGAAATTAAAAGTACATTATTAATATTGATCAATTCAATTTTGATCAAGGATCAAATGAGAGCAATAGAAAAAGAAATTGCACACTATTTAATAATAATTTGAGTTAGTTATCTTTCTTCTTAAGAATTATATTAATATTATAGACTTATTAATAACTACTAACTAGCTACTATCCTATACTAATGAGCAATAGTATTGCTCAAGGCTTGCTTGTTTACGCCAATCAAAATAAAATAGAGTTTGAATATATGATAATTTATGCAATATATTTAAGCTTTGGTAATAACTTACGGTTGTTTTTATTAGTCACAGTATAAACTAATGTAAGGAATAATAATAATCCTAAATAAGTTATCTACGGTATTTACTAGTCAGCCATACACACTGGCGTAATGCATTTAAGTATTTGTCTTGGTCAATATTGTCTTTCATAATTATTGATACTTTAAAGTTAAAAGTTTAAGCTTTTAAACTTTCAAAATAGTTTTCGGGCGAAAACCGTTTAGTTTTATGAATGATTTAAATTGAGAATCGAATAAATAAAATGCCCAAAGCATGGCCAACCAAGTGTGCGTGTATGTGTGTGTTAAGGCGTAGTGGATGAAAGTTTACGAAGGCCATTTACAGTGGATTTTGCAAAGTTTACATAAATGCTAACGCACACATGGACACATGAAAACACACACACACATATATATATGTACACATACACGGAGATACGCTTCAAACTGCGTGCAGCTGCGAACTATTGAAGATAGTTTCACGAATAACTTTATTGTTTATTAAACGAATATTATAAAAGCATCCGCCAAACTAGAATATATATATATATAACGTGAAACAAACAGTTTTTTGTAGTTGCCTGAACAGCATGCTCGAAGTATACATGCATACATATATGTATGTGAGTAAAACAGCTTGTAAGACGATCTAAATATTTGTTATTACATCTCTTACAACGAGGACACGTATTAAGGTGGACCATTTAAAAATTTATGCACGAAACTTTTATTTTTGGCTTTGACCTCATGAAGTTTAAAACCAATTTGGAAATAGCTTTATGAAGATTGCTTTGGCAACATGAAAACAAAAATCTATTCCCGGCTGATGGGCGAAACATGGAAACCCTGCAAGAGTAAGCAAAATGTGATTAATAAAATACCAAAAGCTGATTGAGAGAAACTTCTTTGGTTTTACTATGATTGAAATATGATTTTACTCCAAACATATCACCTGAGCTCAGAGAATATTCTCAAATTGACACAAACTGGAGAAGGATAAAAAGATTGCATCTTCTGCACTATTGACTAGAGCTTTCTTACCTCTTACACGATTTGGATACTTTAACTTTAAAGATGTAATAGATATCATTTTATAGGGAATTTTTTTTTCGTTTTAAAATCGATAACATTAAAACGAGGAAAGCTATCGAGTTTTTAAAAGAAATTCGATCTGCGCTTGCCACACAGGAACCTTCAAAAAGTCTCTAGCTTCTGTGGTCTTTGGTCTTTAAGAGCGACTCTGACACGCTGTGTGTATATTAAGTAAGCGATTACAAGCCTTATCTCTCTTGATGTTGAGTTATTGTTGTCTGCCCTTGGTACAGAGCCAAGACTAACTATTTGTTCATGTGGTTATTGCCACCTTCCATAAATATATATATCTATAAATAAATATTATATGTTATTATCTGTTTTTTCCTAAATAAATATAAAAAGATTTTTATTAAGCTCTAAGGGCTATCTAATCGTGTGTCTTATTTGTGTGTATTGATCCCAAGCGAACTTAAACTTAAACAGTTATATTATCATGCGTACGGCAAAAAGGTGTGCTATTCCTGCAGATACCAAAGAATGTGCTAGATATATATTATTCATATCTTTCTTTCCTACCAAACAAAGCCGAATACTCCATATTTAAAGCTGTGAGCAAAAATGTGTTGCTATTCCCTTCTCTTCTTCAGCTTAAGAGTATTTGTGGCTCTGCAACATGGTCTTTATGTGCTGCTTGCAACTAGCAACTTTGTTGCCGCACTTTATGCGACAATAATTAAAATAGTTTCTGCCTATCGTCACATTACGCATACGCAACGTTGTCGCCCTCGCTCATGTATGTAATTCATAATGCGACAGCAACTTCCGCTTGCTGCTATTGCTGTTGTTGTTTTTGGCTGCTGGTTGTCTACCTGGCACTTATGAATATTTGTAACGCTCCTCTTCAGCGCCGCAGCTGGGCTCGCTTTGTGCCAGCTAAAAGCGCGCAATTTGCATAGTTGTAAGTTGTGCGTCGTGCGCTATGTTGTCTGTCATAAGTTTGCGGGCTTATGGTCTGAAGCATTGGGGCATTCGGGCGCATGTTTTATGCATGCGTTGACACCGTTCGCAAATGACTTGGACCCGTTCTGCAACGGCAGGGAAGTGAGGGGATGGCGAGGGCAGCCGGGAGCTGGAGACAGAGGGACTCCAGATGCAGCTGCTCGGGTCGCCTGTCATTAATCAAAAATAATTGCTTTTTGGTGCCCGAGAGCTTAGCATACTTATTTATTGTAAGTCGCTTTGCCTGCCTATTGACTGGTAATAAAACCAAAGCCGAGCCCAAGACCCAAACTGAAACCGAAACAAGAGCGCAACGCGCAGCCATCCATAACTGACTCGCTGTCATATTGTTGAGCGTCCAATTAGCCAAGCAATCTACTTTCACGCCTCTCTCTCTCGCTCTCTCTCTCTCTCTCTTTCTCTCTCTCTCTCTCTCTCTCTCTCTGTCTCTCTCTCTGTCTCTCTCTCTCTCTCTCTCTCTCTCTCATGCTGCCCTGGCTACCATGTCCGCTGGAAGCCACGCAAGGTGTCCTTGAGCACGGCAATTTGGCAGCAGCAGTCGCAGCAGGAGCAGCATCTGCTGTGCGCTCAGCTTGTCCTTGCAACAGCAGAAATCAATCACATTGCCACTGTCGCGCCAACCAGCCCAAGCAGGCCGACATCTGCTCTGTACGTTTCGCATTTTTCATAAGTTGTAAATTGTAAGATGCAGCTCGTGTAACAGCATAAGGCACACCATCCCTGGCACTCTAGCAATCATTGAGCCTCAAGTAGCTTATTAATAATTGCGCTGCGAACAATCAGTCTGAGCCCTAATGCTACTCAAAATGCCACTTCGATGCGCTTGTAATTGACTGCAATTATTATTATTTTTCAATAGCATTAGCGTGCATTGAAAACACCCTACCGAACGGATTGATTTCAAGTGCACTTAAATATTTTATTGATATTTCCCTCCCTCTGCTCCTTAAATTTAAAAACATAAAAACAATATTTTATTGAGAGCGGCAGAGTCAGAGCTGGGTCTGTGTTAAATATTATATATATATATATATATATATATATATATATATATATATATATATATATATATATATATATATGTACCATGGACCCATTGAAAATGGGAAATCAGGGTATAATGTTTTTATGAAAATGTATGTAACGTGCAGAAGGAGACTTGGCAGACCCCATAAAGTATATATATTCTCGACGAGCTGAGTCGCTATAGACTTTTCCGTCCGTTCGTCCGTCTGTCTGTATGACAGCAGCGATCTCGTAAACCACAAAAAAACTAGAGATCGGATATTTGACATTCGAGAATACCATAGGCAGTACGTGTGCGTGCATAATCATAGCATGCTTGCAATATCGGCTAATATCGATGGGTGCTCCTAGTCGAGCGTTATCGACTTGAGCTTTCTTACTTGCTTATTCATACATTTTTTCCTCACCAAAATTATAATTCAAATTAAATTTCAGCTAATTAAGAAATCAGTTTAAAACTCTGTCCTCTATATTTATTTCTACTATTTATAATATTTTTATATGAAATCAGTTCAAAGCTTTTACATCTATATTTTTTGTATATTTATATATTATATAGTATATTTTGAACAATGATACAATACCCATTATAATTATATAATGGATATTGTCAAATCGTGCATTCTCTCAATATTTCTGTTTTGTCTGTGTTTTGTACTATTCGATTATTTTCATTATTCTATTTTTTATTATTTTATTTTTTTGATTTTCAATTTCAAATTCAATTTGTCGCAACGTGCACAGGACGCGAGAGCTTAAAATAATGAAAATAAATACAATTATAAGGCAAACGAAAAAGGGAATTAAGCGCTGTGGCATTTGCCAGTTCAGTGTGCTGACTGTGCCTTGCCAGGATCGGGCATGTAGCCAGTGCGCCACAGCAAACCCCACCCACACCCAAAACCCAATTGAAAACTGAAAAACATAAAAACAAAAAATAAAGAAGCTGAACTGAAGTGCGACCCCTGGCAATCAGGACGTCAGCCAAAGTTGAAGACAGTTTTTAAATAATTTAACGCCGCGGCATGAGGCGCGAGTCACGAGAACCGCGTCGCGAGGCGCCCCTTGGTACTGAGTGACTTTTGATGGGGCACGTAGGGCATATGGGTGGAGCAGGTCAGCAGCATTTGGCAAAAGATAACTAGGCGTCGTCGCATCGTCCTTGCCGCGATGCCGCATTGCCTTATCAGCAAATTGCACCGCCAAGCGGCATTTAAACTTTGTAACTAGTTCGCACGCATTCTGGCTGCCGTTGGCTACCGTTGGCTGCCTGCAGGCCACGCCCACGTCGAGGCTTTCAACACGGCTGGGAAATTCAATTTCCTAAGTGTTGCATGTGCCGTCGGCCATTGGCTAATGCTAATGCAGTCGCTGCTGCCTCGGTCCGTCTGCCGGCTGTTGTGGCCGCACTTGTGCTGTCGTTTGTCCCTTTGTCCTCTGTCGCTTGTTGCAACTTGTGACGGCTTTTGTTCGTGCAACACTAAGCTCTGACGGACTATTCGGTGCCTGAGCAAACTTTACAACGGCCGGATGCATATACCAAAGGCGCCAAGTCCGGCTAAACTAAAACAAAGCATAGGTAAAATGCAAGAGTATGCCACATTGCGGTGACTAAGCCTTAAGTAGTGGGCGTGCCACCATTTGCAAACCCACTGTATTGCCTGCCACGCGGCCATATACTGCGGCCACACCTGCACTGCTGTTGCATTGTTCTGCTTCTGTGATTTTCCGTGAAACTTTCGCGAGTTTCGTTTGTCTTTTAGCGACGTTATTTGCTCAAATTTCAGTCTCGTTAGACAGCGTCTTTCAGCAATACTATAAGCAAGATTTTGCTTTTCAAATTTATGTCATATTAAATCATTTTTTTCATATATATAGTTATATTATATATATATATATATATATATATATATATATATATACATATATATATTTCGGGTGAAACTGTATCTTCTACAGTTTTAGAGCTAGAACAACTAAATGTGGCACGTGAGTAACTGTTATGATCCTGTAAAGATCGACGGAAAATCGGATCTGAATATATATCAATTTTGCATCTTCTGTTATATTTTGAACATTATTGATGCTAGAAACTTGCATCGAATGTCAGGAAAATGTATGTATGTCGCAGTGGCAGATATATATATATATATATATATATGGAATCTGCCACAAATTCATTTTCCAATTTGCTGCGCCTGTAGTGGGCGTATCAGGAAAATCTTGACACTTTATCTGACGAGAGTATACAAGAGCATATGTTCCAAATTTCAAGTCTCTAGCTTCAATAGCATAGAAATGGGTTTGCGTTCATACGGACAGACGGATGGACAACAAGACGGACATTGCACAAACCCAATATACTCATTTCACTTTGTGAATGAGTATAAAAAGAGGGGCTGTCGGAGAGGACAAGTGTTGTGATAGCTGCATTCGCTATGATTAAGCCATTTTGCGCTTATCGCAGATACAAAATATCTATGCTTAAATCTATGGGTAGGCTCCGTGGCAGTGGATGGAGACTGTTGGCTCTGGGTTGTAGTGTTTGGAATTGCTGTCCAATGCATCTGTCAGCAGGAAAATGCGTGCCAGCTGCGCTTTCCATACACACATTCATGTGGATATGCATATATATATATATACATACATATATATATATATATATATATATATATATATATGTATAATTATGCAGGCAGGCATTTTATCAAACTGTTCAGTGAAAGTTTTCCGCTGGGGTTTCATTAAAGTTGCCAGCGCACAAAAGTATGGTACAAAATTTGTGCGAGAGCTAGTACAGCGACTATGTGTATATATACATTAGTGTGTGTGTTTGTGTGTGCCCTGCAAAAGTTGTTGCCTGATATCAGTTACTTATACAATGAGCAAAAGAGACAGCGGCAGGGACAACGGCAGCGGCGACGCTCACATTATGAAGATAAGCCTCAGAAAACAAAAGGCCGCCCCCACTCATATGTCCCACCCACCAAAGGCGTGTGTGTGTGTGCGTACGTGTGTGAGGAAAATGTTTTGACTTGTCCTACTCTCATTGCCGTTTGGTACTTTTTATACCCTTGTCAAACGAAATTGTTATGCGCTGGCTGGTTGACTCTGGCAGGCATCTATTTACACAGGCGGAACACAAAAGGGTTTAAATGCTAAAGATCTTGGCTCAGGGCACTTGCATGTCTGCGTTAACCAGCCACTGCTGCACTTGTCACATAATATATATAGACATATAGCCATAGTATGTGCACAAGTCTTCCGATTGAAGAGCATTGCAGCGTCGCCTTATTTGCCGCTGCCTAATCTCTCGGTCTGCCCTTGCTCTAGCCTCTTCCTTCTTTAATTTGATACCTCGTACTTCGAAGTGTATTAAATGGCATAACGAAATTATGCAAATATCTTAATATATATGTGTGCATATACTTATTTGGATGGCTGTGTAAGTATGCACACAACATCAAAAAGTCGCGGCAAACGACTCTCAGTTGATTAAAGCAGCAGGATTTACCTATATGTGGACTCTCTTGTACTCTTCACGGAGTTAAATTATTAAGTTCACTTACCACACTCTAACTTAACGAGCGAAAGGGTATCTGCTATCCCAGCGAGTTCATTCAAAATGATTTTTTTTTTTTTTTGGATATATTTGTGGCTTTTAGTATCGCAGCAAAGTGGGTTGTGTTGCCCCCATCCAATGTTACAAAAATTGAAATGAAAGTTGTTACTTTCACTTGGCATATGAGTCTTTGTCTATTCGCGCGTGTGTCTTTGTGTTCTACACACACAAGTCAAAAACTTGTACTTTCCCCAACCAGCGACTGTTTAGCTTTTGGCCGTCGACTATTAACTACTGGCACGCCTCGCTCAGTTTATTCTCCACACCACGCCCACTGCTCCATCGCCTAGTGCCACAGCTTCTGCTGTCCAAACACACACACGCACTGTACGTTAAGTTAATTTATCTACCGGCTTTAAATGTTGTCGTTGTAGTCACTGTTGTTGCTGCTTTTGTTGTGTTTCAAGTTTGACTTTGTCCTTAGCAACATTTTCATTCTATTGCCCGGCCGTATACGAAATTTAAAACAATATTTACGTGCTGCATCAACATCAACAAACAGCAACAGTAACTATAGCAGCATTTATTATATAAACAGCATTAGAAAGTGGCCCCAAAACGAGGACAACAAATATAAAATGAAACTAAAAGAATGAGTACTCTAGTGGGGAGTGCCTAACTAGCAGATATCCTGCAGTTAACCTGATGTTGAACAATATGTTCAATTATCTTACTATAAAGATATATTTTCTTTGCCTCATATAGTTTCAATTTTAATAGATTGAATCAATCAATAAAATTAAGTTTCAACAACTCTAATCTTGAAGAAAAACATAAACGATATTATGCAAAAATACAATGATTTTAGATTCAATACAATGATTTTAGATTAACCTCTATATTACATGAGATATATGAAACATTAAATCTCCATCTCTTAAAAATTGCGAAAGAAAACAAACGTAGAAATCGTCTTTTTACTATACAATAGAACTCTAATCGCCATCTGCCTGATATCTACTGATAATGGTCTATGATTTCGCTAGGCTTTATTAATAATTGTAGGGTATACGATAAGCGAATACCATAATAATCTACCGAAGACGGGCGACAACATTAAGAGCGACACCAGAGCAAAGGCAAAGAAGACTAAAACTGAGAATGAGAAAAAACAGATAGATGAAGACATATAGAGGAGACGACTTACGTCAAGGGA
The DNA here is from genome assembly GCA_035045555.1 of Drosophila fulvimacula. Lineage (NCBI taxonomy): Eukaryota > Metazoa > Arthropoda > Insecta > Diptera > Drosophilidae > Drosophila > Drosophila fulvimacula. Next base: position 1,504,253 of record JAWNOX010000018.1, on the reverse strand, counting down.
GTGGGCAATGACATTGGACTCTGGCTTTCCTTGGGTAGGGTAAGGTAGGGTAGGGTAACGACCATGTTAGGTTGACAGAAAACGAGCCTCCAAAAGCGCCTTCAAATTTTCGTCATGAGTCGCAAAAAAACAACAACAATAAGAACAAGAACAAAACTGTCGTTGATACCACTCAGTGCTACTAGCGCTCAGATCTCAGTTCACATTTTTGGTGTATGTTTGTTGTCAGTTACTTTTTGCTTCGCTTTTATTTATTTCCCTTTGTTGCGTTCCTTTTTTTATGTCATGCCCATTACGACTTACCAAGAAGGGGATATACGCCCAGGACGGTTGCAAGCTTTGATAATGATCAATGATAATGATAATGATGATAACCAACGATCAATAGTAATTTTAATGATAATGTTATGATAATGAAAATGCTGATGATCGATGATAATAAAATCAAATCAATCATATGAATAACAATAATGATAATAGTAATAATATGATAGTAATAAAAATTATAATCATAGTCATTAGAACAATACTAATAATAATAATATAACCCTCTGTAATTTTAATAGAATTACTAATTTGATTACAAAAACAGTAATTATAATCATATTAATATAATTTATATATTAATTTTTAAAAATGTTTTTTGTATGCCCAAGTAGGATTTTTCTGATGGGACGCATATCTTTTCATTCGATTCCATTTGGATTTGTTGTGCACTTTTATAAAGTTAAAAATAGAGTATTTCGCAGTTGGATTCATTCCCACTATATTCCAATTTGTTTATGTTTATCGGGCGCAGCTTTTGGCTGAGTGCTTCCTTGGGCGTGTGTGCTGCTTGAGTGTTGCTCTGTCTTTATTGCTTTAAGTAAGCAATTTGAAATTTGAGCGGCATCAACAATAACAACAACAACAGTAATATCGGCAGCCATCAACCATCAACCATAAACAACAACAAAAACAAAAGAAGGAAATGCGACAACTTCTTTAGCTGCTATTACTGTTCGGATTGGGAGCTGCGAGTCACTCAAAATGTGCTTGCAACATTGTTTGACAAACTCGAGACGCGACTGGCGCGGTTCATGGGTTAATTTCGCATCAGCCAAAAAGGACAGGTTGAAATTGAATGAAAAAAGAGAAATAATGTACATTTGCCAGTGAGTGAGTGCTACTGCTGCTACGAGAGAAGGGCGCAATGCGAAAATTGAAAAGCGAAAGCATTTTGAATGCCAACTCGGGACACGACGCCGCAGAGCCTGAAAAATTTCTAATTACAATAATTAATGCTGACTGGGAGGGAGGTAGAGCAGTAAGTTAGAGAGAGAAGCAGTAAGTTAGATAAATAGATAGAGGGTGCATTGCTGGCGTATTGCCAACATAGCGACGACAATGCCGTACACCATGTCTTATACTTAATTTGCAGAGTGCGACGTGCGCTCACGTACCAGCAGTGGGCGAAACTACGCAAGCCAAGTAAGGACACTGGGTAGCTCCCTCTGTTGGTGAAGAGAGCGAGAGAGGAGTGTCGCAGGAGAAAGCTGAATAGATGAGACAGCTTCCTCTTTAGGTGCTCATCACATTTGTCATGCGCCGTCACACAAATAAAATTCATTTAAACCAGATAAAGAGCTGCAAATAATGCAAAGATAGCGACTCGTATAACCACCAATGATTACAAGCATGCACACATACATGATGGGACCTATGTGTACAAGAGAATCTAGAGCAATACTGCATAACAGATGAACAACAGACATCGATGAGCCCATAGTGGCGGATGAGGCAAGCCGGGATTATTCCTTAAGGGGAGGGCGGCAAATTATTGGAATGCAACTGTAAAAATGAAAAACTTTTCCTCGGTCCAAGGCTGCATGCTATATACTCTTACCTGGGATATATTATTTCAAATTAAAAAATGAATATTACGAAAAAAATAAAATAAATTGATTTAAATTTAATAAAATATTACTTAAATAGTTTAGCTCAATATAAAATATGCAAATCCACACAAAAATACAACTTGAACTTGCAGTAGGCACAGACTTAAGGCACTTACAGACTTACAATAACAAGTTTCTCACAAAAATAGCAATAATAATAACAACGTCCTTACTGTGCCAGCTCTTCACACAACTTAAGCAGCCGCAATATATATGTATATATATATATATATGTATATAGATATTAATAACTTGATATCGGCATGAGCAACGCGTCGTATGCGCAATGCGAGCTCGTTTCTTTTGGCCCCATATGCGTTCGTGTCTGCATTTGAGTAAGTGAATAACAAAACTGAACTTATGTCTTTCTGCCTCTATCTCATTCTCCCTCTCTGTCTCTCTCTCTCCCTCTCTCTCCCCCTCTCTCTGTTTAAATTAGCACATGTACGTGTCAGCATCGGGCAGCATCGGGGAGCATCAAGATAGCATCGCATTTACACATGCCGAATGCAAATAAAGACTAGCAGGGAACAAAGTACCGAGTACTTAGTACCCTGTACCAAGTATCAAGCACCCAATACCCAGTACCAGTACCAATACCAGTACTGAATACCCAATACCAGTTGCCACCAAGCGTTTATCCTCTCTCTAGCATTTTCAACAGTATATTCAACTATCTATTTGGCCCTTGGCATTTCCGTCATTTTGTCAACAGCCTCCATCTCCGCCACGCAGAAAATTTGTATGCAGTCCAGATTATTCCCAAATGTAAAAAAAAGACAGATCTAAAAAATAGAACTCTCGACTAGGAGATACCCTGAACCCTTCGAATAGTCGATATTCGAAACATGCTATGATTATTTTGCAAGCAACACATACACACTTATACGAACGCACACGATCGTAATATGAGCATCAAATTTTCAGTGTCATTATGGCATTCATATGTATTTGCCAAAGCACAAGTCTCTAGTATTTGAAATACAGGTTTTGCAAATTGGGGCGAATGGGGCGTGGCATCCAAAATCCAAAAACCACAAAATTTCCGCATTCACTACACCCAATTGCACAGTAAATTTGAAGTCTCTATCTTTAATGGTACACATAATTGAAAGTGAATTTATCGAAATTGATCGATAATTCGGAAAGGGGATGAGTTATAGAAAAAAAAAACTCTTACTGCGTATGGTATTCAAGAGTATACATGTCAAATTTCAGATCTCTAGCTTCTGTGGTTTACGAGATCAGCGCGTTCATACAGACGGACGGACGGACGGACGGACGGAAGGACGGACGGACAGGCGGACAGGCGGACAGGCGGACAGGCGGACAGGCGGACAGGGCTATATCGACTCAGTTCGAGCTGATCAAGAATATATATACTTTATGGGGTCTGCGATGTCTCCTTCTGCCTGTTACATACATTTTTACAAAAACATTATACTCCCATTTCAATGGGTTCAGGGTATAAAAACAGAGATCTTACTTCTGTTGTATTAGCCTTATATGTTGATCTGTGATTGGAGAGAGACGATAGACATAGAGAAGGGATGAGCATTTCGACTCTTCCTCAAGTGATCAGGATTTCTCTTCTTCTCCTTCACTTCTCTATCCCTACATAATTATTGTTTACTTATTAATGGTAACGATATCATGTCTTTCTCCCTCTCTTCCCCCTATCTCTCTCTATCTCTTTCATCAAGTAACAAGTTCTTCCTCATCTCTTCATTTCTTCTCTCTGCCTCTCCAACTGTTATTTTTCTCTCACTGTGTAGCTCCCCCCTCCTCTCTTTTGATATTCAATGATACTGTACAGCTTATCGATAACAGCTTCAATGTAACTAGCTCTGTCCCTCTTTTCCTTCTCTCCTCCCTCACTCTGCAATCACTTAATTCTAAATTACCATTGGGGGAAAAATGTTTCACAATGCGCAAAAGTTTTCCGGCCAATAGTCTGCACAAAAAAGTGAAGCTCAAATATTGTGTACAAATGCCCCGAAGTGCAAATGAGGGCCACACACACAGCTCACACACTTGCCCACGCACCTATACATATAGACAGAGACAGAGAGATGTAAACGGAAAACAGAAAGAGAGAGAAAGAGAGAGAGAGAGAGAGAGAGAGAGAGAGAGAAATATAAGCAAGTGCTTTCGGCGCTTTTGCCTTTGTATTTTGTAAATTGTGTGAATTTTAACACTTGATATTCTTTTAATGAATTATTTGCCCCACAACGTTGTTGGAATTATTTAAATTTTTCAACTATTTTGCATGGCCAAGAAATGTCTTGGACTCTGGGGGGAAGTCCTGTGTGTGTGTGTGTGAATAGGAAGCTGAAGCGTGCGGCATTGTCGATAGGCTGTAAAAGTCAGATGCTCACTCGCTCGCTCTTTGCTGCCCAGCTGGGTAAAAGTTTTCAAACAAATAGATTGCAATTGAGTTATTTATTGTTTGGGTGTGTGTGAGTCTGTTTTTGTGCGGCCCAGCACAAAAATGGCCAAATTACCGGTCAGACGACCGCCTACCCTGCCCCACTGACCCTGTCACTGCCCCAACACTTTCAACTTCTGTTTACTTCCCCTGCTGATGCCCCTGCAGCTGTGCCTTATTTTGAAGACACTTTTGCCGCTGCCCAATGGCCGTTTTGTTCGACTTTGTTTTGGTGTTTTTCTTTACTTTTTTTTTTTTTTGTGTGGTTGCCACTTTTGATTGTCCTGGTCATAATATTTGTGGCTGTTGTTGCTGTTGCTGCTGCTGTGTGCGTCCATTGTTATTATGTATTTGTCTATATGGCCGAACGCAATGTGCTGGTCTTCTCGAACGACGGCAAAAACACACATATATATATATATATATATATATATATATATATATATATATATATATATATATATATATATATATATATATATATATATATATATATATATATATATATATATATATATATATTGTATGAATGTATATATATAACCATATATATACACATAAAGTGAAATAAAACCGAAAGTAAGGAAAATTAAAGCAGTGAAATGTCGCTAGCGCCTGGGAAACGCAAACAATGCGCACATGGCACATATCAGGTTCTGACCAAAAGCTGTCGCTCGATTGCCTCTTTATAACATTTGGCACAGCACTTGCCCGCCTACAGACACACACACACACACACACACACTGCGAGACACAGGAGGCGCTTTAAAAGTTCATTGTTTAGTGCATGGTTTGAGTAGATGGCCACATGAAGCTCTGTATAACCGTACCCACCCCGCCCCGTCTCCCACCCTCCGTCACTCACTGTCTGTTTTGATCCAACTTATGCCAAATCCGTTTTAGCCTTCTTAGGCCACCTTAAAAAAACTTGGCCAAATGTTTGTCAATCGTGCCGCAAGTCAAGCAACTCATTTTAAGTCAAATGTGGCCAACTGTATTGAGGCATATCTCGAAGGAAACTTTCAAACAGAGCTTGCAGCTTGCAGCCAAAGGGCCGCAGAGCCCTAGTGGCGGCTATAAAACTTGTGTATTGTGTATATTTAGCATAAATACGAATTGGCGAACTGAGCGAGCCATTTAATAATGACAATAGTAATAAATATTCCCAATTTAACTTGTTCACGACATCATGGCTGATCATGACTGGAACCTGGCTTCGGAATCACTGAAACTGCGCTGAACTTGCCAAATATATGTATGTAGAAAGCTTTACGTCTTGACAGAATGACAACATATACTTAGCATTGCATAAGCTACAATCATGATACCCTTAGGCACGAATATAAGAAACTTGATTATAAAACTGTTTCAGAAGGCAAAGTGTGAAGCAACTGAAAGAAAGTATGAAACAACTGTAAGAAATACTCGAATAGACCAAGACAAAGGAAACTGTGCCAACAGATATCTAATGGTATCTAGTACAGATTAATCAAAGACAAGCCAGAATAGTATATATATATTATATATATATATTTTTATACCCTGAAACCATTAAAAATTTGTAATCAGGGTATAATGTTTTGTTGTATGTAACAGGCAGAAGGAGGCGTGGCAGACCCTACAAAGTATATATATTCTTGATCAGGACAAGCTGAGTCGATTGAGCCCTGTCCGTCTGTCTGTCCGTCTGTCCGTATGTTTGAACGCGTGGATCTCAAGATCTGTAATAGATAGAGACTAGAATTTTGCATAGATTCCTGTATATCACGCGTAGGTCGAGTTTGTTTTAGAAATTCAATAACTCTTCTCGTTTTTGTTTATCGATTAAAAGCGAAATCGATTTTCAGTTTTAAAATTATATATTCTACATCTTTATAGTTAGAGACTTGTTTTTAGCTTAATGGGACCTTTATACAATTTTGATTTTTGTTAAATTTTAGATGCCACGCCCCATTCGCCCAAATTTCCCTTTGCTGCTTTTGCACATACACTCATATGAATGATATAATTACGCTGCGCAAATTTGATTAAGAAAGTCGGTCTACAAAAAAGTTATTAAGCATTTAATTTCCAATAACGTGCACATATTGGCGCAGCACAGTCGCTGAGTAAACTGCGCAGTTAGCAGAGCGTATGCGTGTGCGTGTGTGAGTATGCGTTGCTTGTAATATACAGTATGTACATACTGTACATATTTACATATACATATGTAAAATAAGGATAACATTGATATAATTTAAATAAAGTCAATATAATATATATGTAGATGAAATGTATTATGTTATTAAACAAAACGTTTGCCAAACGTTTACGTACACACGCGCGTGGTAACAGCAGCAGAAGCATCTAGAAAATTCAAAGAATTCATAACAACAACAAAGACAAATTGGGGATGAATTTTCAGCAGAAGTTCAGCAGCTCAGTAGGAGTAGCTCAGTAGCTCAATAACTTTACTTAGGAATTCGCTATCTCACACTTACGTAGTGCAACAGTGGTTTTGGTAGAAGTGCCGATCGCCGACATGAACGTCCGGCTTCGATTCTCTAAGCTGCCGTCGAAATTTTTTTAATGCAAGTTACTTAATTTTTTTTTTAATTTAATTTAAAATTATATAATTCTATGTAAACTGTAGGGTGCATTTAAAATCGCTGATAGGCGGGGTTTAGGGTATTTCCTAGTCGGGCACCTCCGATTAGAGTTTCCTTACTTGTTACTATATTGGTTTACTGACTTCAAAGAATATATTCAATTTTTTCTGAAGCTTTGGATTTCAAACCAGAAATCTTTACTTATCTTAGTTAGATCTTAGGTTCAGTTACGGCAAAACATTCAATTTTGGAGCATGGGATATCGATGAGAGAATACATTCCAAATCTCAACTACCTAGGGCTGCTCCAAGTAGTGTTTATGAGATACAATTTCCACGCGCAAGTGGGCGTATCGAGAAAATCTTGACACTTGACACTTTAACGATAGTATACAATAGTATATATTGCAAATTTCAGGTCTCTAGCATAAAAATAAATAGCATAGAAATGGTTTTCGACGAACCGACGGACGAACAGCAAGACGGACATTGCACATAACCAATATACTCATTTCACTTTGTGAATAAGTATAAAAAGAGTCTTTCTAAATAAGGTTCTTCTTAACAAGAGAAATTCATATTCATATTTCTGATATTCCCTAAACGACAACTATTATCATAATACTGTGCAAGAGCCTATAAGTTAAAGACAAAATTTTGTGCGATTCTTAACTCTAAGTTCGATACGTATTAATATAATATTAAAGCATTTATGGATATATTCAGAATACGTATAATAATCAAGAGTTAAACTATTAAATATAACACATAATGAGTCAGCGTATTCAGAGAGTCTGGACTCTTGAGTGTTAATGAATATCAATCAGAGATTGAAGAACTCGTTGTAAATATGCAAAATGACGGAGAAAATTGATGGCAAATGACTTTAAATGTAAAGGGCGACGGATTGCCGGGATATAGAGGGATTGGGTCTGGGCGCGGGACAGGCCGTAGTGGGAGAGTCACTTGCTGTCAGGCAGTTTTTCGCGAGCGAAATCAACGAAATGTTAAATAAGCAAAACGTGACTTTATTCGGAAAATGATGAGGCCAGCAGCTGGGCGGACGGCAAAGACGGCGCAGCCGGAGTACAGTGATTCGATTCAAACGGGCGAAATGGCTGGGCAGGCAGCGACTTCTGCCAGATTCTGGCAGCTTAACACCTTTCGCTGGGCGCTGGCCTTGCTTTTTGTTAGCCTTTACGGCAGCTGACAGGCCAGAAATATGTATATATCTATATATATATATGTATATATATACCAACCATATATGTGATGCATAAATGTGTGTGTGTGTGAGTGTATATGTTTATGTACAGTGAAGCATGGTTGCCAAAAACTGCTGACAACATTTGCGAAATTGGGCTGCTGCATAAACGGATGGGGTCAATGGGTAGAAAGATGTCTGCCCGGAGGGATTGTCGTTGGCTGCGCGGGTGGCAGCAGTGCGTCTGACAAGCGTGGAAGCATTAAAGTTACCCCACATAGCTCACATCGATGCGCATATGAAGCCCTGCCGGCCCAGCCAGTCGCCCACCCGTAACACTCCATCCCCCCACTCATTGTCTGCCCGCGTTATAGGTAAATTTTTTTTTATTTATTTGTGTTTTGGCAAAACCAAAGTTTGTCATAAAGTGTCAAAGTGAATTGAAAATTTCCATTTAAGCGCTGGAAATCTACAAAATCCGCCCAGAGGCGACCACAATGACCGCACAGCAAAACCGCAGCAACAGTAGCAGCAGCAACAACAACAACAGCAACGAGCAAATATTGTTAACTGCGTCAAGTTGCGTTTCAGTCAAGCATAAAGCTGTGAATCTGATTGATCTAAAATGGTGATTACATTGTGAACGAATTTCAACAAAGCGTTTCAATTCTGACAATTATTTAATCGCTGTAAGCATTAGTTGACGACTTTCTGAACTGATTCGTAATTGAAAGACTTCCCTTTTATTACGGCACTCAGCGAAGACAGCTTGACGGCTGGGCTGATTGATTGCAAGCTCCCAAACCGCGAAGGAGAAAACTCACATGAGGACATGCAAGATAAAACCTAGGCTAATAATATATGAATGTTATATATATATTTGATTTGAGGTCATAAGCAGATTCAAACATGAACTGAACGATTCGAGCTCAAATCACTAAAGGGCAAGAGGAATATAATATAATATAATAAAAATATAATTATATTATAATATAATAATTAATTAATAAATAATATAATAATATAATATAATGATTTCGGAATAGACCAAGTTTTCAAGAAATAATATTAGATAACTTTTTTTTATATTCAAATATTCGATTTATTTTAGACTATACAAAGTAATAAAACTAATCCATTATATTTCCTTGAATGAGTGAATTTCTCTCATCTCTCATCATTCCAAATAATTGCTGTAAATTTATAAAGTAAAGTATAAACGGTCTCGATATATTTATAATATAAATAAATACATGTGACAATACTTATAGAAAGAAGTTTCCTTAATAGTACCGGGTATCTTCTAGTCGAGCTCAGCTCGCCTGTTTGCAAATAGTTTTCAATGATGCGCGCGCGTCTCTGCCCACGTGTGGCTCTTGTTGATTAGTGCAGTTAATTGAAAAAGCCAACAAACCATAATAGAAAATCAATTCTTGTTTTTTCTCCGATTTAACTGAAGCACTTATGAACTATTTAAAATGCACTTTGGCCGATGCAAATGCCACTGCATAGACGCGGATAATTCCGATTTATGCATTTTTAACAAGCTCGTGTGGCAACGTGACCGAAAATTCAATTTGTATTTCATTCGCTGCTTACTCAGTTGATTGTTTTTGACCAAATTCGATGCGTGGCTTAAAGGATGAGCGAGGTTTTTTCCTCACCTTCCGCAAAAACGGCTCACACACACAGGGCAGAGAAGAGGCAGCTGGGTGACAAAAACAAAAAATTGGCTTGCTTGAAAGCAAGATACATTTGCCAGAAGAGTCCTTTGCTAGTTATATGAGCCATTGTATGCTGGTCCTGTGCTCTGGCGTTTGTCCTTGCCCCGGTCTTTGGGTCCGTGTGTGCGTGTGTTGCCATGATTGATGCCCAGTTTGCGCGAGATTTCGTCTTAATGCCTTTGACAAATCCGTTAGCACAAAGCGTAGAATGACTGAGCGAAGCCCAGCAGCAGCGGTTGGGGATGGCTGCTGAGGGAGGAGCAGGATCGGGGGCGGTGGCGAGGGCGGCGGCGAAGGCCTGGGCCTGGGCTGCTCTGTGCTTGCTGGAGACATGGCAAAATCTTAATGACAAAAACATTGGAGCGTCAACTTTTTTTTAGTCGTTGGCCACGTCGTCCTTGTCATAGAAGCAGCAGCCGGCACAAGCGACAAGCTTTAAACTTTGTTTTCCTAGCTGATTCATATTTCGCATTGGTTGCATTGAGCTCAACGTGGCTCTATGAAAGAACAATAGAAGCGCACAGTGGTACAAAGTGTAGAGCCCAATATTATTTATAAATTAATTAAAATTTACATGTGGTCAGAAGGATAATATATATATATATATATATATATATATATATATATATATATATATATATATATAAATCTTACATGATGTTACATTTGTGGCTGATCAGAGTTGGGTTAGAGCACAACCACTTAGAGCATGCACTGCTGGGTTGAACTCTGAGCTGTCTGCCACTCGAGTGTGCCACAGTGTCTGGTCCTTGACCCACTGTGACAGACTCTTCTTCGTACTGGGCACCTCAACGACAATTGACAGGCGCTGTCAGCTGGAAGCTTCTTAAAGTCCTGATATGCCCCATCGCTAAACGGAGTAAATGCTGAACAGAGTGCTTGGCCTAAAAAGGAAGAACAGAAAAAAAGAACGAAAAGTTAAAAAAAAATAAAACAATTCAAGGCCTTGTCAAGCGACGAGTGTGTGTGTGCTAATTTTGTTAACGGGGCTAATAGTTCAGGGCAAGGCGTTGACGGGCGTTGGCCATGTCACATGACAGGGCTAAAGCAGACGGACGAAGCATAAGGAGCGGCTGTCTGATGGGCTAAATGAGATTTTCATGCCACCAGCATCGAAGCAGACGCAAAATATTTGCTGAAATTTTAAGCGATAAAAGGTTGAAAGGTTCGACATTCAAGCACACACAGAGAGGGGGAGAGAGAGAGAAGCACAACTAGGGGCACGCACAGGCAGTCCGACAAAGGCGCTACGAAGCACTGGGCAAGCTTAGAAGCCATGGAGATGAAGATGAACGCGTTGAGGAATTAATAAGGGAATATAAAAAGCCAACAGCAACAGAGCAATAGCTGCCACTGAAGCTGATGAAACTGATGATGATAATGATAATGGCGCTGTTGATACTGACGGGCGACATAATGATGGTCATGTCAAATAGTGCACAAAATAGATGGCAAGGCGCAGCAAAGGGGGCGTGCGACGTCAAATATGCAAATGAACCAATGAGATTAACCCAAGGCTTGAAGATCCTTATGTGAGTTCAAGGTTTTTTTGTTAAGCTGATCATTGCCTGCAAGAGTGCTGAACAAATTTCTTATCAACTATGAATATTCTTATTAATATTTATAATTTATAGCATAGAGCAAAGTTGCTCATGTCTCTATTATCCATTGTCCTAAATGTACTGGATGGTTTTCAATTTCCCAATGCTCTCCCGCAGTCCAGTCGAAGGTAAAAGACAAAGGTTACTCCTAATGCCATGGTTCATGACTTGACCGCCATGGCTCTGAAATGTGCAAGATATTTAATACGAGTATTTTCTTGTTGGACAAATAAAGAGTTCTCGTATGTTTAGATATTCATAATAATTCATAATTTGGATAGGCAGATAGACAGATGAAGACAAAGCCCATGTCCTCTTTTTCACTTGGAAAGAGTATACAAATTACAATTTATTTAGGCACTTGCCTGTACTCGCCTCAAGTATATATCACTATTATATATATATATATATATATATATATATATATATATATATATATATATATATATATATATATATTATATAATGAATAACAGAGGCTGCTTTCTAACTTTCCAATTTATTTCTTCTGTTGTATTTGTGTTAGTGTGACGTTGAGTGTTTCTATGGAGCTATCATTTTTGGCCATCGGGATAGCGCACCCTTCACATTCACAGTAAATGTTGAGTATTTTCTATATATCAAGGTAAAGGCCTAAAATTTATTTTCTATTGGACTCTGTTTTATTCTGTGTGTTTAAAATTTAAAATTAAAGAAACCTTGTAAATACGGTTTCCTTTACCGCTTCATCAGGATAGCTCATCCAAATTCTATAAATATATTAATATCTCGCTCAATTTGTGAATCATAGGTACCAAATATAGTTATCAAAGATGGATATATATACATATATATATATATATATATATATATATATATATATATATATATATATATATATATATATATATATATATATATATATATTATATATGTGTGTGTAGCTGAAAAATACATGTATACTCCTTAAGAAAATATTTTATGTTGCAATTTTTGTTATCAAGCATATTTGCAAACGAAAAAGTGTGGTAGACTCTTTTCGTTGTATTTTGCATATGAACTAAGACTCAGTCCATTTAATCGTCTGTCTGTATATTAACAAATTGGTTGCTTGGAATATTATGGAACTGGGAGCTTGCGGTGTGAATGAGTATTTCGCAGTCGGTTGCGCCCGACTGCAACGTTCTTACTTGACGTTGCAGTCGGGCGTAACCGACTGCGAAATACTCATTCACACCGCAAGCTCCCAGTTCCATAATATTCCAAGCAACCAATTTTTCACACCCCTAATTATCCCTAAATTTTGTATTTAGTTTCATGTGTATTTAATACAATTTTGGTTTTTGCTATACACAAATTTCTTATAATTCAGTTGAAAATATAATTAATATGCTGAAAATTACAGCACAGCGAACATTTTCTTATGTTCTAAGAAAAACAAATACAATAGACCTCAGCGTGAATCATATGCTCATTAAGTTACTTGGTTACTTTGTGACTCAGAGGCGTTGCTAATAAAAGTGGCGCCCGCCAATCATGGCACCCGTGGGCCGAACCTCGGGTCAGTCGGTATTTTATACACATTTTATTTATAATTATTATTGGTTTGATAAGCACAGCGGTGGCGGCATGGTAGAGATGACGAATTTCGACTCGTGCAAGTAGGCGGAGGTTCGAATCTCGAATTTTCCATGTCGGCTTTTCTTTTATTTCTTCATTTTTTTGCTTTGAAATATATTTTTTTTTTACATTTATAATATTAAGAAACTCAATCAAGATGGTAAAAGCCCAAAAATTCAATAAATTGTGTGTTTATAGCTTAAGAAAAGTTGAATTCTATTTGCCACGCCCCTAATGGGCGTAGACATATAATTTTTGGCTAGTCCATGAGAGGGGTGTAGCACAACGTAACGCTTTTGGATGCTTACACTCAAAAAATGCGAAAATTACAGGGTATTTTTGAATAGGTCACGCCCCAAAAGGGGCGTAAAAACCAAAAACAATGGTCGATCGATAGAGGAGGTCACCAGCTTCTAGCACTAAAACTGTAGTTGCTATAAACTCGTGCGGTTTTCCACGCCCCCTGTGGGCGTAGATATATCCGCCATAGCTTATTCAATATGGAATGTCAGCGCGAGTATACATTCCAAATCTCAACTCTCTAGGACTGCTACAACTAGTATTTCTGACATACAGGAAAATTCATTTTCCAATTTGCCACGCCTCTAGTGGGCGTATCGGGAAAATCTTGACACTTTATCTGACGAGAGTATACATGAGTATATGTTCCAAATTTCAAGTCTCAATCTTCAATAGCATAGAAATGGTTTGCGTTCATACGGACAGACGGACAGACGGACGTACAGCAAGACGGACATTGCACAAACCCAATATACTCATTTCACTCTGTGAATGAGTATAAAAAACTGCAGAACTAAAGACTTGAATATATATGATAAATATATTTCTTTTGTCACTTACAAACCTATACACTATATATGTATGTAACATTGTATTCGCTCCTTATAGCTTCTTGGGGTATTTTGTGCATGTCCCTCAAATTTCAAAGGCTCGTTGTTTGTTGAAATTAAATATATGTATGCATATGTGTGTGTAGGAGAGAGAGAGAGAGAGAGAGAGAGAGAGAGAGAGACAGAGAAAGAGAGTAAAATTTGCTTAGACTAGATCTCAGATAGAGAATGTTGCTGAATACAGAATGTCGCTTAGGCATGCAGATGTTGTTTGGGAGATTTTGTCACTTGTTTTTTTGCTGTTGTTTTCGTATTACGGATTTAATAAAATGTACATGGAAATTAGCACAATAGTTCATCATCATTATAGGGGATGTTGTGGGCATGTTTGTGTTGTTTCTGTTGTTACTGCTGTTGTTGGCGCTAATGTTGTCGCGGCTACTGCTGCTCGAACAAGGCGACAACAACCTATGACAGAGCCATCTTTCATGGCATATGACATAAAAAGCATAATTGATTACGCTCACATACACGCACGCACATTTAGCTTCGATGCCCAATGACCGAAATATCACGTGTATGCGCCATAGCTCAACAAGCCACGCCCCCGGCGAATGGCGTAGGCATACGTGTTAAGCATTAGCCGCTTATGATACGTCATTCAATTATGGCTTACTTAATGCCCAAATTTTGGTTTTATTTGGGCCAAAAAATTGCATCTGCCTGCTGCCCAAATGGCATTAGGGCTCTCTGGCTGCGCCCAGCAGAGCAGACTGTGGCCAGATTGTGAGTGCGTGTGAATATGTCAAGTGAGTGTCTGAATCCAGCACAATTTAAATGCTGGCTATTCACAAATATTTGCGATTTATTCCATACACAAAGACAAAAGCTGAGGCATGTGAGTATCCATGCATACCAATCCATTCACAATGAGTGCCTGGCAGCTACTCAGCGTGAAATGCTAAGCAATATTTGAATACCCAAATGAATAACCCAACCAATGTCTGCATGCATTTTATTCATACTCAGAAACTATTCACACATCGCGAGCTCTTCAGGCTAAAAGCCAAGTTTATTATTTGTGGCAATGGTGCTGAAAGTTATGTGAATAAAATTCGCTTGCCTGCTGCACTAACTAGCCATACTCAGCCTCCCACTCTCCCAGTCGGCTCTGACTGGCGGCAAGCGTCAAACGGCTGCAATGGGCGGAAGTTGCGCGCCAACAGGAAGTGACCCCCATTATGCAAAAGTGTGTGTATGTGTGAGTGTGTGTGAGTGTGTGCTCAGCAAAATGTTTTAATTATGTTGAAAATGCGCAAAATAATTTCTGTTTCAAGGTATGTAGTTTGCTGGTCAAGCGGCCGAAGGGCCGGGCCGAGCCGGACGGGTGAGTCATGGAGCGACATTGATGTAAAACAAAAAGTTTTCATTTTTTTTTATTGTTTAGCTTCCGGTGCTGGGTGAACGAGCGTGATGTGTGTCCACAAACACTCACACACACAGCGTAGGCGTGTAACTGCGTGGGGGCGTGGTCTTTGTGCTGGCCAGTGGCGTGCATGTTATACAAGTTTTATAACCCAGCACGAGATGACAATGTGAGCGGTAATTATTTAACTTGATTTATTTACATTTGTCAACATGGTCAGGGGTTGGGCTGGGCTGGGCCTGGCCCCATCATCATCGTCCTCAGTCGCATAATGAAGCTGGCCACAATTTAATTAGAGCAACATCTACTTCACCTGGCAGCAGTGTCTCAAATGACAAAGCAAACGTAGCCTGCGTTGGGGCACACGGCGTGCCTCTATTTGAATACCATTGTAAACAGCAACAGCAACAGCAACAACTATAACCCCAACATTATGTCAAGCATTCGCCAAGTGCCTCATTTTGTTTATGAAGCAAACAAAATGGCGGCCAGGACAGTCAAGTGGCACTCGGCTCAGTCAGTATGAAAGAGAGAACGTGCGCGCGCGCGCACAGCTCGCAGCAGCGAGCATCCTCAAGCCTGGCCCAAAAGTGCTGCAGCTCGCCCATAGCTGACCGTAAGGCTATAATAAGCTACGCGCGAGCGAGCGCTGCCCAAGCGGAAGATGGGAAAAAACGACCAAAAATTCGACTATGAAATGCAGGCTAAGCTGACTAAGATGGACGCCCATCAAAATTAGCCATGAAATTAAGTGAGTGCATTAAACGAAACATTTGTGTGCCAACGAGCCAGATGCCAGTGCCTGATGGTGGACGGTGGATGGCGGTTGTCGAGTGCTGGTTGCTGCGTGCCGACTGCCAGGAGAGGATATCAAACTGTAGTGGCCGAGTAAACGAGTTTAAAGTGCGATTTAAATAGTTGAAGCGCTTTCAAATTATGTCCAGATCACTTAGATAAAATAGAACGAAAGCATTACCAAGGTCAGGTCAAACGCGCGCGTGATCCGCTGGTGTATCGACTAAATGATATCCTAAAACTGATATCTAACTAATTTCGGTTCTCAGACTCATTTTCTTAAGCACATTCACATCTTCATGCTGTTATGTTCGAGGAATACTGAATACTGTAAAATGTGTGTTTAATACTTATATAATATATAAACCTTTATAGAGTTATCACTAAGACAACTTTATTTCAACATAAATAAAGACAAATTTGTGTGTTGATCAGCTCGACGAGCTGAGTCGATGTGCTGTGGCAAATAAAATAAATAAAACAAGTAAAAACGTTGCAGTCGGGCGCTACCGACTGCGAAATACTCATTGACACCGCAAGCTCCCACATTTCAAGAAACCGATTTACCAATTTGCCACACCCCAATTATCACTAAATTTTGTACTTAGTGTCATGTGTATTTAATAAAATTTTGGTTTTTGATTTTTTTTTTTATAAATTTAAATTTATTAAGTATATTATGAATCATCAAGATCGCAGCTAATTTCCATTGCCTTGGGAACACTTGGAGCCTGATGATGGCAATTAGTGCAATATAAAGTAGCGCACTTGTAGGCAAGTCCTTCAGCGTAGCATTGCAAATCTTGTCTATTCAAGGAGCTTTATTTTTCGGCAATAGTTATATCGCTTCACTTATTTCTTCCATACTTATAGGCTGAATAGGCAGGGACATCTGAAGTGGAGTCTGCAAACTTATATGAGTCTCCATGGTCTGCTCCATCGTAGAATAGCTATAAGAAGCAAGTTCGCCACTAGGGCATCGGACAGGTACCTGTCTAAAAGGTTGTCGTTTGAGCGATTTTGTGCGTTTCCATAAAGAGAACCTTGCATCTATAGTGTAGTCCATGGAAGCCAATTTTTGCTCAAATATCTCGCCTCTGAGTTCGTTTAAAAGGTTACGTAGCTGTCTTGCTGGACGGTTCCACAAAATTCGGTCCCAAGGATCTTGGGATCGAGGTTTTTGATATACACAAATTCAGTTGAAAATATAATTAATATGCTGCAAATTTCATTAAAATCCGTTAAGTAACACAGAAGTTATTCAACAAAACGTTCAGGCAATGTGCTGCACAGCTGCACAGCGAATATTTTCTTATGTTCTAAGAAATAACAAATACAATAGAGTTCAGCGTGAATCATATACTCATTAAGTTACTTGGTTACTTTGTCGCTCAGAGGCGTTGCTAATAAAAGTGGCACCCGCCAATCATGGCACCCGTGGGTCGAACCTCGGGTCAGTCGGTATTTTATACACATTTTATTTATAATTATTATTGGTTTGATAAGCACAGCGGTGGCGGCATGGTAGAGATGACGAATTTCGACTCGTGCTTTGAAATATATTTTTTTTTTACATTTATAATATAACTCAATTAAGATGGTAAAAGCCCAAAAATTTAATAAATTGTGTGTTTATAGCTTAAGAAAAGTTGAATTCTATTTGCCACGCCGCTAATGGGCGTAGACATATAATTTTTGGCTAGTCCATGAGAGGGGTGTAGCACAACGTAACGCTTTTGGATGCTTACACTCAAAAAATGCGAAAATTACAGGGTATTTTTGAATAGGTCACGCCCCAAAAGGGGCGTAAAAACCAAAAACAATGGTCGATCGATAGAGGAGGTCACCAGCTTCTAGCACTAAAACTGTAGTTGCTATAAACTCGTGCGGTTTTCCACGCCCCCTGTGGGCGTAGATATATCCGCCATAGCTTATTCAATGTGGGATGTCAGCGCGAGTATACATTCCAAATCTCAACTCTCTAGGACTGCTACAACTAGTATTTCTGACATACAGGAAAATTCATTTTCCAATTTGCCACGCCTCTAGTGGGCGTATCGGGAAAATCTTGACACTTTATCTGAAGAGAGTATACATGAGTATGTCGGGTTGGGGTCATGAAAGGATGTCGTCAGTTGTAGGCACAAATATATATTCCATAGCTATCACATTTTTAGGGGCTTCAGTAGCCACCCTTCTACTGGAGCTACGTGTGTTACGTGTACGTGCGTTCATGATTAATTGACTTGAAGGCTTCTCTTCCAAGTGTCTTTCGTAGTCTATCTGGTCACTAGTCTTTTCACTTTCTTTCTTTTCTTACGACCGCGTTGACAACTCTTTCGACCACCGAACGTCTGACAACCGAACGTCTGACAGACATATCCTTCTCAACACTACGTACACGGACCACACTCAGCAATCAGGGTTTTTACTAACCCTAGTTGCCACTCACAGTTGATGGTAATCGATAGTGCATATCGCTCACCATACTCATCGTATCATTCTCCGACTAGTATATGTTCCAAATTTGAAGTCTCTATCTTCAATAGCATAGAAATGGTTTGCGTTCAGACGGACAGACGGACAGACGGACGGACAGCAAGACGGACATTGCACAAACCCAATATACTCATTTCACTTTGTGAATGAGTATAACAATGAATAATAAAAAAAAGTCATTCTTCAAGAAAAGTTACTAAATATTTAATTTCCCATATCACAGGCATATTGCAGCTCAAGCGCAGTCGCTGCTCAGTTAGCAGAGCGCGTGCCCATGCCCATATTGCGTCCGTGTGCGTGCGTATGTGTTCTGTGTTGCTTTCAATATATATGTAAAATTATCATAGCATGTTTGCAACATCGGCTATTTGACGGGTTCAGGGTATCTTCTAGTCGAGTGGTTTCGACTGTCTCCCATTTTTATACCTTGAGGTCTCGTTTGATATGCCAGGTTATTTATGTAGCCTCTGCGTTTTCGCCTGAAGAACTGTATTTAATAGTTTTGCAGCTGCAGTTTATTTTATATTTTTATATTTATATCTTATTTGTCGTTTATATTATATTTGTTGTACGCTTTACAAGACTTTGATATAATTCAACGTATATCTTTAGGATATATTATAGGAGAAGCAATACACTTACAGTCGAGCTGATCGACTCCACGGATACATAAATATTAGTGGATACTCTGTAGAGTCAAAGGAAGTTTCTTTTATTTAAATTGAATTTATTTGTACAATTGAAGCATTTGAAGCAAAGCTAACATTATTTCGATTGCATTATTAATTGCTTTATTTTTATTATTATTATATATATTTCGGGGAAGGAGGTGATATCCCCAGCAGGTGTTTTATACTCCATTGTGTTTCTCTGTTACTGTTAGCAAAGTATCGACTCTCAATTCCAATCTTCTTCTTAGCGGACAGAACTTCTCATTATTATCACTGCCTCTGCTGCTAGTACTATTAGTTTGGCTTCACAATGGCTGCCTTTTGTTCGTCTTCTTTAACTCTGTGTCATATCATGGGTTAACATAATGTTAATTAACAGGTATTTCATTTTGTCCTTTTGAGTTATACTAACATACAATGTGATTAAACTAAATCCAGTCATACATATATCCTCTTTTAGTTTTAACACTACCTAGGTCTCCGTCTCCTACATCACATTTATACAAAACAAACCAACCCATTGTGCCGCCCTCCTTTAATGGGTATTTGGTTGTATAAAAGAAAGCTTTCATCTTTTTATAGTTTGACATTCGGTTTTCACTTTCGGTTTGAGTTTGAGTATGAGTTGAGTTCGTTCATGATATATGGTCGCATTATGCCGACAATCCAACGGCGTATACACACAGATATATATATATATATATATATAAATATATATATATATATATATATATATATATATATATATATATATATATGTATGTATATATATATATATATATATATATATATATAAACATTATAAATACAAAAGCATTATGACCAAATGCGAAAATGTGGCGTAACTGGCGCACAGTGCGTATAAGAAATATATTTTAAAGCTACCCCCAAAACGAAGCGAAAAGAAATGTGGGACAGACAAGGAAACACACAAATCACAGCAGTGGCAGCAGCAGTAGCAGTGGCAGCTTCAGCATCAGCAGCAGCTGTGACAGAAATCAACTGCCAAGGCGTTGGCGAAGTCAGACAGGCTAAGACTATAACTGAGACGGGGAGATAGGACTGTGAAATGGGTAATAGGGAACTAGGATCTGGGAACAACTGGCGTATTAGTGGGTAACCTGGCAGCTGGGTCGCGTGTCACCTACATGCCACTGTCGTTGTTGTTATTGTTGCTGTTATTCTGGTTGTTGTTGTCGCCTTGCCAGACGCAGTTATCACAAAATTGTCTGTGTGTGCGTTGTGCGAGAATTGCAGGCCACAAAAAATTGCAGAAGACATTGCAAGGCAACTGCTGCGAGCTATGGACTGCGAACTGCGAGCTGCGAACTGCTGACAAGGACAACGTGCCACACGGGGGCGCACGCACAAGGGCACACGAAAGGAGGGCGAGGCCGACGGCGTGTGCGAGGGCGAGGACACACGGCTGTGGCACGGCAATCGAAGAGGCAGCCAACTGCTGCAAAATAAGTAGACAATGAGCCAAAATGGCAGCCAAAAGCGAAGCGAAAGCGACCATAAAGCAAAAACCGAAAGGATAAAGCTGCAAAAATGCGACAGTGCAAAAAAATAAAGTGGCTAACATTAAAGCGGCGTACATCAAAATGGCAACCGTCAAATGGGAAGGACAGCACCCCAGGGGCGTGGCTTTGGAGATAGATAGATAGAGATAGAGATAGAGATAGAGATAGAGATAGAGATAGAGATAGAGATAGAGATAGAGATAGAGATAGAGATAGAGATAGAGATAGAGATAGAGATAGAGATAGAGATAGAGATAGAGATAGAGATAGAGATAGAGATAGAGATAGAGATAGAGATAGAGATAGAGATAGAGATAGAGATAGAGATAGAGATAGAGATAGAGATAGAGATAGAGATAGAGATAGAGATAGAGATAGAGATAGAGATAGAGATAGAGATAGAGATAGAGATAGAGATAGAGATAGAGATAGAGATAGAGATAGAGATAGAGATAGAGATAGAGATAGAGATAGAGATAGAGATAGAGATAGAGATAGAGATAGAGATAGAGATAGAGATAGAGATAGAGATAAAGATAGAGATAGAGATAGAGATAGAGATAGAGATAGAGATAGAGATAGAGATAGAGATAGAGATAGAGATAGAGATAGAGATAGAGATAGAGATAGAGATAGAGATAGAGATAAAGATAGAGATAGAGATAGAGATAGAGATAGAGATAGAGATAGAGATAGAGATAGAGATAGAGATAGAGATAGAGATAGAGATAGAGATAGAGATAGAGATAGAGATAGAGATAGAGATAGAGATAGAGATAGAGATAGAGATAGAGATAGAGATAGAGATAGAGATAGAGATAGAGATAGAGATAGAGATAGAGATAGAGATAGAGATAGAGATAGAGATAGAGATAGAGATAGAGATAGAGATAGAGATAGAGATAGATATAGATATAGATATAGAGATAGAGATAGAGATAGAGATAGAGATAGAGATAGAGATAGAGATAGAGATAGAGATAGAGATAATGATAGAGATAGAGATAGAGATAGAGATAGAGATAGAGATAGAGATAGAGATAGAGATAGAGATAGAGATAGAGATAGAGATAGAGATAGAGATAAAGATAGAGATAGAGATAGCTCAATTTGAAATGTTGAAGTCGTTGATTATGTTGATGACACAGCAACAACAATGGCAGCAGAGCAATGGCAGCAGGCAACAGAGTCTTCTGACTAGAAATGCCGAGCACATTGTAACCCCACTTCATTGAGAATGCTAATCGCACTCATTACACAAAATATGCGTGTAATAATAGCAAAATCAGCAGCAGCAGTAGATACTCCGAGCAGCTCAGACACGAGGCGACGATTTCATTGGCTTATACATTGCAAAATTGGGAGTTTGAACAGAACATACTTCCAAAACTAGTTCGGCCTCCAATGTTCTTGTTAGTTCACATGTTCTTTGAGATCTAAGAAGATGGTGACATTTCTCTGTTATAAAATAATTTGATTTGTAATTTAATAATAAGATTCATATTGATAATGTTTATTTTGTGTTGTGCTATTTATATATATTTGTTTTATTTATTTACTTTCTTTAAATATTAAATTTATTACAACTTAATATTTCATATGCCAAAAAAGAAATACTTAAAAATCGTCCATTGATGCTTTGTTATTGTGTTGAGTTGTGAATTAAATCAAAATAAATATCAAACCAAAAATTTCAAAATCAATTCATATAGATGGGAGTATCTTAAATAGCTATCTTCTTATCCTAGACAAGTAGCTTTGGATTTTCTGAAAGTCTTATAGCGCATCGCAAATGAATTTTAACCAAAGAAAAGTTAACTTTTTTTACAAATTTTTAAAGAATAAAAATATGAACTTCCCAGTTGATACCAATTAGTCAATCAGTAAAAGCTCTTTTATGAATATAGATCAAGCGATATGAAACTTTTCAACGTGACACGGCGCGACGTTTCATGGCCTACAATAAAAGCGGCACCAACAGCAGCAGCAGCGCCAGCAACAACAGAAATATGACGGCGCATACATTGTTGCTGTTGGGGTCGTGCCTCTTTGACTGGCATGCCGCGAGCGCCGCCTAATGAGCGCTCATAATGAGCGGCGACGTAAAGAGAGGGGCCAAAGGTTGAAAGGATGTCGGGTGGAAGGTTATGAGGGCCAAGCCCTGATGACTAGGGAGCTGTCATAACTGGTGAATGACTGGCACTGGCTAGGGGCCCTGTGCATGACTGGGTGGTTGAAAAGCTTTCATTGTTGCGCTGCTAACGGAAGTTGTCAGCCGCCGTTGACGAAAAATCGAATTTTTCGCTTTCTCAATTTTCGCCTTTTTTCGTTATTTTTTTCGAAATGCATTTAATATGAAAAGACAACAGACGAGGATAGGAACAGGTCAGGACAAGCGAAAGCGAAGTCTTGCGCTGTCAACCAAGCAGCCTCTGAGGAAGCCAGTCAGGCACGCAAGGACAATGCCCAAGCGAGCGTCTTAAACGCTGTCAACGTTGGCTTTTTGCTTCAAGTGCCGGGCGAGCACGTTGAACAGTATGGGAATGGGGCTGACGAACGAGGACGTGAACGTGAACGTGAAAATGAGCGAGAGTGAGAGCGGGAACGGGAATGGGAACGGGAACGGCAGCGGGAAAAGGAAAGGGCATGGGAATGGCAATACCAACAAGAATGAGCTGGAAGATGAGCTTAAGAATAGGAACAGCAACTAGGAATTGGAGGTGGAGGTGGACCCAAGGCAAGGCAAGGCAAAAGGTGCGCCCGGCACAGTTGCTTTTACAGCGTCTTCCAGGGCCTCCCTTCTACGATATTTTTCTTTTTAGGCACCGGCTGCTTAAATTGACACTTGGCATCTTTTGTTGCATCAAAAACGTGTCGCCGTAGCCATAGTCTTCTTGAGCTCGCGTCATGCCACCTGGCTGGCTGGCTGACTGGCTGCAGGCCACTGTGGGGCTTCTTTTAAATATTTGACAGCTCGGGGAATGCCGTTGCTTCGGCAGCTTTGGATGGGCTGGGATGGGCTTGCAGCGGGGTCGCGTTTCCCGATGACGACGACGTTGCCACGTTGCATGCATGACATTTTCCCAAATTACTTCCGAAATGCTTTTCACGCGTCCGATGCTCATTTCTCAGCGGGGCGGGACGGAGACGGAGTGAGCCAACCTTAAAGTCCCTGCTTGCCATACGATAATTAAATTGTAAAACTGTCTGGCAACGAGGGCAGTTGATCGGCTCTTTAAGCTGCAATTAAGGTCAAGTTAATAGTGTGCACACCGATTGTCGACTGGCGCCACCAACTCACTATGGCCCCGCTTTGACGTGTATTTGCGAATCGTAAATCTTGTGTAAATTAGGTGAAATATCCAGCTAAATGAACATTTGATACGTCCGGATTTCGGGGCAGCAGCCATTTTCATCTAGACTATATCAAAGGGCAATTAAGTCGGAGGATTAGAGCCCGCTCAGCCCCGAATTATAAATTAAATTATGCGTAACAATGGCCAAGGTAAAACTGACGGCCCGCATGTCATTGGCAAGCGGGCGAGAAAAAAATCCCGGCATAAACCTAAAAGCGCCTTTGAGCCACGTAAACAAATTGAAATTCACAAAATGTTTATGAGCCTGGAACAATTTTTCATTTTTTAATATATTTATTCTTATATTTTTAATTTGCTTTTCCCCCATTTCGTTCCTTCCCTCTTTGTCATCTACATGTATATATTTTGCTGTGCTGTCGCCAAACAATTCAATTTGTGCCCAAAAGAAACGCAAAATGATAATTAAAATGAATTTGCATAAGAAAATTTTGAACAAATAGACGAACAAAGGACAAGCCGTAAAGAGTATTGGCCTCAAACGAAACTCTAAATACCCTTATCCACACTATAATCATAGAGTGCTGTCAAAAATTTAAATTCCAGAGACTAATTTGCATTGAAACAGCTCAGACAGGCAGATGGGGAAACAGGCGACGGCGGCTCTAACACGAGCCCAAGGATTATACTTTCCATTGGTTAACCCACTGAAAGAGATTACGAAATTGAATTATTCGTATTATCTAGAGACACCTATACAAAACAGACGCTTCGCATCTGGCATCTGAAACTGCTCCTTGTTCACTTGAAATGCCTTTAATATATTTTAATAGAGTGTATCTGCTGAGCTGAGCAAACAGCTCTGTCACTCTAACTTATTCTCTCTTTTGGAAATTCTCGATATTTTAGTCACATATTTATTTAGCTTGTTTGCTCAGTTGCGATGATCTGCTCAGTTAAATTGTCAAACAGTATTATATCCTTGGCGATGAGAGTATAAAACGCAGAGTGAGCCAAGTGATGCCCGAAAGCAGCTCATTTGGAAATATCACAAACTTTTGCAGCACCACCAAAAAAAAGGAAAGGCAGCTGAATAAGCAACAGACACGAAAGTTCCTCAAATACTCTATAAGAGTCGAAACGACAAGTAGCTGAAAAAATAAGACTCTGCAACTATAACTCTAGCAGTGGCAGCTCCAGCAGTGGCGGGTATAGCTGAGGCACGTATGGCGCAGGGTATGACGCAGTCGACCATGATAAGCTGTTGGCCATTTCTGAATTTCATAGTGACCTTTTATGGCCAAATCTCGTTAAATCTTGTGAAATTTGTTCGCCTCGAACAACAATAAAAGAAATATTTTTATTAACAAACAACAATTATATGGCACTAATTAATTTGCTTTCTTCTCATTTTCAGCGCAAAGGAAAAGTTGGTAGCAACAAAAGCCAAAAAGGGCCCACAGAGAATGAAACAAAGGCTAGGACAGCGGGCATCAACAGGAGAAGCAGCATCAGCAGCTGCACCACAGGCAATACTTGGCCAGCAAAAAGCGAAAACACATTTAAAGAATTTTAATCTAATACTGCCAAAAAAACAAATATATGTTTTTACAAGATATATATACACAGAATAAATAAAACAAAAGTATAAAATATATCCGTATAAATATATATGTTGTAGAGAATTAATAGATATATATGTATATATATATATATATATACATATATATATATATGTATATGTATATATATGTATAAATGTGTGTATAAATGTATACACGCAAATAAATATGCGACTAATTTAATTGAACATTTATTGACGACGACGGCCAAGAAATATGCACTATGGGCAAAAACCTAATAAATCGTTGAAAAACATATGACAATGGAAAATGATTTCTAATAAACATGTAAATAAATGCTGCCAAATAAACAACAACTGAAATGCATGTAACGCACAAAAACAACAGCCAAATCGAGAAAGAGAAGCTTGCGACAAAGAACAGATGCAACAACAGCAACTGCAACAGCAACATCAACAACAATAACAAGCAACATTATTAACCAGCTCTGTTCACAACTGTAACAGCAGCAACAACAAGGTCGCAGCCACGCCCAGAACGCCCTCGACACCAGCGCGCAGAGGGAAATGAGATGAAGTGGTTTCAAGTGACCATAGATATGATTCTTGTGCTTTCATTTATATCAAGTAAGTGCCGCATACTTGTATTTATTAGCTACAGCTCACCCTCCGCCTACGTCGCTTGACGATGGCAACAGTGAAAGCAAGCCACGACCCAATCCCAAAAATTCGACCCCTCGAATGCCTCGAGTGCTAACTCAAACAAAGCCAAAGGGAAACCACTCGAAGCACAAAAAACAAACGCCTGACATTGCACTGGCAACATTCTCGTTTCATTTCGGGGGCTGTCCATTCAGTTACTCGAGTGATTCAAGTTGGGATCTTCAAGGGCGGCAGAAGGCGGGAAAAAGCGGGTGGCATAGGGGTACTCGGGCTCACTAGGCTTTTATGGTAGCAACCTGAAGCTGGACTACTAACCTACAAAGAATGTTATCACTTACAGTCGAACACTACCGACTGCATAACACTCGCTCACGGCTCGATAATAGTTCAATATAATCAAAAACTTTTATGGAACAGAAGAAGGTCATTTATGATCCATCTCCAAAAGTCGATTTAGGATAAGGGTGGAACACTGAAATATATTGTATTTTACAATTTTCCACACTCCTTTCAGCGTATATAAACAAAATTGAAACACTTTATAAGGGGGTACACGCATTCGATAAAGCCAATATACTCATTTCATTTTATGTGAACGTGTATAAAAATGATTGCTTCGGTTTTCAGTTTGAATCAACTAACTACACCCTGCCTAAATGCTTCAGCTTGTGTAACTGTTAATGCACGGCCAACTACAAAGCATACCCTGGATTGGCATGGCAACAGCATCAGTCGAAGCAATTATTTCTTTTCCTCCCACATTGAAGCTTGTCATTTCTCATTTAAGGAGACGAAACTTAAATTGTATACGACATAAGCTCAGAACTTGTGAATATAATATATATATATGTATATATGTATATGTACATATATATATATATATATATATATATATATATATATATGTATATATGTACATATAATGGCTTAAAGCCAATAGAAGCTTCTGTTTTGGGTAATCTTTGAAATATTGCCTACTTCAGAGAGAGAGAGAGAGTAGAGTCGGCCTCGCCTGACTGGAGAATGTATAAAGAATCACTTGCGTTATTTCGGTCGAAATAAACTATTTAATTGCTATAGCTATAAAACTATATCATAGATTAAGAGTAACAAAATAATTTTATGTTAAATACTTAATCTTCTATTAACTTATCTTAAAGTCATTTATTTATTAATTAATTATTATTTTACCCGTTTTCTGCTAGCTTTAGTGTAAACTTAACCTAATTTAAGGAAATGAACAATATATCACAGATAATTGATGCTTAGAATTATAGATACAAATATGAAAATATTTACAGTTTGTTACTTAATTTATTTTTTTTATTGCTCTATTATCATCCTTGTGCCTTATTGTACATGTCGTCAGGCTTACATTAAGTAAACTAATTTAAACGTATTATTATATTTTGATTATTTCTTATTATTATTATTATTTATTATTATTTTACAATATTTTTAAAAGTTTTAGAGACAAGGGGAAGTTGGGAAGTCTAGTGGCATGCACTAGCATCCCCTCGCCCACTTTACAAACCCTCACACCCCTTTTAATGCCACTGCTTCTCATGTACCATGATGAACCAGATTCGTAAGATTATCAAACTATGTATGTTCAATAGAAATATATAGTATTTCATATATATATATATATATATAGTATATAGTATTCTCAACTTTAATATGACAATATACAAATAGATAAAGTTATATTTGAGTAATATTGGTAGGATTCTTTATCCAGTATCAGTTATAGATTTCAATTATGAATAATCTATAATCTATATAGGAAATATTAATTTGATATATAATTATATAAAATATTCTTTCATATATTTTGATGTCAAAATCCCATCAATAATACAAAAAAAATATTAATAAACAGGAAGTGTCAGGGAGGAGAAAACAAATCTCCGGCGATGATAATCATTCTTTTATAAACATAAATGCGCATACGAGTACGAGTACGAGTAGCCGCTGCTCGTTGTTCTTGCCGTTTGTTATTCAGCGCACGCTCACGCGCTTATTCACATATTATTTGGCACTTGAGATGGACGAGCCGAGGCAGTCGAGTGGATGCAGGGCATTGGCGGATTAGGAGACATGTTGTCTGGACGTATACGAAATGGAAAGTGCAAATGAAATCGAGTTTTGGGCGTTGGACGTGGCCAACTAACAGCCAAGAGCTAACAGCTGACAGCTCGCAGCCCGCAGCAGCAAGGACAATGCCAGCTAACAGCAGGATATACACACAGACGACAGTCTGCTGCCCAAGCGACACGCCTCCGACTCAATTCTGGACGGTCTCCGACTCGGACCCAAACTCGGACACGGACTCGGACTCTGATTCGAACGCGGACTCACACTCGGACTTGGTCGCTTCGCCAGCATCAGTATTTAGCAGCATCCACGAAATGAGGCCGCAACTGTGCCAAGCTAACATTTTGTCTGCCTGCACAGACGGAAACTAGCACAAGGCAGCCACGCCCACACAGCCAACCACCCACACACACGCACACATTGACCCCTTGCCTGCCCCGATTCAGTTGTTGGACGATGCCTCCTACTCTGTGCGTGTCGTCGATTTGATTTCTATTTTTTATGAGCGTCGCGTCGGCAAGGCCGGCATCGCAGTTGACACCGCAGGCGCTGCTGGCGTCGCTGCCAGCGTTGCGCTTAATGGCGCGGCAACATTTGTGGCTAGCACGAGAGGACGGCTGAAACCGATCTGCAACCGACACCCAAACCCAAACCTAAACCTAAAACTGAAACAAAAACTGAAACAAAAACTGAAACAGAAACTGAGACAGAAGCTGAAGCTGATGCTGGACTGCAATTAAAGGCAATCCCTTGCCTTGAGGCCAGCCAAAAAGGAGCCGAAGGACCTGAAGCTAACGCGAATTTATGTACATGAGCTTACGTCTGCCTGTTTGTTCTCGCATCGTAAATAAAAATGCAAAAGTCTTCATAAATCTTGGATATACATATGCGTTTTCTCTCGTGGTTTTTCACCTCTTTGCTTTTTACCCAAGAACGAAAAATGCAGTAACGATATGCTGAATATTGAAATATATATAAGGAAATAATAGGAAGGAAAGGGAACGAACGAGGAGAAATGGAAAGAAATAGGAAATAAGGATGAAAACAGATAAAAAGGCTAGAAAAGAGAACAAAGCAGACGAAAAGGGACGATGAAAATAAAGAAATAAATGAAAAGTTAAAAGAATAATCGAAAAGAAAAGAGAGAGAGAGAAAGAGAAATGATAAGAATAAACAAGTAGGAAACTCTAGTCGGAGGTGTCCGACTAGGAAATACTCTAAACCCCGCCTATCAGCGATTTTAAATGCACTTCACAGTTTTCATAGAATTATATAATTAAATTAAATTTAAAAAAACAAGTAAGAACGTTGCAGTCGGGAGCAACCGACTGCGAAATACTCATTCACACCATAAGCTCCCAGTTCGATAAGATTCCAAGAAACTAATTTACCAATTTGCCACACCCCTAATTATCCCTAAATTTTGTATTTAGTGTCATGTGTATTTAATACAATTTTGGTTTTTGCTATACACAAATTTCTTATAATTCAGTTGAAAATATAATTAATATGCTGAAAATTACAGCACAGCGAACATTTTCTTATGTTCGAAGAAAAAACAAATACAATAGAGCTCAGCGTGAATCATATGCTCATTAAATTACTTGGTTACTATGTGGCTCAGAGGCGTTGCTAATAGAAGTGGTGCGCGCCAATTATGGCCCCTTATAGCAGCGTAACTGTGAATTTTGGACGCTTACACTCAAAAAAAAAAACATTTTTGGCCGATCGATAGAGGAGCTCACCAGCAACCTACCTATTTTGAAGCTTCTAGCACTAAAACTGTAGGAGCTATATACTCGTGCGGAGTCCTGTGGGCGTCCCCTGTGAGCGTCCCCTGTGGGCGTAGATATATCCGCCATAGCCTTTTGAACTTATGACGTTAATACAAGTATATGTACCAAGACTCAAGTTTCTAGCTCCAATAGTTTTCAAAATATAACAGAAGATGCAAAATTGATATATATTCAGATCCGATTTTCCGTCGATCTTTACAGGATCATAACAGTTACTCACGTGCCAAATTTAGTTGTTCTAGCTCTAAAACTGTAGAAGATACAGTTTCATCCGATTTGCCACGCCCCCAATGGGCGTAGATATATGCGCCATAGCTTATTCAACTTGGGATATCAACGCGAGTATACATTCCAAATCTCAACTCTCTAGGAGTGCTGCATGTAGTATTTCTGACATACAGGAAAGTTCATTTTCCAATTTGCTGCGCCTATAGTGGGCGTATCAGGAAAATCTTGATACTTTATCTGACGAGAGTATACACGAGTATATGTTCCAAATTTCAAGTCTCTATCTTCAATAGCATAGAAATGGTTTGCGTTCATACGGACAGATGGACAGACGGACGGACAGCAAGACGGACATTGCACAAACCCAATATACTCATTTCACTTTGTGAATGAGTATAAAAAGTAACTTGCATAAAAAAAAATGTTGGCGGCAGCTTAGAGAATCGAACTTGGGCCTTCATGTCGGCGATCGCCGCTTGTACCAACACCGCCGTCGCACTACAGGAGTGTGAGATAGCGAATTCCTAAGTAAAGTTATTGAGCTACTGAGCTACTCCTACTGAGCTGCTGAACTTCTGCTGAAAATTCATCCCCAATTTGTCTTTGCTGTTGTTATGAATTCTTAGACTTTTCTGCTGCTGCTAGCACGTGCGTTTGGTAATAAATGTTTTGTTTAATAACATAATAGATTTCATCTATAGTTTCTAGCTTGAATGGGTCACATAAATGAAATTAAAAGTATCGAAACGTATCGATAATTCGGAATCGGGATGAGTTATCGAAAAAAAAAAAATTCGTACTGCGTATGGTGTTCACGAGTGTATATGTCAAATTTCAGACCTCTTGCAATTGTGGTTTACGGACAGGCAAACAGGGCTATATCGACTCAGCTCGGTGAGCTGATCAAGAATATGTATACTTTATGGGGTCTGCGATGTCTCCTTCTCCCTGTTACATACATAATACATAATAGCTAGAGTTGAATTTTTTTATAGATTCGTGTATATCACGCGCAGATCGAGTTTGATTTAGAAATTCGATAACTCTTTTCGTTTTTTTTATCGATTCAAACGAAAATCAATTTTCAGCTTTAAAAATATATCTTCTAAACATTTAAATTCTCATATCATAGGCATATTGCAGCCCGAGCGCAGTCGCTGCTCAGTTAGCAGAGCGCGTGCTCATATTGCGTTCGTGTGCGTGCGTTTGTGTGTGTACGTGTTGATTGCAATACATTTGTAAAATAATCATAGCATGCTTCCAATATCGGCTATTCGAAGGGTGTCTCGGTCGAGAGGTCTCGACTAGAGCTTCCTTACTTGTTTTAAATGAATTTTAAATTATATAATTCTATGCAAACTGTAAAGTGCATTTAAGTGCATCGCCGATAAGCGGGGTTCAGGGTATTTCCTAGTCAGGCACCTCTGACAAGAGTTTCCTTACTTGTTTTTATTATATTGAGCTGAGTTATTAGCCCCACTGTGCAGAAGCTAATTTTGATTGAGTCCAACTCCGATTTATGCCCATAGAATGCCTCATCAGTCCATCAATCAGCCACGTGTCGAACAGCTATAGTTACAGATTTACAGCTTGTAAGACTGATCGACTGATGAACTGACTCGTTTTTAGTTCTGAGCATATGTGTGAATAGAGTATTTCAGCACTTCAGATTCTCTTTGATTTCTTGTTGTGGTTGTTGGTATAGGATATTAGCATTCGATGCGCTGCGTTTCACACACAAAGTGGGGCGGTGGAACAAGTGAACGAATTTCTTTCGATTTAAAATGCCATAAATTCATGGAGCACATGAAAAGCTCCTCGCAGCTTCGCATCTTCAAACTGGCAATCGAAATCTCAGCAGTAGCGCCCAAAGGCAGGCAACACCATTTTTCATGTCATCATTTCGGCTGCCCAGCAGACACCGCAGCAAACATAAATAAATAGCACTAAAGCACGCTATACATAGAGCAAGCAAGGGCAAAAGAGGGGGGAGAGCGGGACAAGAGAGGGTGCAGGACGCATCAATAGCTGCTGCAAATGGCTGCTAATGCATCAGCAACAACTGCAGCAATTTTTACAACGTCGCCGTCAGTTTCCACGCTCCAGTTTCCGCTTTGTGGCCATTAAACGAGCTCACAGACACACACACAAAGTGAGCGACACACACATACATACACTTGTGGGGAGTGCAATTTCTAGGTGAGGAGATGCAAGTAACGCCCTTAACAGCATCAGCAGCTAGACGACAACTCAGAGCAATTTTCCACTGCCGCTGGCGACGTTTTTCTTTCTTGCTTTTTTCTCTCTTTCAATGGCTACACTGCACAACAAGGGTTTCTTACTAATGCCTTGGCATATCAAAGCCATGACTTGCAAGCCAAAGCCCACAGTGAAGCAGAATTTTGATAAGGGCCAAAGATCAGAAACAGCTTCGCAGCTGAGAGGCAACAAGATTTTTTTTTTTTAATTTATTTTGTAAGCTTCATTATTTAATTAACAATCCACAAACAAGAGGTAAGATAGCAAAAAACCTAGCCAGATTTGCATCAGCTAACAAACCAGCTCAGGCTGGTCTGGTGGCCATCCACTCCTGTTTAGCTTGAATCAGTTGAGAATTATATAGCAACAGCTTTTGCCAAAAGGGACTAACATTCAATTTGTCACGCTTCTCCACTTCCTAGAAGGGTACATATGTGAAATTTTTTAAAATAATTAATTAACTAATTAATTAATTAATAAATACAAAGAATTATTTTATAAATGAATATTTGATGAAAATGTATTTGAAGATCTTCTTTTTTCTTATAAGATTTGTATATATTTTTTAAATATGTCTAAAGGTATTGTGTACAGCTTACCGATCGTGTACCTTTTTTTTAAAACTAGTTCATTAATTAATTAATAAACAAAAAACTAATTATCTTACAAATATTTAATGACAATATATTTTAAAATGTATATATATTTTTAAATCTAATTTAATTTCCTATTAATAAGAAAAAAATTAATTAAATATAATTTAAATCTAAACTAAATATAGGCATACTTTAAAATTTGAAAGGTATCCATTTTTTTTGTTGCACCTGTAACAAACCCAAGGATTTCAGCTACAGGTAAAGCGCAAAATGTAAAGTAAATTTACCTATTAAGCTACGAGCAATTGTATATAAAAACGCTTTACGTACAGAAGTGCTTAAAAATGACGAAGTTTATTATGGCCAGAGTTTACGTATTGACATTATTGGCAATTCGTGACATATAAAGAGCAGCCCTCATATAAAATATTGCACTGCATGTGAAGCTTACGCCATGCGCCACATTAAGAAACTCTCTCTTCAAATGTCTAAATATCTATATATCTAAATATATATATATCTATATATATATATATATATATATATATATATATATATATATATATATATATATATATATATATATATATATATCTATATATCTATATATCTACATCTCTATCGATCCATATATCTATATATCAATATCACTCTATATCCAGTAATTAGCCTATCAATGAGAGATATTTTCTTGAATGCAAACTAAACTAAACTAAACTATTCTCAGCTTGAGCTATGGGTGAATTGTAGTGTATGTTTGATTCGTACAGATTGTCTTTCGCTGTCGCTGCATTTAATTTCTTCAGGATGTATGTGGGCGCGGGTGGAGAACGGTGCGCTGTGGGTGACTATGGGATATGGTGTAATTTGCGCACTCGGCTCCCCCTAGTCCATTTGTAATGCAATTGCCACGCCCTGCGGCTGCACTTACGTGGCGCTAATATAGAAAAGTGAAGTGCTACGACTACGCCACTTGCAAAATGGGGCGTGCTACAGACTCGAACGGCCAAAAGCACTAACACGCCCACTTTTGTAGCACAGTGGCAGTGCGACAAATTCAGTGCAGTCGCCGTCGACGTCGCAGTCGCAGTCGCTGGCGCAGTCGAAGTCCAAGTCGAAGTCTGCAATGTCTGCAGCGTTGTCTTCATGGCCAACAACGATGTTGTTGTAGTTGTTGCTGTCGTTGTTGCTATTGTTCTTGTTGTTGTTGTCATTGTCGTCTAACCGCTTCAAGTGCAGCTAGTATCAGAATTTGGGTCGCTTGCGTCGCGACGTCGCAATTTTTGGCATGATTCATGAGCACAGCAGTAGAAACACTAGAGCAAAAAGTGAGTGAGCGAGGCAGACGCAGAGCGAAAGCGAAAGGGAAATAGAGATAAACGCACTTGCAACGCGCCACCTAACTTTGTGGCCCAACACGGCAATGCTCTAACCACAACGCCCAACAATCGAAGCATTTGCGTTAACTTTATGTGCTCACTATGAAGTGGCAAACGCCAAATGGAAGGAAGCGAATTTCCAAAGACTAAGTGGCCAGCAATTTCCAGCGATGTATGCGGACTACCAAATGTGCAGCGTGGCGGCTTCACATCTGGGATAAAGCCTAACCTTGTCATACTCGTTCTTGTTTGGCTTTAAAGGATAACTCATTCATAAGGCAAGTGAAAGGTGGATCAGCATAGTCCTCATAGATCTTAGATTCCTCTCTAAGTGACTCTATCCAATTCACAAATACAAAACCCTTATCGCGTTCAGTATCCAGTACTCTCTCTCTCTCTCTCTCTCTCTCTTTTTATCCCATATTTTATATCTTGGCTAAAGCTTCATCTTATCATGCTCTTTCTTGTTTAGCTTCATCCGATCAACTTATGATAATTCTCCTTCAAAATGGAAATGCAAATGTAAGATGGTTTCGGATTGTCGTACCAGACCTTAGATTTATACGTTCTAGGTGAAAACTTTTCCTTCGAATCTAAATCTCTTTGACTTTGCCCAGTGCACTAATATATAACCTTAATCCCATTCTCTAAGCTTTAATCTCATATTATTTATGCAGCTGAGTAAATCAGCCCGAAAGACCAGCTTTTCTCATCACCTCTGCCATTATTAAGGGAAATGCATTAAAATTTCCACACGAAAACTCTGGCAGGTGAGTTGTTAAGGCGAAAGTGAAAATCGTCGGCAAAGTCAACGCACAAACTTTTCACAGCGGCAAGAGTCACGAGTAGAGCAAAGCGCCACAACAAAAGCAGCCATTTGTGCTTGCAACACCAATGGGGTTGCCACAAAACTGCACTCACTGCCACATGCTCCTCAATTGCCGGCCTACTCGTTTCATTGAAATGTGATCAGCGATGTCGTCGCTGTCGACTTTCACTGCCAAATTTGAATTGATGTTACTCCCAGTGTGTGTGTATATATATGTGTGTGTGTGTGTGTGTGGGTGTGCGTATGCAGTTCCACAAACTTTGCTTCAACATTTACCCGACTTAGTTTGTTAGCCAGCGAACGCAAAAGCTATTGAAAACTTTTAGCGCTTAAGTA
Organism: Drosophila fulvimacula; assembly: GCA_035045555.1. Lineage (NCBI taxonomy): Eukaryota > Metazoa > Arthropoda > Insecta > Diptera > Drosophilidae > Drosophila > Drosophila fulvimacula. The sequence continues at coordinate 1,468,308 of JAWNOX010000018.1, read as the reverse complement.
CTCTGGCAATACCCACTCCCCCCCCCCCCCCCCCCCACCATCTAACCATCCACTTACTCGTTTGCTCTTTCTCTTTGAATGCCCCCACATTCTCGCACTCTCTTTAATAAACTTTTGAAATGCATGATTGATGATGTTGCTACAGCCTGCCACCTGCAGTCCCAACTCCAGCACCCAGCTGCAGCTCCCAACCCACCGTAAGCTCTCTGACCTCTGTTGAAAAGTTTTGCGCCGTTTTGTAAACGCGAGTCGTGTACCACAACCAGAGTTGCCAACACGCGCTAATTGTTGTTTGAAAATGCGCCAATGTAATTACACAAATGAAAATGCATTGAGCCACATGAAACGGCTGTGTTTGGGTGTGTGGGTGTCGAGGGGGGCGGGGCAACTACGGGAATTGCCATTCGATTTGTATGTTATTTACTGCTATGTTGCGGCCGATTCTGCCGCTGGCAGGTTGAATTGAGTGAAGTTGGAATGCACGAATGCTCTTTGATATACAATAAGTGGCTGCTCGGTACTCCTTTGGCCTGCGAGCCGCCAGTAACTCGCCCAACAGTTACTGCTGAAAGTCATTAGACGGCCCGCCAATCGACCAATGATAGACCTGCACACATCGATATATGTTTCGCTTAATTACACAGTCTATCCTCCTGGCAATTAGCTCCATAATCGAAGCTGACACTCGCACAAAGGTCGAGCAATTAGAGCTTACCTAATTGCCCAGCCTTGCTTGGGCTGTCATTTCTTTCCTGAACTTTAAATTCACCTATTTACAGTTCTTACACTCAGTTATTGCGTCAACTCGTTCCTCGTCTTGCCAATGATTTATTGCCGTCGAGCCCAGTAAATTATTATTATTCAAAAATACTATATTACAATTTATTACAGTCATAAACAAGTTCCTATCTCAAATATTAAACAAATGGACAGTGAAACTGGGTGAAATTTATTTATAAATCTTTTATATGCAGTATAATCTGCATTCCCGTTCAGGATATTCGTAATTAATCGGAACGTTTCCATCGACATTTTGGATTAACCAGATATGAAGATATCAACACCGTCTACAGCGTTGTCCTGGATAATCTTAGATAACTTCAGGTATTGAGCCTAATACAATGGCATAATATGACATCATCATATTTTGACTCGAGAGAATATATGATAGAATACGTGTATATATTATAATATTCTTTATTACTTTCAGCTCTAAGTTTTTATGATGATGAGAACAGATCAAAGTAGTTCACGGTAATTTCACGATCTCATGATATATGAAGGCATTTGAATAATTTATAATTGATAACATGATACCATGCCCTCATAACCTACTTTCTCAATTAGTTTCGATATCAAAAGTAGTACTTTATGGAATACATCATGCATTATGATACAATAACCCCATTAAATATCATTACATTTATAATTCATATTTGATCACTATATCAAGCAAATATTCTACGAACGCTCTGATCATGCTGAAGCTGCGACTCAGCTGAGGGGCTGAGTCAATTAGAGTATTGTGAGCCTATCGCATTCTCTGACGAGTGCCTGAGTGTGGGTGGCGAAATTAGATTAGTTTTGTTTGTTTGGCCAGTGCAAATTACATTCCGAGTTACATTTTGAAAGCAATTGTGTTATTTTTGGCATTTGGCTTTTGGCTTTAAGTTGCATGCAACATTGTGCGCGAATTGTTGCATGTTCGCCAGCTGCAGCAACAATGTGGCCAAGCACTTTAACCGTCAGTCCTCCATCAGTCAGACAGCCAGTCAGCTGGCCAGGCTGCCAGTGGGCGGTTCGGTCTGGTATAAAATTAGGTTATGCGCTGTGCCGCTTTGGGCTGGGCTGTAGGCTGTGGGGCTCTGGCCTGGGTGGCTCAAAGGACATTTAACGACGCGGCCAGTGCGTTTTGATAAATGAAGCTGTTGTCTGTTTGTGTCGGTGTTGCCTCCACTGGTGGGCAAAGTGAGCCCAAGCGCTACGCCACGCCCGCCGGCGCACCCATTTGGACAATTTGAAGATCCGGCAATAGAATCGCAATGCCACCGAGGAAGTATAACAAACCGCAAAAGGAAGACAGCTCTTGACAAAAAAACAGGGCAAAAAAAGCCAGAAGTTCTCTGTTCCAGTCGGTCATAACGGCTGCCTCATACGCGCTTAGAAACAAGCTCTCAAATTATCAGCTAACTATCAGCTAGGCCCTTAGCACTTGATGACGAGCTTTTTGCTTTAGATCAGGCCGAAAGGTTGTCCCAATTGAAAACACAACTCGTTGTAGGACAACAACAAAGACCAAATATACTCTACTCACGGTGAGCAAGAGCTAAAAATATATGAAGCAGCTGCAGCGGAAATGACAAAAACGAGCTTTGCTCGCGATTGCGACTGCGATGACGACGCTGGCAGCGGTGCTTTTGAGAGCAAGTGAAATTTGCATTTATCTTCAAGTTGAGTTTCCTTTTAGCTTGCACACTGTCTGCTCATTTATTTAGTTTTTCTTCTTTTTTTTTTGACACAGCTCACCCAAGCACACCCACACACTGTCGCTCACTCGCTGATTGCAGTTGAAATATATGTTGACTGGTTTTAGGCCAGGCTTATGCCATTTTCGCCTAAGCACTGTGGCAAGTGCGTCGCCCGTTGCAAGTGTGCAAATGCAGCGAGTTGTCATGGCTTCGAGAACCTCCCGCACTCCGCTATTGTCACATGTAATCCTTGCAGCATGCAGCATGCATTTTTCATGTTGCAAAAACACGACTGGCCCCCACCAAGCAGCACTTGTGCAGAAAACAGAGTCGGTCATACTCTCCCGCTGGGCTAGACATCCTGTGGCATGCCGTGCCACTGCCAGATCGCCCTTTGTTGTTTTAACATATGCATAATTTGATGACAGCAGTAGCAGCACCTGCACCTCTGCCCGCAAAACTATGAGTGAATCTTTGGCCTAGCCAGCTAGCCGAACTCCAACCGAAACTCTAAATGGATTATAACAGTTGACGACCGGAGTTGGCTTACTACAGGTGCTGCGAGCAGACAGTTGCATTACATAGGCTGGCCCTTACGTGGCGGTTTCTATAATTTAATTTAATTTAATCTCTACTCATTTTGCCCCGAGCTTCAGCCGTCTCTGCCTTTCGCCAAAAATCTTCGCCAGGCATAGCCGCAGGCCCCACAACTCACAGCCAACAAATGTGGCTGACGCGAGGCTGATGCCGGGGCTGCTGCACTCGTCGTCCCTTAGGGGCTCATGCATATTCAAGGAGCATTTCATGAACTCATAAGCACGCCACTCACATCAGCTGCACTGGCACCTGTTTCAAAATCAGTCCACCAGGCCGACTTGCTCGCACACAAACTACCCTGCAGACAACATAGTCCAAGCTAAAGATTTAATTTTCGACGAAAAAGTATTACCGAAAGCTGAAAGAAAGATATATTTGCATACATTTTGTCCGTGGAGCAAATATAAAGGGAGATGCTGGTGAATGAAGCAAGTAGTTGGCAGATATCAATTGCATTTCCTTCAGCTATCATACCCCATTGGGTTAGTGACTGCCAAGAGGGTATATGGACCAAGAAGCCCAGTGAGTAGACCAGACCAAGGTGTTTGACTGGCTGATGACTGTCGGTTGCCTGTTTTCAGCTGCTGTCCGGAGCGTTGGCCCTACGTTGGTTACTGGCTAGTTTGGTTGGTTGGCTGTCTCTGTCCTTGCATTGATCAATGTTGACATTGACGCATTGCCACAACAACAACTTAAGCAACGGCTTAAGTAATGATAGCAGCTCAAGCGATATCCCCTGCTGATGCTTATTGATCGATGATGAAGGCGAGTCGCACCAGACGACGAGAGGCCGTGGCAATTGTACATTGACAATGACAATGACATTGGCAAACAATTACGAGCGTTATTGGCTTGATATGCCGAGCAGCACGCCTACAACAGCCAACAGCCATCAGCCAACAGCCACCCACAACCGCACGCACATCAAAGATACTTTTGGAAATGTCAGGAAAACGATTTGCTCATCTTGCACTATGAATAATGCCATAAAACATCTTACAAATAAGATTGAGCAGATACACTTACATTTGCATACTTGTGTATGCCCCAGATACACACAGCTACAATTACGGACACGAACAGCGCCTCGACTGCCTGCCTGCAAACTAAGTGACAGTTGGAATTCTGCCTTTGAGAGACAGAGGTCTGCTGTATGCTGTATGCTGTATTCTGTATGCTGTGTGCTGTATGCTATATACTGTATGCTGTATGTATTTGCCTCTGTCTCTGTCTCTATATATATTCAATATCAACATTGAGTCTTCTATCTGTATCTCCTATGTATAGGTATTTCTATAATATATATATAACTATAACTTTTTCTATAACTACATCTGTTGCTGATGTGGAGGAAATTGATGCTGCTAGATGCACAGATACTTTACGGCTGATATGCGTCGCATTTTTATGCGTCGCAAAGTGCGCGATAGGTTGAAGTTTCTGCGTGGCCTGGCGAGGGGCTGAGGTAGTCATAATGTTTAAAGCTTGCGTGGGGGCTGGAGGCTGGGGGGTTGGGGCTGGGTGGTTAGGGGTGGAGGTACGACAGCGACATCTGCCATTTGTATTTGTTTATCAAAGCGCGAACTTTTCTCTCTGAGTTGCTGTACAAATTTGTTAGCAGTTGCACTTCAGAGCAGTTTCTGTGTGTATGTGTATGTGTGTTTACTCCTGTGTGTTCTTGTATTTACTACTTTATATCTTGTGGAACGCATATTATAGTTTACAACTTGCCTCTTTTTGTCATGTCAACTAAATTTGCACATAGCGCTGCAAGTTTGTTGTGCTTGTGCATGTCGTCGTTATACGCGATGTCATTCAGTCAGCTGTACAGAGGGAAGGATGCGGAGTGTATGCCTCACGGGTGGATTGGGGTCAGCTTTAAATGCAATCTGTCGTGGCGCAGCAAATGCACTACTAATTGATCCATTCAGGTGTTAATGGCAGAGCTTCTTGACCCGCATATCCAACCGTCAGAATTTTGCGAGCAGCTGTTCGAGCTCCTCTCAAAGCTTTTCTCAATTTGCTGGCTGCGCTGGGCTGCGCTGGGCTGCCTGGCTGGTCTATGACAGCAGCCATTCGATTGCCATTAGCAGGCTAAATTGGCTTCAAGCTTTAGCTTTAACGAGCCATTGATTTTGAGACATACTTGCAGCTGCACTTAACGGTCTATAGCTGGCGATAGCTTCTCATTTGTCTCAACATATATTCCCTTCCTCAGTCTCCCTCTCTCTGTCTCTTACTTGCCCATTCGCTCTTTATTTACCTGACAGCCATAGCCGCTGACTCACTAACCGCAACACTTAACGCAGCCACACACACACACTCGCAACGCACATTGTTTTCTCAATGGTTTTCGCGCTTGGCAATAACCGCCAATTGCTCGTTTGTCTTCCGGACACTTGCGTGTGCGGCATTTAAAAGCCGCAAAGTGCGCGGCATGTCTAACGGTACAAACAAATCAATTTGCTATAATCATCAAGTAAAACAAACACACACACACATATATATATATATATATATATATATATATATATATATATATATATATATATATATATATATATATATATATATATATATATATATTTATATATAGAAACATGCACAACAGGGGAGCAGCTCCCCACACACCTAGCTGGAGCTGCTCCACCCTGTGGCAGCAATTCGCCCTCATCATGTGCTTCTGGGAGCTGATGAGTGACAGCCAGCTCGCTGCTTGGCCAGCACTTGGATGCGTGCACACAGTCAATGCAATCACACACACAGACCTATCTTTTGAGCAGTGGATTGGCCCTTTCCTGTTCAGCCAACGACACGAATTCGCAATTAAGTGATTTTATGGTCGCGTATTTCAATTTATTGCCAATCGGGCGTACATAACCTCCCACCACAGCAAGGCTCCTCCTACTCGCTATATATATATATATATATATATATATATATATGGGTATTGAACGCAGCACTGCACCACCCAGTTTTTTAACATTTAGAAATATTAGATTTATTGGCTGCACCCACACTCACACCCACACGCTTCTCTTCTTCTTCACTCTCAATGGCTGCACTTCCTTTTCCACCAGCCACTCACCAGCATACATACTCGCATATGTATGTGTGTGTTATCGTGTTAGAGAGTATAACGACTTGATTACGTTGTCATTGCCAGGTAAACTCTTGCAGTGGCTCACTCCGGCTTGACCCATACGCCAACGCATCTGTTCATAAATGCATCGCCTGCCTGTTACCTGTCACTGGCAATTATCCAATTATCCAATAAAAGTGCATTGCTTCCACCTCTAGCAGAAGCGATGGCCCATCAAACGAGAAAAGGCAACAGCTAAAAATAGAGTTAGAGTTTGACATATATCGATATTGTGAAGTTGTAAATCCAATTTCGTTAGTTTACAGACTTAGTAGATTCGATATCAAATCGAGCATAATTAGAGCTTGGTATATCGATACTCTGTCTATCATTTCTCCACAAGTTCTGCGAGTAAACTCGGTATAGTTTAAATCGATTAAATTCGATAGTTATCGATTTATGTTTTGCTGCTTACGGCTACATTCTTGCTATTTATTCGATGTCCGCACATCGATCAATGTCAATAATAAACGTCATTTAAGAATGTTCATTGATCTTAGTTTTGAGCTCATAAATTTTGTATTTGCTCATTCTCATTCTTATTCCCATTCACATTACCCATTCGCCCATTTTCCAATTCGCATTTACTGTGCCATTCCCAGTTCTTAATGGTATTCGCATTGCCGACAAATTCACATTTGTGGTTCATACTCGTATATTGTTTCAAGTCGACATTCATTCATTTGCTTTCCTTTGTTGTATTTGCGGGCTCATCAATTCAGCGGAACATACTTTATTCCAGCTCATCCATAATTCAGCTATCAGTCCGCTTTCCTTAGTTATTGAAATTTATGGAACTTTTTATGCTATTCCTTCCTACTTCAACTTTAATAAAACGAATCTCTGTATGGCTCTATTGATGTATGTCTGCAGGTCTGCGTGTACTCGACTGTTACTGACGCTACTGATGGCAATCAAGTGCTCGTCACTAAGAAAACTTCTACTAAGTCTAGTTGTAGCCGGCCCCCAGAGGATTTCACTGATTCGAGCCAATTAATCCTCTAACATCTTGCCATTCATAATATGTGAGCAGACTTAGCTTGACCAGCTCGACTGAGGTATGAAGCACTGATGATGGTAACCCAATTCCAATGGGTATCAGAACCAGATAATGTATCTATACCTCGCACACATTTTGAATAAACAAATTCGATTACTTTGAAGCAACCTTCTAGGGCTTTTATGGGCTGCAGGGTATGGCGTATAAAAATGAAAGCCAGCTGTTGGCTGCCGCTGCTTGCAACGCATAAATGCTAAAAGTGTTTCATGTTTTTCGCGTGTCAATGATGACACACACATACGTGAGGGCTTTTACGCACATTAGCAACGCTGCTGTCTGGTTCCTGGCCAGAACACACTACTTCAATATGTGCGCCCTCGACTCGTTAGAGAAATTCTTTAACTATGCGAGCGATAGAATTGATGCTCGCCTCTCCCGCGCTCGCTCCCTCTCGCTCTTTCCCTCTCTCTCTCTCTCTCTCCCTCTCTCTCTCTCTCTGTATATGCGTGCCACGAATGTTTTTTACATCCGTTTCGGTTACGACTCTCTCTCCGTTGTAAGCTTCGCATGCCCTGTGTGCAATAGATGGCCGCCCTATGGCGCCCATTAACGCGATACTGGGAGCGGAATCAGGCGAGAAGTTCCGGATACAGCTAGAGCCTGCTATCTGGCATAGCACTCGAACCCCAGCTGGCAGCAATCGCCTCCTCGGCTTCAGTTCCTGTGCTCATCAAAGCGCTGTCATTAGAAACTTTTGCTGCGTGACGATTTGACGCAGGGGCCAACATTTTGACACATTGGCAAGAAGGCGTTACCAGACCAGGAGCCTGAGGGATGGAAACTTGTCTTGTTTTTGACGCATGGCCATAAAAAATGATGATGGGGATCATGCTCGTGCTTAAGCTCAATTAATCAGGCAGGACGCTACACCTACACCTACGGCAACAAGGACGACGACGGCGACCAATGCGCTAGACCGTTAAAGGATAGTAGAGAAAACTGCGCTACCAAGAGGAAAATGGTTAAGCAGCTTCCAGTGGCTGGGTAGTTGATGGGCGTCACTGACACTCGACAAAAAAAATATATATTGCCATTTATGCTCCGGACGCATTTACGGCTAACAGGTATCAAGCAGGGATCTGACGTGGAACAATCAGACAGCTTCTGGACTAGAGTTTCAGTCTGATGGCCGTTGAATGGACCGCAGATTGAAAAACGGAAGCGTCCGGAATGAATGAGTGATTGCATTCGATTGCATTTGAGAGCCAGCCAATGCCAGTACAATACGTATTCACATACATCGGATGCAGCTATAAATATGATAACTGTAAAAAAAAAAAAACAACAAAAAACCAGACAGCAAATTGCATATGCGAACCCCGCTCAGTCTATTGATACAAAAGCAATTTAATAACTGTATTTGCTATACGCTTATACTATATATGGATATGTGTTTTACATGTTAATTTGCCGAATCAACAATGTTATTTGATTACTGTGCATTAGTTTAGAACGATATTGAGCATTGAAAGCACTTCAATTAACAAATCTCGTAAATTGTGTGATGCACGTGAAGCGAAACTGGGGATAATTCAATAAATGAAAACACACGAAATATTTAAAATGAGACAACGAATGTTTTGCTAAATTAGCAAGTGAATGAATGATTATAGCAGGCGGTAAATCTCAGATGTTGATAATGATTCCATATAGAGTACCCTTTGCAACCATATCTCATGTACCAAATATAAATGTATGAAAAGAAAAGTCTATAAATATTAATCTATAATCTATAATATATAATATATAATATATAATATATAATATATAATATATAATATATAATATATAATATATAATATATAATATATAATATATAATATATAATATATAATATATAATATATAATATATCATATATAATATATAATATATAATATATAATATATAAAATATAATATATAACATATATAATACAGTCGAGTATCGATAATTCGTACCCCGCTAAATCGAAAACCTCAATATTTCGTAAGAAACTGCTAGTCACTGAAAAACTTCGTTAATTCGTAAAAATCCCATACATTTTGGTCTCCTCGTTAATTCGAAGTTTTTCTGCCTACTCGGCGATAATCTTGCCTTTTATAATTCGTAATTTCGTTTTGAAACCTCTTGTAATTCGTAATGATTGATTTTTCTGAAAGATAAACTACCGTTAGGTCTCGCAGACTATTATGCATGGCGCCTTTATGTCGCTTCATGTGCGAAAATTCCTTGTTCTCATTTGATTTACATTAGTTTACTCATTTTTCTCATTTTTTATTTGAAGCGTGAAGACGATTCGTAAAAATCTTAAGTAAACGTTCTCATAAAACACTATCAATTTCTCAAAAACAAGACATAATATCAGCTATTGATAATGGGCAAAAAAATTGATGTGGCAAAAAAATTCGGAATTGCTCCATCACCATTAACTTCAATTCCTAACAGAAAGGAATTTATTATGGGAACACCCGCACGCAGTCAAATAAAGCGTCAAAAGCCACCTGAATATCCAAAAGTAATTTTTCGTTAATATGATTTTGTTTATGTTTAATTTTGTTTTTAAATACATAATATTGAAATGAATGTGTATTTTATTTATTTTTAAAAAATTAAAATTAATGAAACGACGTGAAATATAAAAACCCCGTTATATGGAAAGCCCGGTAAATCGAAAACCTCTGTAAAAAATTCTGTTCCCTTACCATTTCGAATTATCGACACTCGACTGTATATATTTAAAATATATGTCGTATCACTATTAATATTAGTCCGTGACATTCTATAATTTTGTATTAGCTTACGGCTCAGAGACTGTAAAAATACTGTTATAATTATTAATTTATCGCTCAATTTGCAGAGCTTGTATTAAGTTGTTTGGGATATTGTTATCCGAGTGAGTTTGCGTCTAGGCTGCACTCTACTCATTTCTTACTCCTCTCAGTACGGGAGAGTGAGATAACAACAAAGCTATTGTTGAACATAATGCCAAATGTGAGAGCTAGATGTCCATTTAACCCATTTAGACAGGGTCGTTATGACTTTCAGGCAAACAAAGAGAAACGTCTGAAAATTGTTATTCTGTAAAAACATGTTGTAAAAGGCAGCACAGCGGAAAATCATTGTCGTAAAAGTATTAAATTAGAATGGAAGCTGACCAGATGGATATAAGCCCGATACGTATGTATATTCCTGGCATAGCATAATATGATTGTGAAGAATCAAAGGTTAAAATTCTCAATCAAATAACTTTCACTGATTCCCGCAGGCCAAGATCATTTGCTAAGTCAGAAACAGAGTGTAATACCAAACTTAGTCCAAAATAGTTCAATTAGCCCAGGCTCTAGATTGAGCTGATCAAAAAAAAAAAAAAAGTGCACATCCAAGCTTTCCAGAAGGCTAGCCGGGCGATGAGAATGCTCAGTGCAAGTCGATTCAGATCTAATCTGTGGAAAGCATTTGCTCGGACAGGTAAAGAGAGTAACGAAAAGGCAAAGTGCAGCTGATACAGGTGTCCGTTAGTTCCGTCAATTTCAATCATTCCATTCAATCGATGTGTCCTGCCGGAAATCAGCTTGGTCAGCATTCGATTGGCAGCTGCGCGAATGCAGATTGTTGCATTCTCTTGGCTAACAGGCGATTGCCCCGCTGGCCCCTAGACCGCCCGCAGTTTCCGCTGCCACGTGCAAATTATTCATATTTTTTGCTGCTTGCCAATTTACGCTTTATGCTTCGCAATTTGTTGTTGCTTTGCGTGGTCAACAGAATGCGAATGGGAATGTGAATGAAAATGGAAATGGGAATGGGAATGCGAATGGAACGTGTTTGGGTTCCCCAATGTGGTGCCTCGCCGACTCTTGACAATGGCCACCTAGTGCTCTGAACAGCACCTTGCAGCCGTCGTAGCGTGGTACATGCTACAGCTGTGAGAGCTTATGCAGTCGACGCATGTTGACGAATGCAGGAAGAAACAACGCCAACGACAACAACAACAACAACTGCTGCGACAACAACAACTTTGTCAACCACAATCGCAATCGCAATTGCACTTCACATGGCCTGAAGGCGAGACCCCTGTCCGCACCCACATTTTGCCATTTGGTTGTTCGACGCAGTGTTTTATTATTCATTTTCCTCGTTTGCGTCTCCCATTGCAGTTGCTGCTGCAGTTGCTGTTGGTGCTACAAATTCCTGCTCTTTTTTTAGCCAGTTACCATGCACATGTATTCACAATAATTGCGTGTAAATTTCAAGCGTTTAAAAAGTCAGCGCACAATCGTTGGCAAAACAAAAACACGCTTGTATGCTCCACTTAAGGGTGCTCGACTATGAGATGCCTGTACCTCCTTCCTTTACGTTATACAATATTGTTAACATACGTCCTTAATTTAATTCGAGAGGGAGGGAGAGAGGTAGAGAGATAGAGAGATGGAGAGAGAGAAAGAGGGAGGGAGGAAGAGAGACGGTGAGGGATAGAGAGGGGAGGGAGAGAGGGAGAAGGAGGGAGGAAGAGAGACAGAGACAAAGACAGAGACAGAGACAAAGACAGAGACTGAGACTGAAAAAGCAAACAAGCTCATTGGAATTATACTCAGTACGTTGTCAAAGTGCATACAGATCAAATGGCAGTTCATTAGAATTATACAGAGCAGTGCCTCAGTCGATGGCTAAGGATCCTTATAAATCATGCAAGTTAGTTAGTTAGGTGGCATATCCAAACAAACGAATATCATAATATTTATGAGTGAGCTGAGTAAAAAGAAAAAGTTTTAACCAATCTGCAATCCAAATTTTAAGTTCTTGCGCTCCCTTCTATCTCTCTCTCTCTATCTATCTATCTCTCTCTCTCACTCTCTCTCTGTGTCATATGACGATTTTCAAAAGACCCGTTAACAGTACCATTGCCATTCATTCCTCTGTTGGCAACACCCAGCAACCACCTGCCCATGGTGACTGCAGTGTGGCCTTGTCTACCCGTGCTAACGTTTTGTTGTTAAGCCATTGGAATTTATGGCGTTGTTTACACAAAAATTGCATTCGCCTTGCAGTTGAGTAAACACACGACTCGCCAACAAGAAGAAGAAGAGGAAGCAGAAGAAGCCGAAGCAGCGCCCAAAGCAGAGACAACCAAAGTTACACAGAGCACAAAAACGATATAAAGAAGTAAGCACGCCTTCAAGCAAATCAGACCGATTAGTAGATACCCTGTATTCCTCTTTAATTTAAATTAACAAGAATTTATTCAGCTTTGCTAATTAAAGAAAAGAATCCTTTTGCCACGATAGAAACTAAATCTCTACTAGCTACAGCCATCCAATCCGACCTAGCTATATAGACTCGTCTTGATGCTAATCAGGAATATATATTCTCTCTAGGAGTGGCAACTAGCTATCCGTGCCTTACCAATTTGCACAGACCAAAGGGTAAGGCGGAAGAGGAGCAAAAAGAGAAAACAATTTGGCAAGTCAAATTGAAAGAGCTGCGTTCCAGCGTTTCAGAATATCAAAATTTTCAGCTAACGGCATCCTTAATGAATGCCAATTACTGCTGAAGGACCTGCAACTCGATTATGTTAGTGAAAATGCAGAAAAGAAGAAAAAGAAAACCGAATTAAATAAAGAGTATTTTCAATTGCTTGCAATGAACTGAAGGACTAACAACAACTGGAGTTAACTCGAGCAGAAGGTGTGCATACTTTAGGTCCTTGACCAGCTGCTGGCTGTTGAGAGGCGCTGAGCTAAAAGCCGCTGTACTGCAGAGCGTATACGCAATGTATATTAATTATTACAGTGTTGCGTGTGTGCACACGCACTCACACTCATTCACATAAATTGCAAATAACCATATCGTATAATTATATAAGCTGCACAACGACCCAAATGTGCGATGGCCAAGCATTAAATAGACAAGGGAAAGGAGATAGAGATAGAGAAAGAAAACTTTGGAGTGTGGAAATGGGTAAAGAGACGTCCGACTACAGCCATGTTGCTGTCATTTGTGGGTCGCCAACAACGAAGTTGCATTTAGGTGTAGCCAAGAACTGTCAGCCAAGCATACACAAAGAAACCGAGTCGGACAACTGAACCTTGCCAAAAACTAGAATAGGACTGCTAGCTAATTACCCATTGAGATCAGAGTTGGAATCGGAATTGGAATTATAGTAGCTTAGGTATGATTAAGCAGTCGAAGTAGCAGAGGAATGCGCAACAGTACTGGGCTACCTGGCTAGAAGGAACAATACTTAATGTGAGCTGTATGAAAATTAAATTAAATTCTTTACATATCAATTATAATTAAGAGCATAAAGCGTCTCGAAACATGAATAATTTACACAGTGTATGAATATTTTAACTCCAATTTGGCAAGACAATGAGTAAGCCTAAGACTCCAATTTGAAATGAGAACCGAAGCACCTTTTGTCATTAGGTCCCGTGCGGAATTCAGACGAATTGCCTAATAAGCTCTGCAAAGCTCGACTCATACATATATATTAAAAACGAGAAACCTTTGAAGTTGGGCCAATACGAAATGCTGAACTAATTAGAATTTGAGAGCTACGACGGCGACTGTAATCGGATTTGGTCAGTGTGTCAGGCAGAAGAAATTAAATTGTTCGCCTGGCTTTTGTCTATTAACACAATAAGCCAAAGACATTAAGTTGTATGTATAAACGATGTATACACGCATTTATATATATAATTTTGTGCGTCTGTGTATATAATAATTTGTCACGATAAATGTGCGACACGCAAAGCAATCATAAAATGTGCTTTTTGGTTACCTTAATGTGATTGTCAGGCCACATGTAAGCATTGAAAGCAGTCAATTAGCATTAACACATACGCACACAGTCGCACACGCACACACACACTCGCACACACATAGACAGCTGAAATGCGCCATATAAAGTATACGGCATGTGTGCCCAAAACGACAGGCGACAAAAGCGGTCGCCGCAAAGGTCCGTTTAACTTAACGTTTCCCACGCGAGCGACAATAGCGCTAACCCGCAAACACATACACACACATACGCACATATATATATATATATACATATATATATATATATATATATATATATATATATATATATATATATATGTATATATATATATATATATATATATATATATATATATATATATATATACCTTGTCAAAATGAATGGGTAAACGGAAAATTGTTGGCTAAGAGCATTCCTAGCTGCCAGCCAGCAGCGCTGCGGTCTTAAAGTAGACAATGGATTGATGTTGCTCCAGAGAGGCATAAAGTGTGCCACAAAAAAACATAGGTAGTTAATTTTTAACAGACTCCAGCGGACGGACAAGCGGACGCACTTTCAGTATCACTCAACACTTGGCAACAAACGATGGCCGACTCAAAGTTCAAAGCCAGCTAAAATTTATAAAGCTCACGCCCATTGGCACTAATTTTTAGCAGAGCTGCGGCAGGGCCTCTGCCTGGGTCTGTGTGTGCGTGAACTGCAGGTGTCTCTTAATGATGCAGGAAATGAGTTAATGCGCCCATCAGGGCCGCCAACGGCGTCTGTCAGCCGGGCCTGGACAACAGCTCAGTCAGCCATTTACGTCGCCCCATTCGCCGCATGCAAAGCGCGCCTAGCTGATTGGTATCCGTGGCCCCCACAACAGCAGATGTTATATTGTCGCCAATGTCATTAGAAGGAAGCGCTCACTAATCAGATTATCATTATTACATTGACGGAGTACGGGCGTACCAGACTGCGTAGCGCAATAAAAATCCTTGTATTGAAGCCTAAGCGCATTAGGATATTTTGCCAGTCTCAGTTAACGCAATCGACAGCACACAGCAACTGTGGGCCAACTGGTCTTGAATACACTTCAGTTGTATAGACTGGTTTTTATTTCGGTTGGTTATGAATTCGAAATTAAAACCTTTGACGTATTTGACTTATTTGAAAAATTCTGATGATTTGGATTATGCAAGACGAGATAAATAAATTAGTAGTAGTATTAGTAGTAATACAAAGAGTAGTATGAGTAGCAATAGTATTAGTATAGTAGTATTATTAGTAGTAGTAGTATTAGTAGCTGTAATAGTAGTAGTATTAGTTGTTGTAATAGTAGTAGTAGTATTAATAGTTGTAATAGTAGTAGTAGTAGTATTAATAATTGTAATAGTAGTAGTAAAAAGAGTAATAGTATTAGTAGTTGTAATAGTAGTAGTAGTATTAATAGTTGTAATAGTAGTAGTAGTAGTATTAATAATTGTAATAGTAGTAGTAAAAAGAGTAATAGTATTAGTAGTTGTAATAATAGTAGTAAAAAGAGTAGAAGTAGTATTAGTAGTTGTAATAGTAGTAGTAAAAAGAGTAGAAGTAGTATTAGTAGTTGTAATAGTAGTAGTAAAAAGAGTAGTAGTGGTAAAAAATGTAGTAGTAATATTAGTAGTTGTAATAGTAGTAGTCAAAAGAGTAGTAGTAGTAAAAGTAGTTGTAATAGTAGTAGTAAGAAAATTAGTAGTAGTATTGGTAGTGATTATCCAATTAAGTGAGGATTGTGCAAAGTTCATTTTAATGTCAACTCATAACTAGGACTGTAAAACCATCGGCAGTGAATCCAAGTGATGGTGGATAGGTATTACCTGTGATCTCATTTGTCAGCTTAACAGCAAATGAGTATAGAAATAACAAAGTTTAATTTCCAACAAAAATATTAAGATAAAACTAAATAAATTACTTAACTTAAAATATTAAATGAGTTATTTAACAGTAAATTCTTAACACCAATTATCAACATCAAACCAAATCGTTCGAACCACCGCACAAACGAATGCCTATCAACACTATTGATCGAGTCATTGACGGTTTTAACAGCGCTGTAAACAACTAACATAAATGTAAACACTTAACAAAAATGTATGCGAAGTATTTTGATGTTGCATAATTCGCATTTTTAACACATCTCTATTCTCAGGTATATACAGCCTCTCTTTTAACCTTAGCCTAAGGCTTTGCATCCTTTTCTTTCACTCTTACTCCCACTCCTCCCTCAATCAGTTTTATATCTTTGACTTAAACTAATATTAAGATATTTTGAGGAATTGTACAAATGTGCTCTGAGAGCAACTTGTTATCAGTCGGAAATGTGTTAGTTATATATGTATAGAGATATAAATATTTATATTTTTAATCATAATTTTGGAATACAAACGTCTTGTCGAGCCCATAAACGAAGCAGTTTTGTTGCTCGCGTTTAATGGGCAGCACATGCTGCGATATATTAATGGCATGCCCAGCGACAGGGTATCATAACAGTCAGACGTAAAATAAATCAATTAAAAGATTTCGGGTTTTTCGGGACGGCGGCGCATCAAAATAAGCCAAAAGCAAAGCTAATTAGTAAAGTCTACAGGGAGCTGACAATTGGACCGGCGACGTCGTCGGCGGCGGCGACGGCAGGGGCTGAGCTGGGTCGTGGCTGCGTCTGTGTCTGTTTCAGTATCGGGGTTTGGGTGTGGGCAAGGCTGGTCAAGCATATTGTGATGCCATTATCAGCGTATCATTAATTTAATGTGTGGCACATTAATTGCCGTATTGCGCATACACAGCAATATGCGCTGCAAGTGGAAATGGCAAATGGAAACGGAAATGGAAATCAGAATGAGAGAGTGAAAGAGTGCAGAGCGGAGAGCCGAGATTGACGCGAGCAGCCCAAAGATAGCTGATAAGAATAATAGGCATAATAATGCGAGCTGGCTAGATTCTAAACGATATTAATTGAATGACTTTGTGTATTTCGGTATTCAGGCAGCACAGCGAATCCGGATGCGAAGCGACTATACGACGATCTGCTCAGCAACTACAACAAACTAGTGCGTCCCGTGGTCAACGTCACGGATGCGCTCACGGTGCGCATCAAACTGAAGCTATCGCAACTGATTGATGTCAATCTGAAGAACCAAATTATGACCACCAACCTATGGGTAGAGCAATCCTGGTACGACTACAAGCTCAAATGGGAGCCCAAGGAATATGGCGGCGTCGAAATGTTGCACGTACCCTCGGATCACATCTGGCGGCCGGACATTGTCCTCTACAACAAGTGAGTAAGCCCCATTAACCAGCGCAGACGTTAACACCATTTCCAATTCCAATCCCAAAATCCAAAACGCAAACAGCGCTGATGGCAACTTCGAGGTGACACTGGCCACTAAGGCAACACTGAACTACACAGGACGCGTGGAATGGCGGCCGCCAGCCATTTATAAAAGCTCCTGCGAAATCGATGTCGAGTACTTTCCCTTTGACGAGCAAACATGCGTCATGAAGTTCGGCAGCTGGACATACGATGGATTCCAGGTAATTTACTATCGAAATTAATTATTCTTTAACTAGAGAACAAGGGAAACGAATTATAATTCTATGAAACGTTTCTAGTATTCATAGCCTGTGTGGAGTGTATGTATAAATATATCGATTTTGATCGATAATAGCGGATGATAGTTATCGAAAATATATATTTAAATATATTTAAGAGCTTATTGTCCGTATATACAATAGATCACAATGCTCAGCTGAGTCAATGTAGCCTTATTCGTATGCCTGTCCGTTTGTCTGTCAGTCCCAAACTACAAAAATAGTCGATATATATAGTTATATATAAGTATATATAAAATTTATAACTATGAGATGATCCTGTCCGTTATGACGAAAGTTGCACATATTATCTAATATATCTGCATATATATTTATATATATAGCATATAGTACATGATATAAATATAGATCTATATATTTATATAACTATATATGTGTATATCTAGTTTAAGTCTTTCAAAAATCGGATGAACCTTCTCACCATCAAGATTTTTTTTTATTTTTTTTAAGTTTATTTATTTATTTTATTATTTTTTTTTACCATCAAGATTTTGATACAAAATATTTTGAGCTTTTTTTACTATGTATTGGAAACATTGATCTTGGAGTGATATTTGTGGCTCTGATGGTTAATGTTATGAGGTTATTATGAGTGTTTTACTGTTGAAGAAAAGAAACTGTCATCTAGTTTTAGATTTGAGTATTTGGCTCTTTGAGTATATACAGCATATGGGCCAGTTACATGACCGGGGCTCAGTATTGTTGCAGTATCCGATACGATATATATCTATTTATAATATATATATATATATATATATATATATATATATATATATATATATATATATATATATATATATACATATATATATATATATATATATATATATATAGATATATATCGTATCGGATACTGCAACAATTTATATCTATTTATAATATATATATATATATATATATATATATATATATATATATATATATATATATATATATATATATAAATAGATATATATCGTATCGGATACTGCATATATATATATATATATATATATATATATATATATATATAATTTTAAAAAAATATATATTTACTTATTAACGGAGTACAATGGTAGTTTTATGCTCGAAAGTTAAAGTTAGACTGAACTAAAGGCTGAACAATTGTATGTCTTTTTATATGTAGATTTGTTTACAATAATGTGATGTACGCTGTGGGTGGAGTGTCCTGATTGGTTGATTTGAAAAAGTGCTGACTTAACGGTTCCCACGAGAAGGGCGATCTGAGTTGTGTATAAGTGGCCTGATCGATTCTGATTGGTCAGTTTGAAAATCGCTGATTCTTGGGTTCCCACAAGAAGAGTGTAGTGTGATTCTTTGTTTATAAAAACTCAGAGTGTGGGAGTGAGTATGTGGATAAAAAAGGGTCGCTCAAGTGAGTTGTTCGAGTGTTGGTGTAGGATTGTAGATATATTACTATATGTATATATATATATATTTGGTCTCCGCCTTATAAAATATCAAAGTTTATTTAGAGTCTATGCGATGCCATGCAAATATCATTAAATTCCGTTGGTTACTTTTATTCAGGTCACGATTTTATTATACGAGCTGTAATCGAGATAAAATGAAGAAGAATTATCAAGCTCATAGAGCAGAGAGAGAGAGAGAGAGAGAGAGAGAGAGAGAGAGAGAGAATAAGCAGAAGAGAGAGAGAAACAAAGTTTGGCTTTCCTATGCTATTTTCACTTTGGCAATTGGGCTCCTGTGGATGAGTTCTCTGAACAACAGGCTGGTTTAGTGGCTATAAACCCAAATTCGCTCATAATTCGTTGTTGTGGCTTAGAATTTCTCACATTTTATGGCCGCACAGAGCAACGGGCTGCATAAAATTGTCTCTGGCGATTTGAAAGCACACAAAAAGAACGAGCAAAGCGAGGCAGCGAATAGCGTGTAGAAGACATTTGTGTAAGCAAATATAGAACAGGACGAGCCAAGGGACAATAAGGTGGCTTGACACCTGTCGGCAATAATAAAGACAGGCACTGAGAGGAGCGACAGTTGAGGCCGTTGTGCAGGCGACTGCAGCTGGCGCTGGCTTGTGCGCTGTGGTCGTCCATGGGATATGAGACATCAGGCATCAGTTAACGTAGGGCATGAGGCATGTGCCATGGGCATGGGGCATATGGCAATGGAAGCTGCCGTTAATGTTGCCACCCGCCTGCGACTTGGCAGCTAATGAAGTGGCATTAGAGTGGCATACACTGCCTGCTGCGACTTTGCAGCTTAGCGCAAATGAGCCGACAAATGGCCCGCAGCTCTTGACAGCAGCGCCAGCAACTCTTTTAGCCAGCGTTTGCTGCCTCTTGGTTAACCGCACATGCGGTGCTCGGCATTGGCGCCCATAAAAAAGTCGCACTGCATGTGCAATACCTGTCCTTGCCGCAGGCGTAATGTTGCCCTGGCTTTAATCAAATCTTGTTACCCTCAATGATGCCAGTCTGTTCAACAAGCTAATGTGCGTGTCTATGTGTGTGTGCGAAGCAGTTATGCAATTCTCTTAGCTGAGGCGAAGCAAATTGCTGCTAGTTGTTACGTAATGTAACTTGCAGAACTGCTGTTAATTTGCATAGCTCACAGCCGTCAATCACACACAGACACACACACTCACATATATACACACACACGCGCGCATAGAAGCGCTCACTTTTTGCAGCATACATTGCGGCGCACCTTGCGTAGAGCAGAAAGAAGCAAACGAAACAGCAATGGAGGTAAGCTAGATAATGAGGCAAAACGTATTCGAAAGCTACGTGAGAGGCGGAGGGGAATGACCACGAAAATAAGTAGGAGACCCTATTGTCACAGTGGCAAGAAGGCAAGAAGGTTACGAAATATGGTAATAGAATAAGATTGAGAATAATCAGACAACGAAGGCGAGCAGCTAAGCTGAGGGAAAGAGAGAGATAGCGAAAAGGCACAGTAAGGTAAAATGATAAAACAAGCTAAATTTATTGCACGCAGCAAAGCAGAACTGAAGCAAGAAGCTCAGCAAGAAGTTAAACGAGAAGCAAATGGAGAGCAAAAGTTAGAAGTTCAGCCAGAAGCTCAGCTCATAAGTAAGAGGCAAAGTGAATAGTTGTAGAGAAAGAGAGTGAAAAACAAAGCGTGAAGCTCAGGAAAGCGAAAAGCGGAGAAGGTCAACCAGCCGAGATGCAAATTGACAGCAAATGAGATAAGCCCAGCCAGAAGAAAAGTGAAAAGAAAAGAAAGAATCGCAGGGAGGGACCAAGCGTAAAACTTATTAAGAAGTAAAGGAAAAACACCAAAGAAAATCCCTGCCAGCCAAAGAAGAAGAAGGAGAGTGAAAAACTATGCGACAATGAAAGTGAGAAGCTAAGCGAAAAGCAAAAGTTACAAATGAAGTTTGAAGAAGAGAAGCTCTGGAAAGACCAAACTGAAAAAGAGTAAGAGAGAGTGAGTGAGAAATGTAGCGGGAAAAGCACACCAATTGACAAGCGAATTGATGTTAATAGCGAGAAGCACAGCCTGCTCAGCTTCCTTCAAAATGAGTAGAAACGAAAGAAACGATGCGAGATGCGAGCAACCCTCTTAGCCTTCATCTATTCCTATTAGTAGTTAGATTTGATGCGAGCTGTTTTGGATACGCTGCGAGTCTGTCTGCGTATCTGAAACTGTCGTCCAATCTGTTCTGCGATTGTAGGGATTTTAAGCTCCTGTGCAACCCTGAATTTCTAGTACACCAGCTACCTTCAGTCCATCTGCGTAAATATTTGTTTTCCTAAATTTGGCTATCGTTTATCGATGCTCTCACCGCAGAACCCCTTAAGGGTATTCCATAAAGGAAGTTTGGCACAACTACAGCCTAGTAGATGGTGGCTTTGCTGCTATGGTGAAGTATGCTAGAGACTTTCAGCATGCAATCCAGTTTTCTAAACTTAGCTTTGTACCTTTTGGTCACCTGACTGAAGTGCGCTTTAAGAACCAGCCCAGGCGTGACTCCTAGGTAGAAGACCTACTGAATATAAACAAAATACCCTTATCTATCATTATTTTATTTATTTACTAAATAATCATTTCCCTACTAAATGAAAAAAAAAAAACTATCATCAGTTGCTTTTTCCCTAATCTATAATTATTTAACGTGATAGTTGTGCCAAACCTTCGTACGGTTCATTGATTTTTTTTGCTAAGTAGATTCTTAAGCTCTTCTATCTCCATTTCGTCCATTTTCTAACTCTTCTTCTTCTTAACCACCTCTAACTCTAACCCTTTTGTGTTCTAACCCCAATGCTTAAGGCAGCTTTCCACAAAACAGGCCGATCCAGGCCTTGACGCAGTCCCCCATTCCCCCTTTCACTCACACCCATATGCACTAGACTACACGTATCGGGTCCGCAAACTTGGCAGACTTTGACTTTAATTTGCTAAAAAGCCAATCTTCATTTTGGCATTAAAAACCAAGGCGCTAACAGCATTTGACAAGCCACGAAACGCACAAAAATATGGCTTTCTGTTCCTTTACGGAAAATTCTGACTCTCGCGTGTGTGCGTGTGTGTTTGTAATATTGTCATTGGCAACAATTGTTGTAATGTTGTTATTGTTGCTCGTGTTGCTGCTGCTGTTGTTGTTGTCGCTATCAACGCCTCATGTTTTTTTTTGTGTGGACGCGAATGTGGGCATCGTTTGCGGTCCACATAAATCAACCGCAATAAGCGGTATCAACAGCCCCGTATCATAGAATATTTATAAACTCTCCTGTCGTACATATACAACAAGCCGTTGTGCACACACCGGACAACAAAGCGTAGCCCGTTGGCACAGTTGGGCGTGGCGAGAGAGGCGCGAGAGACAAGGCACGCGACACGAGGCACGAGGCCGGAAACAGAAACTGGACTGCTTAATGGCCGCTGGGTTGGCTTCATTGTGAATTGAAAGCATTTACAATTGTCTGTCAACTGTGCCCCAGTGGCAAAGTGTTCACTGTCTCTGTCTCTGTCTCAAAGCAGCGCTTACTCTTCTCTCCAGCCCTTGCTTTGCTTTTCTCATTCTCTTTCTCTTTCTCTTTTTACCTTGTGTGTAGGTTCTGTCGCAACAAACAGCATCTTTCGGTGTCGGAAATATTTCAGTAAATCGTAACTTCCTTATAGTGAAATTTCCGCTACCACTTAAAATAACAATTTCCGCTTCGGCAGTTTCAGTTACATTCACAGTTACATAGTTACAGCTAACGGTAAGAAGTGCTCATAAGTTTGTAGTTGCAACATCGCAACAGTTGCACCTGACAACGTACATCCTGTCTGATTACAGCTTCTGCCTGCTCATGTTGAAAGGCAGCGAATGTCGATTGCACGCCTAATTTTATGTGAAGAGCATGCCAAGCCACGCACAGTGGGGCGAAATATGACTTTTTCGCAGAAGAGGAAGCTTGAAGTTAGCTAAGTTCCATTAACTTCTATTGCCCACTTGAAATGACTTGCTTGAGTGAATGAACGAATTTTGATCGATGGATAAAATAGAATAGAGATAAGTGAAAATTTATATACAATTGAAAGCTTTATTACCTGCTTTGATTGCTGGGTCGACCGAAGTAGTACAGAATATTATAATATCCCATAGTATACATTGTATATATTGTAGTATATATAGTATATATACCATAAAGTAAATAATATATGTATATATACATCGCTCGTATATTGTAGAGTATATGTATGGTATAGTATCATATATTATATATAGAGTATAGTTTCGTATAGTGTATATATGGTAGTTCCCATAAAGTTTCAACGTACCTATAACATCCTGTGTGTTCTTCGGGCCATAGAAACACGGCAATCTTGATTACCGATGATGTTGATGATATTCAAACCTGAGCTTGTTATTGACAGCCTCTTCCTGGATGGCCATAGAGGAACGTCAAAGTCATCACGTCTACATACGGACACACGACAAACTCCTGTGCCCTATGCTCCACGCCCTGGGTAGCCATGGCAATAGATATAAGTTATTTTTAAGAAAAGATATGATTTTTTGTAGCTCATTCAGCTATGAAGTGTTGAATTATATAAAAGTTTTTCCTTTTTTCTATGGCTCATCTCATTTTTCAAACTATCGATAAAAATCGATTTGTTGACTTGTTTTTGGAACATAAGTCGGACACCTCTAAGGCTAAAGACACTAATTCCTATGTAAAGATTAGACTTTAAATAGTAAAATCTGATTGAGACAGAGTAGCTCTATGCAGTGTACAGAGTATATCCCAATCAGGCAGCTCAGAGCAGAGCAGCTTGTTATGCCTTATTATGAATAAAAATTAATAACGACGTGGGCTACACACAGACATGCATATGTGTGTGGAAAAAGGAACAAAATGTATATGAGAAAAATTTCATCGGCATCTTCAAAGTTGTTAAGAGTAGCCGAGCAGCATATTTGTTATAGCACTTAAAAACTTAACGATGAAGTTTATCCACCAAAAAAAGTAAGAGCCGAGATTCGGGGAGCGTGCCAATAAGCTGTGCGAAGTCAGCTTTACGCCAATTACTTATTATAATTCGCGCTGATGGACAAATAACAATGTGTTGACTTTGCAGCAACATGCAGCAGCACTGGCTGTCTGTCGTTTTGCATGTGTGAGGCGTGTGTGTGCGCATAGGCCCAATTTTCACAGTTGATTGGACACAAAGCGGCATTAGCTAAACCCGTCCGCCCACCAGGTGTGCCACTCAGGTTGACTAAACAGTGGAATCGAATCGAGGCGACTCTACTCGACTCGATTCAAACTCTAATCGCCACTCAGCAAATCGAATTAACGTCACATTTCAAATTTCACGCTATTCTCATCGTGCACACCTCTGCTAAAAGAATTGCCAGCCCAACACACTCTAACCGCCAATCGACCAACCACTCGACCCTAGGCCCTACTCTACGACCCTACTCTGCCCCCACTTTAGCACCCACTACCTATATATTTCTCACTGTCTCTGTCTCTTTCCCTCAATGCTAGCTCATTGAAGCGTAAATGTTGCCTCTTCCATCAGGTTCGCAACGAAAATCGCATCAAAAACCGAATATGAAGAAAAAATTAGCAAATACCTGACGCAATTCTAATGCCCTAACTAAAGTAATAATGAGTATAAAAATATACAAATAATAAACATAAATTCACATAGAATTACATAATTTAATTCAGTAATTTCCGTATAGATTGAACATATTATAAGAAAATAAAAATAAATTTATAAACAAAAATTTAAAACTTGAAAAACACGATCATATTTAAAATATTTTGTAGAAAATTAAAAAAATAACTACTTAAAAGAATTTAGCAATAAAATATATAATGAAATAAGATTTCTATTAATTATAATTAAAATATATAATTTGTTTAATTTCAAAAATATTTATAAACAAATTAAATTTTTAATTATTTTTTTAAATTTAATTATTTAATTTTTTAAATTTCGTATTTTATTTTATTTATTTAATATACATAACATAGAAATATTACTAATAGAAATATACTAATTTCGTGTCAATAGACACTTAGGGACTGCCCTTTCAGTTGACGTTTTAAATAAAATATTTGAAATATGAATTGGAGTTTCTCAATACTAAATATAATAAATAACTTCAAATAAAAAAAAAAAAAATAATATATATATATATATATATATATATATATATATATATATAATATAATATATAATGCAGAAACCATAAATAAGTTACTTATCGGAGCAATTGTCCACCAATCGTCCAATCCACGAAGGAATAACAAGCGCAGATCGAAAGGTCTTATAGTTATAGTTTATAGTTTGTAGTTATATATTTTGTATACTTATTTATTTATATTTCTTATTTATTAAATAATAATAATAATAATAATAATTTTCTATTTTATTTAATTTTGGTATTGAGCGACTTCGTGCAAAGCTGATAAGTTAGCTGCAATTGTCTTGGTTGCAGGGCGCAGAGCATTTGGGAAATACATGAAACAGCTGGCTGCAGGCATCAGCTTGTGCCAGTTGTATGGCTGGCATGCCAATTGCAACGACGTCCTGTCCTGTCCTGTGCTGTCCTTTCCTGTTCACATCCTGCACTTGTTCTATACTCGTATCCATTCTCTGTCAACTGCAGTCGTGCCGAACTAAGCAAAACTGAAACAGAAATTGAAGTGCAAACTTGTCAGGCTTAGCTTTGGCTTTCTACACTGAATGCTCACTGCTCCTGCTGATGCGGCTGTTGCATAGCTAACGACTATTTGAGTACACTGACTTTGGGCTAATACGATTTGACTTTCCTTGACCTCAAGTTGAACTGATTTCAAAAACCTTTTGTGATTTTTTCGAGTTAAGAAAATACTGCATTTGCCTGTAACACTGTGCAGAGTATAGGGAATGCGGTACTTCCCTTCCAGCTTCGTATTCCACTTCGGTGTTTTACTATTTTGGCCAGTCGGACATGCTATCTGCTGATCCAGCTTCGCACAGCAGCTCAATTATGTGCGCTGTCAACGCGTGTAACCCTGTAATTGTCTAATCACTCTCTCTACGTCTCTGTCTCTCTCTCTCTCTCTCTCTCTCTCACACACACACTCACTCTGTGCAGAACTTATTCTAACTCTCCCTCTCTCTCTTTCGCTGTATACCAGGTGGATCTGCGTCACATCGATGAACTGAACGGCACCAATGTGGTTGAAGTGGGCGTAGATCTGTCTGAGTTCTACACGTCCGTTGAATGGGATATACTTGAAGTTCCTGCAGTGCGGTAAGTTTTCATATGCAACAACAGCAACAGCAACAGCAGCAGCAGCAGCAGCAGCAGCAGCAACAGCAACAAAAACAGCTTTGGCAGCTGCTTTGGCCAACTTTTGGCCGCTGTCACAAAACACAAACACAAACACAAATCTTACGAATGTCAGAGCACTTTGCACAGGTCAAGGATGCCAACAACAACAACAGCAACTACAACAAGAACAACAACAGCAACATAGAATTTGCAACGACGACAAGTTGCTGATGATGAGCACGACTGCTGCTCTCAGTGGGCGTTCTTCTGGGCGTGGTCGACAGTTTACCGCCAATATTTACACTTGTACATGAGGCTTCTGTTTCTTTTTTTTCTTTTTTGACCTGACCCCACCTACAGCAGCCCCGTTCGCCCGGAATCCACAAATCGCAAGATTCTGTGAGTCTGCAAAAAGTTTTTAAATTAAAAAACTTTGGCGCCGGCTGCCAAAGGAACAGCTTCTGGACAGTAAGTGTGTGTGTCGCACTCGTAAACAATATAGGGATGCCTGCTTAATTGCCACGCCCACATTTCCACTACCTGCCCAACACTACATGAGGCGGCACGCTTGTGTGCACACATCAGCAGTTGCTCTTGTTTCTTTCCATCTTCTGATGGGAGGAGCTGAAGATGGAGCTGGAGCCGGAGCTGGAGCTGGGGCCTAATGTGCTTAGCCCCAAATACAAAAGGCAACAATTTCAAAGTGTTTTCGCATATTTCGTTGTAAGGCGCAAAGTGCAAAGAACTTGCCGCCTTTGAACAGTCTTTGAGAGCGTTAGCAAATTAAAAGCCTAGACACACTCCACCCTTACGCACACACACAAAATTTCTCTACTCATTTCAAAAGCTAATCAATGAATCAATTCATGCAGAAGGTATAACAAATGATTTTTAAATCTTGCGCAAGACAAAAGGTACAGGTAAATACAGGATGTAGGTGGGCTCAACCGACTGCTAAATGCTCGCTGATTCTATGCAAAGCAGTTAAGTGTATTTCAAATTCCCCAATAAAAAGACTAATAATTTATTGATCTGTCAGGGAACGGACTATATAAGGATTTGGTTCTATTTGTAGAATATTAAACTTTAAGATTCTGATTATTCATTGTGCCCGATTAACCACGGAACACCACTATCTCCAAGGTATATGCTCTAAATGAAGCATATACTAACTAAGAAACAAAAAATTTTAAATATTTAAAGATGAATTAGGTTTAAAAAGTAATTTTAAAAAATTTTAAATGAAAATTACTAAATCTTTTGCCATTTCCGCAATAAAGATGATAAATGATCAGAATGCGTTTGTTATCAGCCAGTTAGGCAATCCATCCATCATTATCTTTAGCAAATTTAAATCTCACTTTTAAGGCCCTAATCAAGCATATTATATGTGAAGAATGAGCTGCTTATATTTATATAATTCGCTTCTGAAAGCATTGGGAAAATATCATCACTATCAATCAGTGCGTCAATCATTCAGTCAGTCAGTGATTTTCCGTGGGTTTCCCCATTGTTCCACAGACATTAAATTACATCTATATAATTTTATACATTTCTATTTAGCTGTCCTAAGACTAAAATATATTATTTATCAGTCTGTCAATCAACCCTTAATGGACTACTTAATGAATTTTCTATTAAAGCGCTATCATAACACGACCATTAGTCAGTCTGTCATCAAACAATTGTGGGAGACTCACTTAAAAATGTCAAAAAAATATTTGAATTTCTCTTCTACTACCTTTAAATGAGAGCTTTATATCAATCAGTCAATCACTGAAGCAATCAGTAACTGTTTAATGCTCCCCGCATTATTCCTGGGCCTTAAGCCAAACTTTTACTTTTATCAATTACAGTCAATTAGTCACTTATTTGCCTATTGTTCCATTTAAGCCTATATACATATATAGGCTCAATAACATAAATTTAGACAAGTATATTTAGCTTAGACTAGCTATAAATGAAAACTTTTTGTTAATCAGTCGGCCAGTTGCATTTCCCATTGTTGTACCTTTCGCTCTTAAAGGATTAAAGCAAGCTTTGAATATAAATCAATCAGTCTGATAGGAACCTTGATTGAAGCCCAATATTTGTGAAAAATGATTGTGTATTTAATTTAAAGAAGACCCTATCAATTATGAACTATTGTCATAAATTGTGCAAGGGCATCGCGTACCTCCAATCAGGTGGAGCTTTTGTAATGGCTTTAGTTTACGGATTAGCTGCCTGGCCGAACTGAGCTGTACGAGCTGGCAACGAGAATTTTACCGACGCGACAAAGTCCTGCAATAACGGCATTAAGCTCGATGTGTTTGCTTATGGCCAGAGTGCAAAGAGGAAAAAAATATTTTGATTTTATTCGCATTTCGCGCGTGCAATATTGTTGCTACCTTATCCAGTTAAATGCCCTTTATTTTAGTCCTCTTTTAGCTTCTATTTTTTATTTTTCCACTTTTTTTTAAGATTTAACTTAACCTTAACTTTCGTGGCCCGGGCAAGTGAAACGCAACTGAAATCAAATTTAAGAGCAAAAAACAAAAGTTTTTGTTTTGCTCGAAATGTTCATAAAAAATGGGCAAGTGCTCAAGTCACGAATGAATGCGAGTGTACGACTAGCGGATACCCGGTGGAGCATTGAATCTTTTAGTCTTGGGTTCGGATTGAGTAGAAATCTTAATTTGATTATCGAGATAGAACTGACTTCAATTAGAAATGCCATAAGCTAATATATATTGGGAATATGCTTCAACTTTATCCTCTACTTCATATAAGGAATAGTTCCTAACACTGCTGCATTGCTGCGAAACTCTCTAAAGATAATTTTGTTGTGGCTACAGGGTATCTCAGGTCAGTGACAAGATGTCCAATGAACTGAGCACACGTTTTGTTTTTGGCATTGTTGTTGTTGTTATTTGTCGTGTTGTTGTGTTTGTTGTTATTGTTGTTATCAACGTTGTCGTTGGCACGCGCGCCAGCCACAAACATGACGCGACGCACAGCGTCGTTATTGGTGTCCGTGAAAGTGTTCTTTATGCTTCTAGCAGCAGCAGCAGCAGCAGCAGCCGCAGCAGGAGTACAAAGGACACACACATATACGCACACACACACATTCGCACACACACACTGGCGCAACAAATAAACTGAAGCAAAAAAGAAGCCAAATGCTCACCTGCTGCATGGCGTGTGTGAAGTGCACTCTTTGCGGCACATAATGTTCGCCTGTGGCAAGCAGCGTGCGTGTGTGTATGCGTGTGGCACGCACTTGCCGCAAACTATTTTAAAGTTGCGTGCAAATCTTTTGTGATTAGTAAATCACTTTGACCTTAGCTGAAATCCACAAGTGAAGCGCCTTAAGCTGATACCTCACCCGCGTCTCTTTCTCTCTCTCTCTCTCTTACTCTGTCTTTCACACTTGCCTATGCCTAATTTCAGGCCCCTTTTGACAGCGGCCAACAGTGTGTGTCAATTGAAAGCTTTGTGTTTTCAGTTTGTGTATTGTTGTCTGCACAGGTGTTTCTGCTCTCGCTCCTCTCTCTCTCTCTCTCTCTCTCTCTCTCTCTCTCTCTCTCTTCAGTCTGTCTGTCTTCAACCAGCTTCTGATTGCAGTATTCGAATTGAGCGTGTGTAGGTGTATACGTATGTGTGTGCGTGTCTGTTGTACGTACGTGCTGTTACGGCCACGCCCCAACGCTCAACGCTTCAGTTAATTTAACTGTCTATGCTGATGCGCATTAAAGTGAATCCTGGCGGGGCTCGGCGTGGCGTGGCGTGGAGCTCGATGTGACGGCGACGGCGACAGCGACTGCGACTGCTTCATCGCAAAATTACGCTACGTGCTGTGAATTGTGTTGCAGCATTTTAGGCGCAGCCTAGCCGTTCCAACCAGCTCCAGCAGCTGCAAACAATAAAAGGACCTGCTCTCGCCTTGGCCCGCACTTTAGATCATATAGCCCCCGGCCTTGGCCCAGCCTATGCCCATGCTACTGCCACTGCCTGGTCCCTCCCCCTCTCCCTCTCCCTCTCCCCCTCACCTATCCTCGCCTCGCATGGAGGCAAAAGCCGCAGTAGCGTCCGCCTCTGGTTTGTGTCACGCACTTGTGGCATAATTTACTGTAGACTGCGGCACACACACGCACACCCACACGCGCACACACTCACCCACGCATATACACACACGTGGCAGCTGCTGTCAACTTTTTAATTCCTGTCAATGACTTGAGCCCCTTTGCGCTTTGGCTTTGCAACGGGACTTTTGGTGTTTCGTTAGTTGGTTGCCAAAATGTATTTTAAGGCTGTATTTTAGCCCTGTCATGGACGTAGTCATTATGAACAGTTAGGCATTCAATTGGTTAGCAAGCATGTGTTCCAAATAGTCAAACGGCTGTCTTAGTTCACATTTCACAAGCCCCTACTGACAACTACCTCTCCGCCTCGTCTTAAGTTGAGCTGACTTTCAGCAATTAGGCATTCTTCATTCCATTTCCAGAAGCAGAAAATACGTGAAAACATTTAGAGAAATCGCTTGGCTCGGCTTTAAGCACAACAAACTTTTTATGTTTTCTAATGATTCGACTTAATCAGCAGAGTTTATATATTTTTGTGTTTGGTTTTTTTTATATTTGATGAAATATTTGCTGAATGTCCTGCGATTTACGCAACTTAATCTTAACTAATGTAAAAAGCGAAATCATAGTCCAAATACAACAATAATTATAATAAGGCAAAAATATGATAATAGGGCAAAAAGAAGCTTGAGTGCTTTGCAAGAAAAACAGATTAATAAAAAATAAATAAATAAATAAAAATCTATTTTTCTATTTTTTTTTTTTAATGCCACGCCTAATAGAATCATAGATCTATTTGTTAAGAAATTCAAGTTTGTGGCTCAAAAATCTAGTTTGAATTTCTGCTTCGTCCATCTATAGAAGAGTTTAGCACTAAGTCCTACCTGACAGATTTGAGTTACAATTTGTCACGCCCACACGAGGGGGATTACAAATAAAAAAGCTCTAAGTGAAAATTGAACAGAGCAATATACTTCTTTAACGTTTCTACTACATAGTAGAAATAACTTGATTATTATTTTAAACTGCACAACTAAAACTCAGTGAAAACTATAAAAACATTTTCGAGACGTTATGTATTTGCATAGGATCAGGATCAGGTTTTAAGGGCGTGAAAATTACTTTTTTATATTTGTCATGAGCTTCAACATTTCAACATATTTATAAGGTGTCACAGGTAGAGGAAGAAGAAAAAGAAAATCAGAAGAAAGAAAGAATAAAAGGAAACCTTTTTAGTGCGACTTGGGACATTACCTCAATTCTCTTCCAAGTCTTATTTTGTTTTTGTATTTTATTATTTCCTTTGTGTTTGTTATAATCTCATTAAGTTAAGCACGAACAAATCCTTTCCTTTCTTTCTATCTCTCCCTCTCTCTCTCTCTCTCCCAATTACGCTAAATGCTCTCTCATTTAGGCTGAACTATTGGGTAAAGTCAATTATATTTCGAAACTTGTCTCGTTTCACCTAGTTGCTTCAGTTGTTAACGTTTCAAAATTCGAATGGCTTCTTGTCGTTCATGACTTAAAGTTCCCCGTTAGCTCGTTGCCCATGCCCATTCCTCTTTATCTATATTAGGGACATACCTTTCTCTGGTCGCAGTCCCTGCGGCTGTTTGCGCCTGACGCTACCTTACGTGGCATAAAATCAACATGCCTGGCACATTCGCACAGCCGCCCTTTGCTGCGGCTCCAAGTTATAACCAGATACTTTTGCTTTTGCTTTCACTTTCACTTTTACTTTTACTTTCAGTTTCAGCTTCAGTTGCCTGACCGTTCACTCTTGGTTGATGGCTTGATTAGGAATCGCCAGGCGTAAGCGGAGGTGAAGGTTGCCAGCCAACACTGGGCCTGATCGATTAAAACCATAATTAGCTAACTTTCAAGTGAGCCGAACAACTTGGACCAGACCCCTCTACCAGTAACTGACCTGCTGGTGGCCAGTCAACAGGCGACCCGCCCAGTTGCCAGGTTACCCGGCTGAACCTTTTAATGGCTCCGATTTCCATTCAGCCTTGAGTCTTTGTCCTAAGTTCTGTTATTAAAATTGTATTACTGACATCGACTGCTAGCGCTCCAACTTCGCCCTGCGCTCATTTTGACTGCGCTCTGTCGATTTTCAAACCAAATCGAAACAAATTAAGAACAACAACATCAACAACAGCTGCAGCAAAAAGCGAAAAAAAAACTTGGCCCAAAGTTGTAGAAATCAATCAAGCGTTGAGCCCCGCCCGATCTTCTGCTACAGCACCCACAGGGCAGCCGTAACGCCCCAGAAAACCTTTCATTTTTTACTAACTGGGCAACAAGGTGGCAATAGTCGCCTAAGGCTCACCGCAAATTCGCTTTGAAGCGCCGCCTGCATCCAGCGCCGTTCTGCGGCCATTTTATGTGGCATTCCTCTTTCACTTCTTCGCTTTGCTCTGCTTCGCTTTCCTTTATTTCGACTTTCACGTATTTTTTATGCTTCCAATCATTTAGTATTTATGCGTTTTGTTCTTTTACTCTCTTT
Source organism: Drosophila fulvimacula (assembly GCA_035045555.1). Taxonomy (NCBI): domain Eukaryota; kingdom Metazoa; phylum Arthropoda; class Insecta; order Diptera; family Drosophilidae; genus Drosophila; species Drosophila fulvimacula. The sequence goes on along the minus strand of JAWNOX010000018.1, from coordinate 1,435,318 downwards.
CCTCTCTCTCTCCCAGTCTCTCTTTCTGTGGGAACTGCCAATCAGCGTTTTAGCCATTTCAGTCAATCACAGGCAAAATCTTTGCCCACGCCCATACAACTGTTTAAGTACTTTTGTCTGAATTCCGTCCACAGATTCACGAACTTTTAACCAATTTTTGAATTGATCTCATCTTCCTTTCTAAGAAAATAGTATGACCTAACTAGTTTCTTAGCTTCGAGCAAGCTCGATAATTTAATTAAACGATTATTAAATGTAGCTTGAATAGCAAAAATAATCTAGATTTAAAATTAGTGTTGATATTGCCGTAATGAGTTTGCATATTAGTTACACATAAAAATATTTTCTAAAAAAATTTAAATTTAAAAACCATATACATATACATTTTCGTATCGTAATTATCGTAATTTTATTAATTTAATAATTTTATTAATTTAATAATTTTATTAATTTAATAATTTTATTAATTTAATAATGTTCTTAATTTTATTAATTTCATAAATTTCGTAATTTTACAAATTAATTTAATTTAGTAATTTTATTAATTTAATAAATTTAATCATTTTATTAATTCAATAATGTTCTTAATTTTACTAATTTAATAACTTTAATTTTTAAAGTTTTTTCATATTTTCTCATAAAATATTATGCATCTAAGCATAGCCAAGGTGTAAAAGGACGTTTTTTGACTAGCTTCAAGGCTCAATCAAGTTTCGGTTCAACTTATTAAACTCAAAAATTGGTTATAACTCCAGCTGGAAGTAGAATGTTCTACATGGAACAAAAATCGGGTTAACTTAGCTCGGCAAATATGTTTTCACCATTCCAACAACATTATTAATGTTTCAGGCATAGCAACAATAACAAGAGCAGAATGAATGCTTTTCAGTTTCATTTTGTACAGAGTCAACGATTTTTAGTGGAATTTCCGCTATTGCATGTCGCTTGCTTTGTGCGTTTCGCTTCCTTTGCTCTTGGGCATTTCCATTACGCATACGCCGCATCATACGAGGCATTGATGAATTGTTGGCACTGCCACATGGCGGCTGCTTCTGGTACTGCCAGCCTCCAGTCACATCAGCTATTCCTTTTGTTGCCATTATCGTTGTTGTTGATGTTGCTCGGCTGCTGCCTGATGCTTGATGCCGTTGGATTTGCCCACGTGGCGCCACCATCTACAGCAGTACCAGCAACAACAATTACGGCGACGACGTGTCCAGACGTGCCCAGACACGCGCTCGCGTTGGCTCTCATGTGTGCGACTTTTGCTACTATCCACCCACTCGAGATAATACTAGCCAGCAGCAGCATCATGGCATTGCTGGCGTGTGCCCTGCCTGGCTTTGCCTATTTTATGATTTATTGTATATTTTTTTCTCAGCTGCCCCGCAGCTAACCAACTAACTTAGCCATCACAGAGCTTATTACGCTGACCTTTACACACACACGCACACATATGCACACACACACACACACACACATTCACATGTTTCTCTTAAGTAAAAATAATGTAAAAGCAAAAATTTGCCATGTCGATGCTTTGGGGCTTAAGAGTTCTCCAAGTTGTCTATGGGGGGTTGGGCAATTTGGGGATAGAGCGAGCAATCCGAAGAACTAGAGTGTCCAGCTCATTGAGTAAAGCTCAGTTAAGCCTTCTTATGCTTGTCTTTATTAATTTTTTGTTTTCTTTTTCTTTTTTTTTTTGTATTTTATTACCCATTTTCTTATGCTTCAGTCAAACTTGATGCTAGCTGACAAATTACTTTTCGTTTACGCATTTTTTTATTTTGTGCATTTTGCGGCAATGCCACGCTGAATTGTGAGACTCTGGCCCAGATGTGCACTACAATTGCCAGTTAAATATGAAAGCTGCGCTTTTTCTCGAATTTCTTGGCACTCAAAAAGATAGAAAAGAGATAGCAAACGATGGAAGGAGAGGGAAACTATTTAGTTTATTTCTCCATAGAACTTAAAGCGGAGTAGTTTAAGCTCACTTACAGAGGCGAAATGAATTGTGGCTCTATAAGAGAACTCAAAGCAAGACAGCTTAGACAATCTAATTAGCAATGCTCAACTAACAGATACCCTGACCTTGACGAGATGTTATTGCATAAATTCTAAGCTTGAACCTATTGAATATGCTAATTCAGGGGAATGTGGCCTTGTTATTTAAGTAAAAGGCAGAAATATGCGTGCCTCGAATGATTTGGTTTTTTTTGTGATTGAGGTAGGCAAGAATGCTTATGCATCGTCAGGCAGGTCGTCCCTCTGACCCCATAATTTCCTGCTAACCGACTGAAAAATCTCCTCTTTATTGGGCTGCCAACACCGCAAAGCCTTTTCGGCAGGCACACAGTCCTTCCCTTCGTCGAACATATGCTCTGAATGATGGACTGACTTAAATAACTAGAGTTTTGTAAGCTTCATCAGCTGGATAAACTTGAATAACTTTGAGTTATTATCAGGTCCCACGTTCTTCTATATAAAAGAATTTGTCATTTCTTATTTGTCGATAAAAATCGATAGTTTAAATTGACTTTTAGGATGAGTTGATGACTAATAAACCTGTTCCTATGATGACTACACAGACTATCAATATTCTCAATTTGGCATAACCTTTCCATTCTTTTCAAAATGAGAAAAACTTACAGCTCGCAGCATCACTTAGATGATCACTCCCGACTTACTTGCACATTTGAGAATATTGCAGTCGGCGGCTACCAACTGCATGATACTCGTTCACAGTTAAAAACAGTTTAATCTTTTGAAACAGGAGTAAAGAAGTCAGGAAGAAGTCTGCAGTCAATTGCCATGCCCTAAGTAAACATGACTCAAGCATCAAGCATTTATTTCAAATCCCAATAAGAAGCTTAGAATAACGTACCTGTAAAATGTGGTGGCTAAAGCCTATAAGGCAGAAGAAGGTGTGTTAAAGTATGTACATTCATAGCCAAGGAGATGTATTCGATTTAGCCCTGTCCCTCTGCCCGTATGTATGATCGCGGTGATCTCAATACCTATAAGAGCTAGAGACTTTGTGTAGGTTCCTGTATATCACGAGCAGGTCGAGTTTGTTTTAAAATTTCGATAACTACTTTCGATTATTAATTATTTTATATATTAAATTATATCTTTAATAAAATATATAATTAAATCTTGTATTTTTTATTTGTAGGACTTTCACTCAATTTTGATTTTTGTTATATCGCCTCGAATTTTCAAAACACGTATTTCAAATTCTAATTTTGATCTTAGGTTATCAGGAAAAATGTATATTTTCAATTTCACATCTCTATCGTCTAAAATAATATTTGTCAGATACCGAATGTAAGATTTCCCCAATAAACTCCTGTTAGATTAAGTTGCCTTACTGGTAATGGATAATTTGTATATGATAATTTGTATATTTCGTCAAATAAAGATGATATTCTTATTATGAAAGAAAAAAAAAAAAAAAAAAAAGATTTCCCCAAGCGTTTTGTGGGTGTATACGTAAAGACTCACAATATATTCTGTATCCATTGTGACTGACGGATGAACCGAGTGTCAGCAAGACGTCTGTCTTGCACAAAGCCCAATTCAATATTAATTTTACTTCAAATATGTCGACTAAATTTCGTAATGAGCTTCCATCAACATCGATACGATTCAGTTATGCTTATTGGCCATCATAATGACGCCACTTAACGATTTGGAAACCACTGGGTTGTAGCAAGAAACACGGAGACAGGCACAAGCAAATAGTTAAGACGACCCTTGTTGGCTGCCTTGATGTGGCTATCATCAGTTAAGAGAGTGTATATAGCTTACCTAATGGAGTAAACTACGTACTAAACACTTCCTCTGCGGCGTCCTGTGCATAGAGTTGCATAGTTGGGGTAGCTCGACTCGCTCCTACTCTAGGCTATAATTGAGTTTTAACTTTTTGAAGATTCTGGCCTTAAGCTCTTTGACTGGCCGGCTTCAGTATGTTTGCTTTTTGTATTTTCCTATAGGAATTCGAGTGACATCTGAAGTTTGCCTGAATAAATAACGGCTGCAGCGCAACTGTCGGACGGTTAGCTGAGCATATTTTACTGATTTTATATTGGTCGTTCAATAAGCATCTGTCGAAGCAACTTGCCTTCGCCTGTGCCTGTGTTCTCATCGGCGTCATTATCCTCATGCCTAGCCATAGTTCATATACGAGTGTCTGTGTCCGTGTGTGGGTTGGCAAATCAACTGCCAAATACCGTTAGCTGTCTTGAGCGAATACGGCGAACAACTACTACTCGGCTAGCCCGGGCCAGTCCAGCCCAGCTCTTGTTTGTTTATTATTTATTTACAATATTTTCTTATTCAAAATGAAGCCGCAAGCCGCTCGGAATTATTGATGGCGAACATACGAGTCGTGGCACGGGTCGGGTCAACTAAACCCTTTGCCCACTAATATTCTCTAGCTGCCAGGCATTTCGTTCCTTTTCCTTTTCCTTCGTCTTCTGCTTTTTTTAATATTCTCTCTTATTTATTTTTTTTCGGTTTGGCCCATGCTCCCAGTTCAAGAGTTTTCAAGTGCGGTCGCCAAAAAGTTCTTGACTCAATTTACAAAATTTGCTTGCTTTCTGTTTCTGTTTTTATTTTGTATTTTGTATTTCGTATTTTTCTTTTTTATGCTTGGCAGTTAAAGATTATTAACTTTTAAATTATGTAGACGACAGGCCTGGCGATGGGCAGTGCGACCGCCAGAGTGTCAAGTTCATTAGCCAGCAGGCACGAGCTGTGTTTGCGTGGGGGCGGAGCTAGCGAAATTGGAGACTCGAAGACTCGGAGACTGAGAGCCCGCAGCAGTTCGGCAGCTGGAGTTGGGGTCAGCCTTTAGAAATTATTTGGAGCTTTTTCAATATTTATCGTGGCACTGATGATTTATGTGCTTTGGTCTTGCCACACACACACTCACACACACACACACTCACACACACACACACACACAGATACATAATAAATGTATGTTGGCTCTGCGGAAGTGCTGTCTGTGAAGCTGCAAACAACAGACTATAATAAATAAACATTTACGAGCCATGTGGCATATTCTAACCAATGCACACTCACTCTCTCACTCTGTCACTCTCTCTCTCCCTGTCTGTTCCATAATGTGGCTCTGTAGGAATGAAAAATTCTATACGTGCTGCGATGAGCCATATCTGGATATAACATTTAACATCACAATGAGACGAAAGACGCTCTTCTACACGGTCAACCTGATCATACCCTGCATGGGCATCAGTTTTTTAACAATTTTGGTATTTTACCTGCCATCGGATAGCGGCGAAAAGGTGAGTCTACCTCAATTGCCTCAAATTGTCAACATTTACACTGAACCAGAAGCCGCATGCATTCTTACATTTATTTTCCATTTTCCAGTGTCATTATTCTTGCACTCTTATTTTTTCATTTTTGATTGTCTTTCAGCCAATTGCCATAATTTATTGCACATACAGCTTCCACACAGGCGACCATTTCAATGTGCTTTTAATTAAAAACAAAAAATAAATAAAATAATGTATGTGCATGTAAACAATGGCAACTAGCTGACTAGCCAATACCCTGTAACTGCCGGAAACAGCAAAAAGTGCGAGATTTCAGCGCGCAAAACAAATTTCCTTTATCTGGCAACTCTTACCACTAGCCAGCGCTATTTAGAGGAACGTGGATGTCAATGTTTAATTGGTACAGGGTATACGGGCTTCATGCTCAAATGCGAACAAAAAATGAAAATGCATTTCCACATTTCTCTATCGTTCTCTCCCTTTTTTATACTATTTGCCGCCATTTAACTTTGAATAAATAAAATTACACGCTGTATTCAATTTAATGCGCACAGATATGCACACGCCTACACCGACGCACACACACACATACGGGCAAATGAATTGCTAGCGTTAAAAAACGCGAGCCCGATTTGCGGCTCGCGCAGTGCATTTCTCAGCGCTCGAAGCGGTCAAAAAAAAAAAAATAAAACAAGTAAGGAAGCTCTAGTCGAGACTGCTCGACTAAGAGATACCCTGAACCCTTCGAATAGCCGATATTGGAAGCATGCTATGATTATATTACATATATGTATATTGCAAGCAACACATACACACACAAACGCACGCACACGAACGTAATATGAGCCGTGCTCTGCTAACTGAGCAGCGACTGCGCTCGGGCTGCAATACGCCTATGACATGGGAAATTAAATATTTAATAACTTTTTTGTAGGTGGACTTTCTTAATCAATCATTGTCATTTTCACAGTGTGATTATAACATTCATATGTATCTATTTGCCAATGCACAAGTCTCTAGTATTTGATATGCCGATTTTGCAAATTGTGGGCGAAGGGGGCGTGGCATCCAAAATCCAAAAACTAAAAAATGTACCTAGCTGTACAAAAAATTTGAAGTCTCTAGCTTTAATGCTTTAATGAAAGCAAATTTATCGAAATTTATCGATAATTCGGAAACGGGATGAGTTATCGAAAAAAAAAACTTGTACTGCGTATGGTATTCACGAGTATACATGTCAAATTTCAGATTACGAGATCAGTGCGTTCATACGGACGGACGGACGGACAGACGGACGGACAGACGGACGGACAGACGGATAGAGCTAGTTCGACTCAGCTCGTCGAGCTGATCAAGAATATATATACTTAATGTGATCTGCGACGTCTCCTTCTGCCTGTTACATACATTTTCACAGAAACATTATACCCTGAACGCATTGAAAATGGGAAATCATTTTCAATGCGTTCAGGGTATAAAAAGTAGAAAACAAATTAGGTAAGTTTTTTTTTTTTTTGAAAAGTAAAAAAGGAGCTGCATAATGCATAAATATAAATATTTACATACTGTGGGGACTTATGAATAAATTACGGCCAATTTTCAAAATAAATAAAACGCAAAAATAATTTGTATGTGAGCGCGGTTTTATGAACCTCTAACGTCGCCGTCGCCATCGCTGACTCTGTCGCTATCGATGCCGACGTCGACGTCAACGTTGATATCAGCAGAGGCCATCATGCATAATTTGTGTAATAAATATTGACAGTGCATTTGATGGGCAACGGCAATTGGATGGTGATATTGGCCGTAAAGAACGATTCGCCAGAGAGTTCGTAAATTGAAATTACACGAGTTAAATAATTACATCACCTGGCATTTAATGGAAATCGTAAATGCAAATAGCTGCCTTACCTGGGGAACTCTTTTCACGGACCAAAATAAATTTATAAGGAGCTTGAAGTCGTCGTAGGACTCTTATCTCTTTGACTCAGTGATTCGTTGATTCTTTAAGCCTTTGACTCGTTGATGCCGTGAGACGTTAATTCGTAGACTTATTGAGTCATTAATTCCTTGACTGATTGGCTCAATGTCTTATTGACTCATTAACTCATTGGCTCAATGACTCATTTCCTCATCAGCTCGTTGATTCTTCCACTCATTGACTTGTTGACTTTTGGGCTCGCTGACTCATTAACTCATTAACTGATTGACTCATTGACTCATTGACTCATTGACTCATTGACTCATTGACTCATTGACCCATTGACTCATTGGCTCATTGGTTCGTTGATTCATTAGCTCATTGACTCTTTGATTCTCGAACTGGCACTGGCATTGGCTTGTTGACTCTTCGATTCGATGACTCATTAACTCCATAACTCATTACCTCATTGACCCATTCATCTGATTATATTTGATGGATATAGAGCTGAACCTGATCAAGTATTCACGATCTTAGTCGAGTCAATTTGTCAATATGTCAATTTTCTTTATACAAATTTTAAGAACTATTTTCGAAACAAGAATCAACTATATACCAACAACTAATAACAAAAAAGAAAAAAGAAAAGTATCGGCAAACTTATGCCAATGAGAAGTTTCTATGATTCGCTATGGACAAGTACATATAGTTGACACCAGTTGATTGAGCATTCACGGAGGAATAGAAAAATAGTTGTTGCAGAAAATCGAGCGAGATAACAGCAATAACAATGATAAAAGCTTGTCGCATAACATTTCTTAATCTGAGACAGACTTTAGGTATAACCGAGCGGAATCTGCCTTGACCATGATTTAGATAGAAATGAAGGACAAGATAAGCGATAAATAGTTGAATAGAGAAAAGGAAAGGCAACAAAAACAAAGAGGACGAAATTGGAACGGAATACGCCTATGGCAACCACATTTCAGTTTCGACTCGCTCAAATAAACAATTCATTGTGTTGTTTTTATTTTACGAGCCGCAGTCCTCAGGCCGTGCGCCGTTGTTGTATGTATCATTCGTTTTATGGTCACACATACTGGACCAGCTGGTCAAGTGGACTGATGGACATAAACACACACACAAACACGCGCGCGCAGTGGCCCCGCACAAATATTTACGCCTAAAAGCGGTCAACATATTGAACAGAGAGCAGCAGATTCCAGTGTCTGAACTGAAGTTGGGAATAACTATGGGAACTTTTTGCACGTAGCTGGGCCGCATGGCCAATCGAAGTTGGAATCGGATTCAGAATTGGAATTGGAATTGCAATTGGCAATTTACATGCATATGCGGCGGAACGCACTCTATTCATTCAATTGCCGGACAGCGTTCGTGTCCAATACTAAGTAGCCAGCCACACAGCCAGACCCGGTCCAGACACCAGGCCAGGAGACCAGCACTGGGCAGTTACCCTTTTCTTTTAGTATTTTATTGTTGAAGCAATTACATTTGATGTGGGTCATTCGCCCGAGCAGCCGTCGAACTACGGCTAAATGCGACAGGCGCGAAAATGTAGTGCACATAAATTACACACACACTCACATATATATATATATATATATATATATATATATATATATATATATATATATATATATATGCAGGCATTTGCATAAATAATGCGCTCTGGCTGTGATCCTTAAACTCTGTGATTTCAGCTTGAGGACTTTGTAAATGTCGCCGCGTGTCAAAAGCGAGTCGCAGCCTTAATTAGTCAGCGCACTAATCGCTTTACAGCACTTTGCGAAACTAAGGCTAATTATCATAAAATCATTAGGCATCAAATTTATGCCTCACACACCCACTCGCACATACAATGAAAGACATTTGGGTTTTTGCGCACAAAGCAGCTGAAGCAGCCGCCCGAATTGTTCGTCTCAGTTTCGACATTTAATTACTTTTTCAACACACTACATTACAAGCAGCTTACACACACACACACACACACACGCGCGCGTATATGGATATATAAAAATAAAGGCTGTTTGTGTGTGTGTGTGTGTGTGTGCGCGTGGGCCACCTGTCCTGACCTACAGTCGAGCCAACTGCTTAGCAGTTAATACAACTTGCCAGCCGCTGACTGCCGCTCACTCACTCATTCACTCTTTCTCGTTCTCTTTTACACACTCACACACCCACACACATATATCAAATCATATTGAGTTTGCTTTATTGAGCAAGCTGCGAAGTATGCTTTGGTTTTTATGTGCCTGCCTCCGCAATATATACTGCGTATATTGGAAGCTGGCTGCTACAGTGGCCTAATCGAGCACTTTATTGAGCAAAAAAAAAAGAAAAACAATAGCTGACAGACTTTGAGAGTAGACTTATATATTAGCTGATTCAAACTTTTGTAAACGTTTGCACTGGACCTAGTGTAATTTTATTTAACTGTTAGACAACAGATGTTGACTTAACAGCCGTAACCGGCTGAGATAATGTATGTTAACATTACAAACTTTAAATTTACAACTTATCATTTATATTACTCAGTATATGTTATTACTACCTTAACATATATTAGCAGCTTAGATAGATAGGTTAACATTTCTGTTATAGGTTATATAAGGCACTTGAATTTTATTTGTTGAATCTTATACTCTCATACGGTTTTTTATTATTAATAAATCGCCATTCAGGGTATTTTACCAATTTTACCAATTTTACCAATTCAAAAAGTATTTATATGTATATACTTATATCAAATTTAGAGTGCTTTACCTTTACAGAAACTCGACGAAGTTATATTAGATATATCAAATGCACCTTTAAAAATTTTTTTTAATACCCTGAACGCATTGAAAATGAGAAATCAGGGTATAATGTTTCTGTGAAAATGTATGTAACAGGCAGAAGGAGACGTCGCAGGCCCCATAAAGTATATATATTCTTGATCAGCTCAACGAGCTGAGTCGATATAGCCCTGTCCGTCTGTCCGTCCGTCCGACCGTCTGTATCAATGCAAGTATCTCGCAAACCACAAAAGCTAGAAATCTAAAATTTGACATGTATACTCGTGAATACCATACATACGCAGTACGAGTTTGTATTGTTTTCGATAACTCATCCTGTTTGCGAATTATCGATAAATTTGCTTTCATTTATGTGACCCATTAAAGCTAGAGACTTCAAATTTACTGTGCAGATAAGATAAGATAAGATAACTGTAGTGAATGCGGACATTTTGTGGTATTTGGACTTTGGATGCCACGCCCCCTTCGCCCACAATTTGCACAACCTGTATTTCAAATACTAGAGACTTGTGCTTTAGAATAGCCTGCTGTTACTATTAATAGCAACTTATACTATAGTGGTGACTTAAAATTCAACAAATATATACATATGTACATATATACTTAATCCTAGATAATGGGGTATTGAGTGGGGAAAGGGGAAGATTAAAAGGTCCTGTGGGACAGGTCATTTGAGTGAAACCTCTTGAGTCTCCTTCTCATCACGACTCCGTGGATGCGTCACCTTAGGTTGGCCTTCGCGCCAACTAGTTAGGGTGATGTGCAATCCTGGCCAGGTATGCAGTAGTTTGGCGATTGACCACATCTCCGATCCTCGGTACATGGAGTTCCTTGTCGATGTCACTGTTGCGTATGTACCATGCCGCACCAGAAATTTTACGTAGGATTTGGGACTGCACGACACGTATTTTGTTGAAGTTCGACTTTACCGCTATGCCGTATACCTGAATGCCATACCTCCAAATGGGTGCCAGGATGACTTTGTATATGAACGTGTTGGTCAGCGATAGTTTATTTCTGGCATTTAGAAGTCAAGCCATACTGCTAGCCCTTGCCCTGAGACGCTTGACTGTTTCCGTTATATAGCGCTGGAAATTTAACCGTTTGTTCACAGTGACTCCATGGTATTTGTGGACTAAGAGTTCACCATGTAGGAATACCCCAAGATAGGTTTGTGCTCAGAGAGTTTATGTGACTTCTACACACTTAGTAGGGTTTATGGATATATTCCATCTAAAGACCCAGTTCTCAAATTTTTTTAAAGACGCAATTGTCTCTGGCCGGAACCGCAGTGTCATCTGCAAAGGTGGCGACAAGATCGGTCCGAGATCGGCATGTTCTCAGCAGAAGGCATGTCGTGCATATACAGGCTGTAGATGGTTGGCCCTAACACGCTTCCCTGGGGTACACATCTCTGACCGTCTTTGCTTGAGAGGACACTCCGTCGTGAACAACTTTGAAGGATCGCTCGTGAAGGAAGCTTTAAACAATCGGATAAAGTTGTGGATTGAGTAACTTCTTAAGTTTATGCTGGACTCCTGCATGCTACACTCTATCAAATACCTGCTGGATATTAAGATACGCTCCACCGACATACTCTTTTTCGTGGAATCCCTCAAACGAAGTTCAAAACTTGGTGCAGTTGCTCATGCGTCCCGTGTCTGACCGCGCCAATATTTTGCCAAATGCTGGCAGAAAGTTTATTGGCCGGTATGAATCTAGCTCATCTACTGATTTTCCACTTTTGGGTAGCATAATGATGTTTTTCCAGGCGCCTGGGAAGTGTCCGAGTCGAAGAGCGGAATTGAAAATCAATACGAGGAATAGCAAAGCTCTGCGAGGGAGCAGCTTAATAGAGCGGTTATCAAACTGGTCCTCGCCTGGAGCTTTGTTATCATAATCATAAAATTGATTAGAATCGCCTTTAGTTATTTTAGTAAATCTTAGAAATTTTAACAGCTAGAATCACAATATTTTTTAAAATTTTTTAAATTGGTTTTTTCTCTTATATGTATATATATATATATATATATATATATACTATTTCAATAATTCATATATTTTTGCGCTCATCCTAGACTACAGGTTACTTGACAGTTTTCAAATACCTTTCATAATTAATTCCAAAACCGAAGGACTTAAAAGTGATTTGAAAGAGTAATTAATATATTCTACGGCCCCTCTTAATTGTTTTGAGCAACATAAAGTCAATGTGGCCCACTGTAGGTGACAGTGTGGCTTAGTCGCTCGACTTGCTATGTGTTTATTTATATTGCTTGTTGTTGGATCTTCTTCGACATCTTCTGTTTGTTTATGTACATTTCACACATACCAACAGACATACGCACCCACGCACACGCTCACAAAGACACCCACATACACGCGCAGAAAGTGAAATCAATGGCAATTTGTTTTGACTTTTTATATTAATAACTCAAGTATAAAATTGCTAAAAATACAAAAGTGCTCGCAAATGATTCGAAATTAATTTCTTTTTTTACTGTGCAAATAAAGTAAACATGGAGATGGTTAAAAATAAGTAGAAGGAAGAAGAAAAATGTAATTACGTGTTTACATGCTGCTTAACTGAGTGCCATATAAATTAGCCGCACAGCTTCGAGGACATCGTTAAATAAACTCTTCGAATCGAATCATTTTGCACAATAAATAAAAGCAAATAGCCACAGCAACAGCAATACCAATAACAAAAGCAACGCACATACGAACATTTCAGCTCTGGGATTTATGTTATATGCCTAACTCATCGAGAAATTCCCAATGGGGCTAAATTAGTTTAACTTTGAACGACAATAAAGAACGTGATTCAAATTTAGATTTAGTTATAAGAGTGTTCTTGGAATGTCTAATGCATTTCAAAGTATCTATATAGTATAAGTGATTGTAGTTCCACGAGTGTAATGCGATTTTCAAAAATTCCACTCCCAAATGTGGAAAGTAGGTGCAACTATTCACAATCTAATATCCTGCTTATATTGGATATAAAGGTCATCATAGCGCTTTCATCTGACAATACCGTCTGAGACGCCATCCCATTTTAGTGTTGACTAATATCCCACTCAAACAAACTATACAACACTGTTTCTTACGTTGATATAATGATCGACAGAAACTCGATCCCAATACTGTCAAATACTGTGTCAATTCCCACAAGTGTGCCAATGCGCTTTTCCATAATGACAATTTCCTGTCAGTACAAACTCACTCGGATAACACTTTTAGAACAGCTCCTTAGTAATAGACAAATTTTAAATTACAGAAAATATTAGAATCTCAAAATGAGTAAATGGGAGAATGACTAAACACATGGTATTGTCCGCAAAATCCTTCGTTTTATAATTTTTCCTATAGCGTGCTTAGAAGATACTTAATATATTTTGCTTAATTTTTGTGATTGGAATTAATTAAATTGAAGTTTTATTAGATTTAAACACCAATTAGATTTTTTTTAATATATTGATCAGTTCAGTTCACTTGTTATATTATTCAAAGTAATGGCCTGTTTACTTATTTCGTAATGGTTAGCAATGGGATGCCAGGGACAGCCAACTAACGACCACGTCCGTCTGTTAGTGAATTTACGAGTATAAAGCTAAGATTTGATATCTGTTATATGTATTAGATTAGCAGCATTGCAAATTTGAATATGATTAAGATCACTAAAAGTGAATACTTCGATTTGAGTTTTTGAAACAAACCATGATGATTCAAGCACGTATATGATTGATGTTTGGGAGATATCTGATACAGAATCTATTCAAATGTACAAACCTTCTAATTTAGGACAAACCTACAATACCTACAATAACCTAAAGGGTATATAACCTGCTCATGTTGAGAATTATTCCATAATGTTTAATGAGCCTTAGCGGCAGCAATAGCCAAGTCAATTTGAGCTGTTCTCCCATTTATTTTTAAGATAGAAATTTTGGAAAATAACTGCCAAGCCATATCAAATCGTGCCTAATATATTATTATATTATTTAGTGCATAAAGATTTCTCGAGTTGACGTGTTTCTTGTTAGTATTTTTTTCTCTTGATTTCAACATGCGCTCCAAAAATTGTATTCACAAATTCGAGTTCAGATAATAAGCATGCATAAAACCTTATCAGCAATTGTGCGCTCGTTCTACGGCGACAACGACACCCATTACCATCCCAACACAGCATCTAGTTGCTTTTCCGTTCACCTGCAACTCAATTTCCCAAATCCCTTACCCTGTTCCGTTGCCCATCAAAAAAAGCTGCAAATGAACTTGACTAAAAACATCACAGACTTTGTACACGCTCCCATGCGATATCGACCTCTCCCTCCCACGCAGTCACCCTCCCTCTCTCTCGCTCGCTTGCTGTGTGTACTATTTGTGACTCGACTCTGTCTCTGTCTGTTGCAGGTCTCATTAAGCATATCCATTCTGCTGTCGCTCACTGTGTTCTTCCTGCTGCTGGCGGAAATCATTCCGCCCACGTCGCTGGTGGTGCCGCTGCTCGGCAAATTTGTACTCTTCACAATGATACTGGATACGTTTAGGTGAGTGAATATCTGAATCTAAGTGTGACTGCGAGTGTGAGTGTGAGTGCGAGTGCGACTGTGAATATGAATGTGAATATGAATGATGTGAATGCGAATGCGAATGCGAATGTAAATTCCACGACGCGCACGCACTCATTCGATTTGCATGCCAACTGATAACGTCACACTGTAATGCCCAAATGGGCGTGTCTGTTCACCTGTCTGCCGTCTGTCCGCCATCGCCTGTCCCCTGTCGTCTGGTCGTGCCTTGTTTATGAGACAGCTGCCATGGCGGAACCGGATGCAAAAAATAAAATTGCATGCGCTACAGTTATTTTTCCTATTTGAATATCTATTAAACACGCATGCAGAGCGGGTCAGCTGCAGCAGCCTGGTGGCTTTGTCTCCTTATGGATGCCACTAAGTGTCAAGCCAAGATAGATCGGGGCGCTTCTCCCATTAATTCATTTTTATAGTATTTCCCTAAGCAGAGTCTCATAGATTTACCGATAATTATAATGCGAATAAAACGAATCGATCGATTAATATCGATATCAACTTCAGTAAGTTGCAGTGCAAAAAATACCCGCGAGCGGCGTATTGATCAGCTCTTCGCTTAGCTCACTCGCACTCGGACAACAATCTTTTTTTCGTTTCTTTTTCGTCTCACTTAGACCGCAAGTAATTGCTTGAGTGGAATTAAAGCGCGCGATGCTTCTTAAATTTCTACGTAATAATTAATAATACAATAATAAATAAATAAATAATAATTTAGTACACCCAAATTAGTTATATAAAATGTTTAGATAATTTTAAAGTTAAATTGTTAAATATAATTAAACTTTCTCTTAAAGAGGATCTAATTATATATATATATATATATTTTTTTTTACTTATTACTTACATTAAGAAAAATGAATAAAAAACCGCAAAAAAATTAAGTAAATATTATCTATCAAAGAAATTCCTTAGAGTATTTGCAAGACTTTTTGAATTAACTTATTCAGTCAATCAGTCATTCACTCACTTACTGAGTCTCAACTCGCGAGCGACTATTTTATTACTCCCGAAAAGACAATCGTTAAAAGAGTTCAACACGAAGAACTCAACAACATTGCTCAAGCGAATATCGAAGCAAAATAGAAAATAGTCTCTTGCTCAGAGTGAGAGCAAATCTTTTGCATTTTTTCGCTTATCTTCGGACATTGAGCGTAAAGAAAAAAAACACTCAATTGTTATTTGCAAGCTCTGATATGTATATACATATATACAATAATATTGAGGTCTGCTGCCTTCACTTCCAAAAAGATCTCGAGAGGCAAGTTAGGGTATCTGCGAGTCAAGCACTTTCGACTACAGTCGTAGATACCCTAACCTTCCTAAAGACATATATATATCCCATTTCCTATTGCCATAGTATCATGGTAGATTATAGGGTATCTCTAGGTCGCACATACCCGCAAATGACTTTTAAGTTTGCTTGGCGGCATGCCATGCATGGCCACAAAATGGACTGGACTTGACTTAAAACCCGTCTCGACTGGGACGGGAATGGAGACTGCGACTGGTGCGCTCGGCTCGCCAAGTCCAACTCCAAAAATGGCGCCGCAAATTTACAGCCATTTGCCACGCCCCCAGCTGGTGCACAAATAGCCGCCTTATTGTTGTTAAATACAAGTCGAGGCTGTCTCAGGTTGTGCAGAGGACAATGGCGCAGCCGGACTCCGACTTGAACCACAAATGATGTAATTAAGCCAATGGCCATAACACCAGCAGTCAGCCAGCAGCAGTCAACCTCAGCCAGTTTCAGCCAGAGTCTCCGCTTCTGCTCATGCCACGGCCTCTGTGCCTGTCTGGACAAAAGCTAATTAGACAGACGTGGGCGTCACAAGTTAATTAGCCGGACTAAAAGGCGCTGAGACGATGCTGACTTAAGCCCCTCTACACAGCCAGCCGCCAGACGCTCGCTAACCAACAACTGACTTTCCTTGTTTCTCCCTTGCAGCATCTGCGTAACGGTGTTGGTGCTCAACATCCACTTCCGGTCGCCGCAGACCCACACGATGGCGCCCTGGGTGCGCACGGTGTTCATCAATCAGCTGCCGCGCTTCCTGGTGATGCGTCGACCACTCTATCCGATCAGCGAAATGATGTAAGATCCTCCCTCTCTCTCTCTCTCTCTCTCTCTCTGTGTATACATATATAATATTTGCAGCAAGTCGTCCCGTCGCCTCATGGTGCGCACCTGCAACGGACTTGAGCTGAGGGATCAAATACCACCGCTGCCACCGCCTGTGGCTCTGTCCCGGTAAGTGAAACAGTCTTAATCCTCCCTCTTGAGTCTCTGTCTAAAGTCTGTTGTGGACTTCGTCTGCAGGATGCATCACAGCCCGAAGACCACGTCGCGCAGCACCTCGCCGCACCTGCAGCATCGGGTGCAGGCCATGAGCCTGATGGACGAGCTGGGCGCTGTGGGAGGCTGCGGTGGTGCGTCGACGATCACTGGGCACCTCAGCTCGCTGTATCCGCCGACCATCTCGACGGTCAACCAGCAAACCTCGACCACTTCCTCCCTTATTGATGCCCAGTACCACAATCAGTATCAGCAGACAGGCGGTTCGCTGCTGGACCATCCGCTGACACCGACCAAGTTCCGTCAGATGACCTCCACCTCCAGCCAGACGGGCCAAAACGGATCGGGTCATCACCATTATAACGTTGGCGGCGGATGTGGGGCTGGGCGCGACGGTGTCGCTGGCAAGAGCATCTCCACCTCAACCCTGGCGCACCAGGCCAGCCAAGTAGGTAGCTATCATTTGTACCGACAGCAGTCTAGCTGCTCGGCAAACTTCTCGCCATTGCCACTGCATGCGCATCAGGTGCATGCCTCGACGACCACCTGTGACCTGGGCCTGGGCGGTAACCACAATCCCAATGTGATAAAGTCCACGACGACGGTCAACTCGGTGGCCACTGCCTCCACGCTGGCCGATTCCTGCTGCAGCGGCACCATCCAGATCCATCAGGGCATGGGCGCCGGCGCCGCCTGCCAATCCTCGGAACTGCTGCATATGCATCGACCCACCACATCTGCCGCTGCCGCCGCCGCCGCCGCCGCGGCAGCGACATCAGCATCGACCACGGCATCGGGTGCCAGCACATCGGCAGCTGCTGCGGCGGCCGCGTCAGCGGCGGGTGGTATCACGCCGCCCCCACCACCCCCGCCGGCCTGTGATATACTGCCCGCCTGTCAGCGCGAAGGTGGCCCCCACTGCTGTTCGGGGCGTGGCAACGTACGCCAGCGCTGGCACACCTGCCCGGAGCTCCACAAAGCCATGGACGGCGTCACGTACATCGCGGATCAGACGCGCAAAGAGGAGGAGAGCACTCGGGTGAGTTGACAGCCAAGATGTTGCCAGAGTCCTTCAGCCCTCGCTAGAACACAGCGTGTGTAGTCAGACGGCAAATGAGGCTAAGTGAGGTCGCCTGGCAAAGCCCAAAGCCGCTTAGCATTTGCTGCAGCTTAGCCTAAGTCCCAGCCAGTCGCTGCCGCCGGCAATTGTCAACGGCGCGGGCGCGGGCGCGGGCGTGGGCACGGGCAGAGGCAGAGGCGAAGGGGCCCGGAAGGAGATTGGGTTATTGGGCCACAAAATTGGGCGTACAATGTTAATAGGCCAGCGTTGGCGGGTGCAATAAATTAGAACAGTCTTAGTCCTGGATTTATTCGAACATCAATAATCGATGGGCGGCGATGACACCTAACCGGGACAATGCCGAAGCAAATGAGCAGCCCGGCTGGCATCACGCCTTCCCATCGATAATGACGTTAACGGTAATATGCAGCAGACTGGTCAGCCTTGACCCTTGGATTGACCTCTCATCATGCATGGCCGGAGGTGGCGTCAAAACTTTTAATGACTTTTCATGCGCCTCATGAGCGTCGTCCTTAGAGTCCTTGCTGCGCTGTCCTCGTATACGTATGTACAAGTAGTTTGCCATGCCATAATGAATGTCTTCCGACAGCACAAATGCCAATAAAAGTATTTTATTAAAATTACGCACACATTCAATCATTATCGGAATGTCATGCTGGGCTTAGACGCTGCCACACAGCGCACGCAGCACGCAGGACATAACACGACAAGCCACAGGAGATATATATATGTGTATGTGAGAGTGTGTGCGTCCCAACAAGACATGGGACAGACCAAGAATAGAACAGTTGGCGCGCAGGCATTTACATTCTGTTGAAGGACAGGAATTTCGCGAGCGCACGAGTCTGAATCTGTGAGGCCCAACAACGAAATGCAATCGAGCCTCAATGATATCCTCTATACACACACGTCAGCAAGGACACTGACTTCACTGTGTGTGTGTGTGTGTGTGTGTGTGTGTGTGTGTGTCATGTCGTTTGAAATGATTCGAATCACTCGACGCTTGCCATAACCTGAGCCACTCACACGCCCAATAAGTATTCATTTCATAAAGACGCCCCAAAGCCACCCAAATCCTTTAAGTGACCAATCAGGTCGAATCGAATCTTCAATTATTTAAACATACAGGTTTGATAAAAGGACATCTTTGTCTCAAGTCGAATGAGCAAGGGCAGATTTCCGACAGGTGCCATGATTGTAATCCCATTGATTTGAGTGCTGATTATACCTTTAATATATATATATATATATATATATATATAACTGAGATGTGATAATTTCCGCCTATCACCCTCCCTATCTCTGACTACTTCTGACTTCTCTCCCTCTCTCTCTGTCTTTCTTAGCCCCTCACTACATTTGTATCTATCCATATATGTATATCTATATCTCTTTTCTCTTCTTTCTTTCTCTTTCTCTTTCTCTCTCTCTGTCTCTCTCTCTCTCTCTCCATCTATCTCTTTCTTTTTCTCTCTTTATCCAAACATCTCTATTCTATATCTCTTCCTCTCCAAATGTCGCCTACCCTCTGCTCTCGCTCCTCATCTCTGTATCTCTCTCGCTCCCTCTCATTCTTTTGAACACTTGAATAATTTTCCTTATTACAATCATTATTTTGTATATTATATGCTTTTTGTTAACAGGTCAAAGAGGACTGGAAGTATGTTGCCATGGTATTGGATCGCCTCTTCCTTTGGATATTCACAATAGCCGTGGTCGTGGGCACGGCTGGCATTATCCTGCAGGCGCCCACACTCTACGACACTCGCGTGCCCATTGACATCAAGCTGTCGGAGATTGCCTCCACGACGGCCAAGCCAAATGTGGTGAGGCCTGTGTTGTAAGTCCCACAAGGACCGAAACACGCACACACATAGACATTCACACATACACACACACACACACACACACAGAGCCAGACACACGCACATACAAACACACACATACATACACTCACAGTCACATACACATACCTATACATACATATATTCGTGCCCACATACGGACAGTCTGAAAAAACAAAAACAAGATGAGAATTTCGCATTTGTTTTACTTTTTTGTATCGTGACAACTGCAGCAATCACGAAAACAACAACAACAAACAACCAAACAAACAAAAACTATAACTATAACACAAATACGTCTATCGTAAAAAAAGTATTTGTTATATGGTGCATACATATGTATGTATATATGTCTGTACTTACGTAAATATATTTCATAGGTAAAGGAACGATATTGAAAAGAACCCTAAATAATTATTACTAAAATTGTACACTAATGTTTATCAAATACAACAACATCTACAACAAATGAAAGAAAAAAAAAAAAAGCACAAAAAAAACAATTAAGTACGTGAGGAACAAATTATACAAAGTTTGACCTCATGCTGTTCCAGAAATGATTGGATCAAATTTCTGATCAGTAAATGTTGAAAGGAGTCAGTTTTAAGAGATTGTTTGTTTTGATGTCGTTTTATGAACTAATAATCGTTCTCACACACATACATACACACATAAGTAAGTCAGTTCGTTAGCTGATCCGCGTATAAAAGAACTGATTCCTTTTTTGATTAGCACTTCGTTAGCTGGTTATCGATAAGCGATATCCTTGCAATTGAACTGTAATTGTCAACTGAACTGTAATTGATAATTGTTGTGTTCTGGGATGGCAGTTGAAATTTAAACAAATATAACATATTTTAGTCGAAATGTTACTTAGATAGCTAAAGTAAACCACAATCGCATACATACTTACATATATTTATATTTATATTTATATTTATATTTATATTTATATTTATATTTATATTTATATTTATATTTATATTTATATTTATATTTATATATTTTTTTGAAATTGCCAGAGGCGACAGTTGAATGCAGAATATGAGAGAATGAGTAGTTGAGCTTTCGAGCTGCAAATGATGCATGCAAATTAGTGCAAATAAACAGTGCACGGCGCGCCTTGCGGCAATTAGTTAGCACAAAGCTTTAGTTATTATGCCCAAGTGTGCGTGTTTCAAGTGTTGCCAGTGACTGTGCGTGCGCGTGTGTGTGTGTGTGTGCCAGTAACTGCATGTACATGTGCATGTGTACACACACACACACACACACAGTAAATAATCACCATTTTGAATTCAAATTCAATTTTAGCACACATCAGCTGCGCGCGCGTGCAACGCGCCTAATTGGCCGCAGCCGCCAATATTAACCAGCAACATGGCCGCAGATCAACAACAGTCCCATGCATCGCATATGCCTGCATGGCCTAGCTAAATTTCCTATGCCACTAGGCCAGTTTAAAGCCTGGCAATAGTTTTTTATTAGTTTCTGCCACACATACAAATGTGTGCATATGCTCACACACACACACACATGCATAGCTAAGTTATTATCATAGAAGCACTATTGCGCTGTCGTTGTTGTTGTTGGTGCTATAAATGAGCATGAGCATTTAATGTTCGGCACGTCGAGTACAAATCCTTTTCTACTTTCTTTTCGTATTTGTTTTTGTTGTTGCTGCCTCGTTCTTAGTGTATGCTCGACATTTTTTAATGCACTCGCGCCTCTCATAATTTATGCAAATTTGCAATTGTGCTGCAATTTTATGCGCACAATTTAGACTGGCTGACTACCTGGCCGAGCGGGTCACGTGCCAACAGCAGCAACAATAAAGACCAAAAGTCTAGGCGCCAAAAAAAGCGTTGCTCTGTCACTGGGTGTGCAGCGCTTGTAGTTGGCTGGATTTGTTTGGTATGCTTTGGTTTATTTTATTGCTTCATAGCTCGCACCATTCGTTTATCTACATTTCCGTGGGCAATAAAAATCAAACAATGTTGATTAAGGCCCGGCTGCCGGCGGAACAAAAAGTGGCTTTCAAAAACCTTTTTAAATCCAAAAACCAAACGACCCATGTTTAATGCTTAGCAAACGCGCGGGGAAATTTTAACAGCAGCACAAAAATGTCCCAAAGCAAGCTAACAGAACGCTGTTAAGCTCGTAGCAACCACATCAGCGCGCTGCTATTGCGCTATAATTAAGCCGTTTGTGGCTTAAGATCTAAAATATGATCGAAATCGATTATATACCATCCGTTATTTATATTTATTTCAAATGCAAATTAGCAAATGACGAAAATACCGCACAATCAAATTATTATTAGCATGTGCAATGCAGTAATATATTTAATTCGCATTTATTTTTAATAGCTAACGAATGCGGTTTTTGCGGCCTTTGAATTTGTTGTTTGCGATTATCCCACAGCGATAAATCATACGCGCACATAAAAATGGTTTTTAATTGCGCCAATTTTGGCAAATATTTGCCGTTGGTCGAGCTGTGAATATCTTTCGATGTTTGTCGTCTCGCGGCATTTTTCGTATTCGGGGTTTTCCGTTCATTATTGGCATCTTTTAACGTTCGGAAAACTTTAATTAAATGAAAATGCAACTGCACACAAAATGAAAAGCCATTAACCAATAACAAATTATTATTTTATGCCACTTATACTATATGCATGTATATGTGTGCCTGCTGGGCGAGGACACTGCACAGAGCGGCTATAAAAATTGCGAAAATGTTGGGAAAGTTTTTAAAACACTTTTAATGACGGGGCAAGCTCGCCTGAGCGACTCGCAGGCGTTCGTCTTGTGCGACTCGCTTCGTTTTTGTTTCCTTTTTATTTTCATGTACCCTAAGCCCCGTTGCAATGGGGTATATATATATATATATATATATATATATCATACACTATCAATATGTCTGTCTGTCTGTCTGTCTCAACTTGGAATCTATCATAAGCTATAAGAGCTAGGCGCATGCAATTTATTTATTTACAGCTTTAGCAACAATACTTATCGATAATTATCGATACTTATCAATTTTGGCTTTTAGCACATACCTTGATCAGTCAGGTGAGGCATGTCAAATTGATCGCATCTATTCTTATCATAATGAATATTTTTGATTTTAGCTAACGCTCTCTACTCCGGCTACAATTCCATACATTAAGCCTCTATCAATTAGTACAGTCTTCTGCTTTGGTGTACACGCGCATTTAGATGACGCTCAGTTATTCTCATTAGCAATGTTCATCCGGATGCGAAGTTAATTCGGGTTAGAGTAGGCGCAACATATACTAGGGCATGTGTGCGTGTAAGCTTAGTGCTATGTTCAAAGTATCTGCTAGTCGGGCATGCCCTACTAGAGCACATTTACTTGTTTTTAAATAGTTTTGATTTTCTTTTCGCTTTTTGTTGTTTTTTTTTTTTGTTATTTTTTACTTAACTTTGCTTGTCGCCTGGGCGGGCAGCTCGGGCGACATTGAGGCCCAACCGCAAATCATAATTGTTGTGGAAACAACAACAACAACAACAACAAGTGAAAGAGGAGGTGAAGCGACACAACAATAACAATAATACCAGCTGTGGCCAGCACAAAAAGGACATTAGCCTGGCTATCGCCTTGGCTGTCTGACTGCGCCGCGCCCAGCTATTACACACGCCCCCTCCAGGCTCCCGTCGCGGCCCCGCCAAGCACCGCCCCGCCCCGCCCCCCTTTAGCTGTCTGCTGCTTGTTATTGTAATTCTCATTGTTTCATGCATTTTTACCGTTTGATGCTGTGGGTCCTGGTGGTGGTCCTCGTCGCTGTTCCTTCCCTGTCCTGACTGTGATGCGTATCACAGAGAGTTTTGTTATAACTTTCCCGCTCAGCCACTGAAAGTATGTTACAGCATTTATCTATTGCCCTGAGACGCGCAACGCGATCTGCCTCCCTCTCGCTCTCGCTCTCTGTGTGGCAATACGAAAGCAATCATAAAGTTACAGCCGCCAAACTGCCTGCTACCCCTTGGGGCGCCATTTCCAAAAAAAAATAAATAAAATAAATAAAAGTACAGTCAGAGAGAGTCGCGCGAGCTCGAGACTTGTTTAAATGGGCCTATCTATAACCACCTAGATAGGCAGTGCGAGCGAGGGAGGGAGACTGTGAGAGAGTGCGAGAGGTAGCGGGAGGGACCGAGATAGCGAGAGGGGGAACTGACAAATTTATTGCTTGCTAATAGGAAAACAGTCCAAAAATGGACAAAGGACCAACTTTTGGCAAACGCCAAGCGGAAGTAAAACTGTTTTTCGACATTTTCTATTTTTTTTTTCGTTTATAAAAAAGGAGCAAAAATATGTTTTCAGCATAATTTCATTCATTATATACGAATTTTCATTGTTGCGCGCGTGCTGCTCAATTTCGGCGAGCTCATTATCATGCCACAACACCACCACCACCCCCACCCCTACCCTTTCTACCGCCCCAAGCCACAGTTCACCTTGGGCAAACATATTTTGGCTAATTTAATTTTAATTTCATTCGAAATGTTTTTCTCTGTTTCTGTCCGTTTGTTGTCTTTGAGTTGGTTGGTCTGGTCTGGCCTGGCTTGATTGTTAATTGGTAATAATAAAGCAAAGCAAAACAAATAACTCAAATTGAAGAAAATCGCGAGAAGAATCTGAATTTAATTGAAATTATTTCCCTGGAACTCAGCCCCAGGCTAGGCGCGCACTCTCTAAGTGATATTTGCCGGCATTTTAGGCTAAGCAACAACAAGGCACATAATTAACAAATATTTGAAAAAAAAAGAAAATTTTTACAAAAATAAGATTAAAAACGAATAACCAAAAAACAAAGAGAAAGAGAAAGTCAAAGCACAAATAGTTAAGAAATTCTGCTCTTCAACTGCCTATCACAATGACCGAAGCTGATCGCTATGAGCAAATGTGACATCGCACACAGCTACGTGGGCTGTGCCGGTTGGCCATCAACGGCAACAGCGTTGCCACATCGATGCAAAAGAAAATAATTTCATTGTTGAGCGAATGATTTACAAGCACAGCTTGCACATTGGCTTTCAAACTGCTTTTGAGTTTGTTTCCGTGCAACAAGTGGAACGGGCGTAGGAAATACATTCCACATTCCAATTAGCACAATTTCAACGCATCTAAATATCACTAAAATATATTGACGAGAAAAGTTGAAAGTGTTAAAATATTTTCTACCAAGTCGCAACATTTTTTCATTATTTATAATGTAAAAATAAAAATCAAGAATTGAGAGCAAAGTTTTTCGAATATTCATACTTAGGTACAGTCGCAAAAAATAATATATATATATATATATATATATATATATATATATATATATATTAATATATGTGTATTATCATGCGAAGAGCAACAATTTATATGTGCAGAGGGAGATATATAACAAATAAATATAAAATATAACACAAAATATAATAATTTAATATATAGTATATATTAAAATGAATACAAAAAAAAATAACAAAAAAAAACCAAGACATTTTTTTTTTAGAAAGTACCTTTAAATGCAAAATTTAAGCAAAACCAAACAACATGAAGCAGCAGAAGCGGAAGGAGAAAGAGGAAGAAGAACAAACAACTAACATTAATTTTAAACATAAATTTAATAGTAAAATTAAATGTATTATTGATAAGAAATGGTCAAGAAGTATACACAGCAAATTGTTAACAAAACTTTGAAAAATTGTTTTAAAAAACACTAAAAAACTATGAAAAACAAAAACAAAAACGAAAAAACTAAACAAATACGAATTGAATTAATTTGTAAGCAAAAAGAAAAAAAAAACAAAAAAAAACCACAAGAAATGTGAAAAATAAAGAAAATAAAAATATACTTAAACAAACAATTAAAAATAAAAAATAAAAAAAAACAACTACAAATTATACGATTTACAAAACCTAAAACTAAATTGTAAAAATCCCAACACTAAATATTTTTTTTTATAATTAAGTTTTGAAATGGCTTTGGCATGGCAACCGCATTCAATAGTCGAGTTGTTTGCCCAGCACACAATGCACACTCTATAAATCCACCCCTCACACAACCGCCCCCTCCCTTCACCTGACCGAACTCAATTCCACTTTCACTTCAACAAAATTTAAAATATATTAAAAACACATGAAAAACAAATAAAATAATAATAATACGAAAATCAAATACACTCTCTCAAATAATTTGTGGCACCAGAAAAAAGAAGAAAACACAAAATAAAATAAAGAAAAACATAAGAAAAAGAAAAACATAAATTTGTTCGTAAAGCTGTTTGAGAATTTTCTAAAAATGCAAAATGGCAAATTCACAGAGAAAAAGAAAAAAACTAAAATAAAAAAACAGGCAACAAGCCAAAACCAAAAAAAAAAAAAAAAAAAAAACATGAAAACCTAGAAAAAATTAAAAATAACAAACTTAGCAAATAGTGAAAACTTTTAAAAGAAACAGAAGAACACGAGCAAAAAAAAAACACGAAGATAGAAAATGGAATATAAACAGAACTAAAAAACAACAAAAGCGAAAACAAAAACAAACGAAAATGATAATATAAAAACAACAACAACTACTTATTTATAACAACAAATTAATGGAAAGTGAATGGAAACAAAAAAAAAAAACAAATGACATAAAAAACAAAAAAATTCAAATAGAAATTCTTTTCAAATATCAATAAAGCAAGAATATTAAAAAAACAAAACAAAAAGAAAAACAAACTAAAAATGACTTTTTAATCACTTTTAAAACTTAGTCCGAGTGCCTGACTAGGAGATACCCTATACATAGCAGCTGCTGCTCTGATCACTCTCAGCAAGATCAGTCCAGTTACTCAAGCCCAAAATAGCTAAGCAAAAAGTGTAAACTCTAGAAAAGGAGCCCATCAAAATCATTTTCGAAAAAAAACCAGAATAATTCTAAATAGGTATAATTCCGCCAGGCGCATCACAGTTTGACGTAAAACGACAAATCTAGCGGGGAATAGCTAAATATATATACTGTATATTACCCAATAAATAAAATAGGGCTTTGGCTTTAGGATGGAATCCACCTTCCGGCTTCCGCATTCCGCATTCCGGCTGCCCATTTTCCTGCTTTCCCCAAAATTGAAATAGAAATAGTCAGAAATAGTCATAAGAGAAACCCACACAATAAATTTCAAGCTTCTATCATTAAGAAACTTTGAAGCCAAACTATGTAAGAGACCGAAGAAGGCGTGGCAAAAAAATCTCATAAAACCTCAACCTATTCTTTAGCGGAAGTAAGAGCCGATTCGAATTGTCTGTACTTACGTCCATATTTGTCCATATACAAAAGCAAGAGATTTGTAATCCTAGTAAAATGCGTAGATCAAAGTTGATCTCAAATCATTTATAACTTTCAGAATGCCTATGAAATCTTTAAGAAATCGATCGATACTAAAATCGATAACATGATTGATTGAATATTGATTATGATTATATACATACATATGTGATATCTGTATAGGTAAAATAGGTCTCACACAAAACAAGAGGTATGAATTAGGAGAGGTCAACAGTTCATAGTGCACAAATTACAATTCTCAGTAGATGCATTCAGATCGACTAAGCAGGCCATGCTGATATAGAGTACATTTATAGTATATATAATAGATATATCTGTTCACTCATTTGCGACAATTAATTAAACAATACATTGGGATTTCAATTTGTTAATCACTTTATTAGAATTGAACTATAAATTTATAGAAATTTCAATAGGTCACAGCGGAAAGAAGATGAACTATTTGTAGAGCTAAGGCGATCTATAACCTACTGCTATATATATTCATAAGTACATAAATAAGTATTGCTGTAGAGCTCACTAGGCGTGAGCTATTTTTGATAACTAACTAGGTACTAGAGAGACAGAGAGAGATAGAGAGAGACAGCGATAAAGAGAGAGATAGAAACTGCGAGAGAGACTCAAGGAAGAGTGAGAAAACATGTGTCGAATGTGTGCGAATCGCGTGTCTTGTGTGATGTGTTTGTTGTTCATTGGTATGTTGCACATGTGCTATATGTATATATATATATATATATATATATATATATATATATATATATATATATCATATATATATATATATATATATATATATATATAAATATAGGCATTAGGATGCGTGCTCAAGACTTGGGAGGTAGTTGGGAAATGTAGAGCGTCAAGCACCGTGCCGTGAAGCTTTGTCTTTTTTAAGTAGAAGAAACAGATTTTTTTTTGGTTTTGTGCAGTCGAAAGCAGAATCGAGTCAATTCAAGGTGAGCTCCTCGCTATCATCCTCCGGTTCGGCGCCGCGACCCTCGCGTATGCGTTTCAATTTGCGCTTCAGCATCATAACGCCTAGAAAAGATGTTCGTTAACTTGGCATAGCTTTTGCCGAATGTGGGGAACATACACTTGATGGCCTGATAGGTCTTGGCCGAAGCTGATTCAGTGGCTGGCAGAGGATTGGAGGTTGCTTTGTCATGAGCCAGCTTAACCTCAAGATAGGCCCGCTGTAGCGTCTTGTAGTGCCGATACTCGCTGGTGTCCTTGATGAGGATGCATCTGCAAGGATCAGATGAGAAATGAGCTGGGATAGTAAGAGAATTTCCAGTGCTTGCTCACTTGGCCGCTGAGCCCTCGCCCGAGCAATCAGATGGCGACGTATGATAGATCTGATGATAGAAATACTGCAACACCGGCGAGTTCCAGATGGCCAAGCCATACCACACCCAGATGGCCACGTTGAGCGGCAGCTTGAAGTTCTTGGCGAACAGCGTGGGTATGAAGTAGTTGAAGGGCAGCAGATTGATGTGCACATGCAGCCAGGCGGCAATTCGCAGACCCATAAACACTTGATAGACCAATCGATTGCGATTCGAGTTCTGCAATGCCAACAATGAGAGGCATTCCGCTAGTATATTGTACAGACCCAGCGTGAGATTCAGGCCAACAAAATAGTTCTCATATCTGTGGATGACGAAGGCAACAAAGTCAGATATGTATCTGGAAGGACGGCTAATGCTCGCCACTTGCCTGTAGACGTCGATGGCGATGAGGGCGGACAGATAGAGACCCTTGGAGGCGGTCTCCAAGAAGTCGGCCTCCTTGAAGTCCAGCATGGCCCCGTGCAAGTAGAAGGTTATTATGAATATTGAATAGAATTGAAACTTCTCATATTGATGCGAGCGATAGAAGATTAGATTGTCGGAACTGTGGAAGAGCGAATAACGACCCTGATTCTTCATCAGCTGCGGCAGTATCATGAACTCATTGTAGAAGTGCAAAAAGAGACAGCAGGCGCCATAGAATGCAATATTCCATATCAATCGAGCGAACTGTTTGCGCTTGAAGTATTTCACGTTTGAAGATTTCAAAAAGAACTGCAAATGAACCAAAGAAGAAGAGCGAAAGCCAATTAGTCGCCGATCACAGCGGATACTTCCCGGTGCAAGGCAGAGCATATACATATATAAGCGTACATATATACATATATATATTTATGCGAATGCATATATATAAATATATATGTACATGTATGTGTATGCATGTGCATGTGGCTGAGCTAGGCTCGAGTGTGGTTTGTTTTGTTGCTTGGAACGTTTTTAATCTTTATAGTTGTTGGTCGCGGCAGTCGGTCGCATGTCTTATCTTAACGTCGTCGCTGCCGCTGCCAGGGCCGTCGACGTCGTCGGTTTACATCTGGCTACCGACTATTTATAAACGCCAAAATAATTGGGCACCAACAGCAAACAGCAGCCGGACGCCGTGCTGTCGTTTACTGCTGCTGCTGGTGGTGCTGCTGGTTCTGCTGCTGGTAGTTCAGCTCACCTGGAAGACACGCTGAAATCCACAGAAGCCGCAGGATAACGCTATAAATATCCAGAAGACCGCATTGATCAGGTAATGCAAGTCGATGTTTTGTACGAGCGCGTCGAAACGATCGTTCGTAATTAGATATTTGAGCGGCAAAAAGAAGTTTCCGATTTCTGCCCAATAATCCGGCGGACCGGCCTTCATATCCAGTATGGACATTTTGGGGTCGTTGCGGCAGCCGCTGCCCCACAGCAGCAGCTA
Organism: Drosophila fulvimacula; assembly: GCA_035045555.1. NCBI lineage: Eukaryota > Metazoa > Arthropoda > Insecta > Diptera > Drosophilidae > Drosophila > Drosophila fulvimacula. The sequence goes on along the minus strand of JAWNOX010000018.1, from coordinate 1,405,366 downwards.
GCAGTGAGTGGATTGGCCACAAGCGAAACTCAAAATTTAAACGCTTGCCATGCAGCGATTCGGTTGTCAACCTGAGACGGATGGGTGTATTTATAAACAGTAACAAAGTTTTTTTTTGTATATTTATTTACGTGCCTGGTACATGACAGTCGACTATCGATATGTGTTCTGACAATAGTTGTGGCGATATATCGCCACCCCAACTGTGCTATCGATTGCTGCTGTCAAACTGCCAACTTGTGTGCAGGTGCACAGCTTGTCAGAATTTAAATTCTGCATTAACATTCAAATTCAAATTTGTATGGAATTAGTTATTTCTATTGCAGTAGAATTTTGACAAAATGGAAAAGTCTTCAGTTTGCCAAATTGTTGATTACCCAGAGGAACCTATCGCACTGATCCACCAGCTGCTGGACGCAGTTAAACAAAAACGCCCAGGCGCACAACAATATATGAACTTGGCTACCGTTGACGATGAGTTTTCCGTTCTCAACCGTACTGTGCTGTATCGCGGAATAAGCCCCGACAAGTGCATTATCTACGTTACCCAGCGTTTTACACGAAACTATAAGAACATTAAGGCCAATGCCAAATGTGGCCTTACCATCTTACTGCCGGAGGTAACACTGCCATCGGAAGGGACCACATCCTACATCTGGCAGATTCGCCTCTTGGGCGCTACCGCTGTAGAGCTGCCCGAAGACGAGCTGGATGCATGGTGGAACAGAGAGTTGCTATCGGCAAAAATACGTGACACCATCTTTCCCTGTGGCCAGCCGGTGGACTATAATGCGCTCAAGAGCAAACATGATAAATTCCTTAAGGAGTACCGCGAGAAAGGAGTGCCGCTGCAGCGTCCCCCCACATTGTAAGTGCTTGGAGCTGTCGAAAGTATTTCACCTTCACAATCTCGTACATCATCTCCAAACAGCACCGCCTTCAAGTTCGAGGCTCAGCGTTACGACTTTCTTAAAGTGGGCGTGGACCAGATCGCTGATCGGTTGCAATACCGCCAACAGGAGGATGGCAAATGGGAGTCAATGCATGTATCTACCTGAACCTACACCTGGGCGACAAACACATCCAGCTCTGTGTGACAAACACATCCAACTACATACATATATGTATTTTACTCATTTTTATTTTTATTCAACTAGCATTTGCAGTAGCAAAACAATTGTTCTCAACAAATAGAAACAAACACTAACACTAACTAAATGTCCTTTGTTTTCTTCTCCTTCTCTTTCTCATACGCATACAGTTAAAGTAGTTAATAAATATTACACAAAACAGTAAAAAAAAAAGTTGATTATAATAATACATAATATTAGATTAAAACATGCAGTTAAGTTATGATTAAGGTTGCTTCTTCTTGCTTTTTACATAATACACGTTAGTTTGCTTTCTTTTTTACAATAAGTCGAAGCAATGATTCAGGTAACTCTTGGCGTCTACACCGCATTCACTGTCTCCCGTATCCAATCCGCATTGGAGGCAATCTTGTCGTACATGCGGGGCCGCTCGACGCCCGTCGGCCCACAAGCAATGCGCCAGGAGGAGACGCCAATTAGTGCCCATTGATTGGTGCCCGGTATGAGGCATTGGACGGGTGCGCCAGAATATTCCTCTTGCTGCAAGTAGACAATATTTTTTTTAATATTTCAATTTTATTATATGTACATATGTACATACTTATGTATACGTATGTATGTATGTATTTATATTCAATTACTACGCACGCAACACCCTGTTTATGACAATTGTGACGTCACGTAGCAATCGCGACATGCAGCGACACGTTCAGCAAAAAAAACAACAGCAAAACAAAATATAATACATACATATGTATGTATATATGTACATATGTATGTATGAGTAACGGCATATCAACAAGGCGAATATGCTATCTCTTTCTCGTATATACTCCAAATGCAGAATAGCACGAGCCCACACTCACACAAATAGCAAATGCTAGAAACATCCCCGAACAATGCGTAGCTCTCTTACCTACACTTAATAGGACAGCAGCAAAAACAATTTGCACACAGGCTGCAGCTGCAGTGCAAGATCGAGCAGGCGCTCTCTCTCTCTCTCTCTCTTTATCTCTCTTGCCTGCTGATGTGCATACATATAAAAGGCAATAGCGCGCGCCAAACCTCCGTTTATTCGAGCGTCGGCATTGCAAGTGAGCGAACGAAACAAGGAGTCATTCAGTTTTAGAGCGAAAGAAGAGGAAGAAGAAATTAACAGTTAAACGTAGTGGAGCGCAGGTGTCATTAACTAATTTCAACATGTTCGACATAAAAAACTGCCTGAAGATCAGCTATCAGGGCGAAGTGAGTTTCGTCATCTGCGAAGCGGGCAGCAGCTACGAGGAAATCATTAGCCAAGGTAAATGGAGTTTTATTTTTTCCTCTTTTTATTAAACTGGCAACGGTAACGTTTGTCAACTCTTTCTCCTTGTTCCTAATAGTCTGTGCTCGCTTTCACATACCCGAAACGCAGAGGGCTGGACTAATGCTAACCAATGGCCAAGGTTATGAGTTCGAGAAGCACCTATTGGAGTACTTTTTGGTGCTATTCCCCTGCCCGGAGCTACTGTTCCAGCTGCGCGTCAACTGGCAAAAGCTCCGGCGTGCCCTAGTCGAGGAGCCCGTCAAGCGCAGGCGCTCCACAAGCGACCTAGTCAAGGCCCAGCCACGATCTGATCCCGATCTCACAGCGGATTACGCGGCGGTGCCTGTGCATCGTCAGAATTGTTTTATCGGTGCATTGCCTAGCAGCCAAAAAAGTCGCCATCTCCGGCAACAACAACAACAACGACAACAACAACAACGACAACAACAACAACAACAACAACGACAACAACAACGACAACTACAACAAATGACTTCAGTGATTTTACGTAGACTTCGACCGGAAGAAGTACAGGCACATATTGAGCCCAAACGGATGCGTCTTGAGCTAAGCAACAAGTCCCGACGATCGGCTTCCAGCGCGGGCCCCACTGCATCCCTGTTAACAGCGCAACAAAAGCGCTTCATGCGCATCTAACCAACAACAAGGAGCAACTAGTCTGTGTCCCTGACCAAGACAATATTGTACATAAAATATAATTTTTTGCATTTAACATTAAGGTTGGATCACAGTTCCTCGCACATTCACACATGTATATGTACATACAAAAAGGAATCCAACAATAAAAATTCTGTTAAATATCCAATCAGACAATAATAATATTAACATTATTTTTTCATGTGTACATACACATGTACTATATATGTATGTACATATGTATGTATGTATGCAGAGGTTACATACATACGTACATACATACATATGTACATACAAGTAACTGTTTTATTTGTCAGACAATTTTCGGTGCATCTCCATGCGACTGCTGTGTGTGTGCGTAAGCTTGTGCGTATGTGTATCTGTGCATATGCATGTGCCTACATGCGTATGCGTGCCTGGCTGTCTATATGTGTAGGTTTGTATGTATGCATATGTTTGTGTTTCTATATATGTATATATGTAAAGCTGTGTGCATTGTGTGTGTGCGTATAGAACGGTGTATATACATGTACATATACATATACAGACATACATGTACATATATATGCTGGCTGTACTCGATTTTTGATTATTGAATTCTATCGACCTACAGTGGTACAGAGCTTATTTAAAATTTCAAACATTTTGAAAATAATTGTAAAATAAGGTTAGCTAATATTTTATAAATTAAATTATTAGACTTGAATATACTTTTTTATAACTCTATTGGCTTAGATATTTTAGGTGTCCATATTTTGTTAAGATTATGGTTAAATAAACTCTGAACCACTGTATATATTAGATTTTCTAATTTTCAGCATATTTTCAGCATAGCCTGAAAAGCCCCATTGCAAATAGGATTCAGTTTTTGAAAGTGTATGCACAGGCAGAAGGAAATACAGTGAAAGCTCTATTTACGGACAGCTCCCGCAGGCGAACATCTCCAGTAGCCGGACGAATTTTACAGTCCCAACATTTTTCGAATGATTTTCATACAAAATCCGTTCCCGCAAACGGACGCATCATGTCATCTCCCGTAAGCGGCTGTCCGGCCACGGGAGCTTTCACCATATGTGTACATACATATATGCCAATAAAAAAAATACATACATACATATATATATATATATATATATATATATATATATATATATATATATATATATATATATATATATATATATTCTAATATATAAAGTACTATATACACATACATACATACATATATATTCTTGTATACCCTACGAATTTTTTTTTTGTTTTTATACCCTGAACCCATTGAAAATGGGAAATCAAGGTATAATGTTTTTGTTAAAATGTATGTAACAGGCAGAAGGAAACGTCGTAGACCCCATAAAGTATATATATTCTTAATCAGCTTGACGAGCTGGGTCGAACTAGCCCTATCCGTCTCTCTGTCCGTCTGTCCGTCCGTCCGTCTGTATGAACGCGCTGATCTCGCGAAACACAAAATCTAGAAATCTGCAATTTGACATGTATACTCGTGAATACCATACGCAGTACGAGTTTGTTTTTTTTCGATAACTCATCCCGTTTCCGAAGTATCGATAAATTTCGATAAATTTGCTTTCATTTATGTGACCCATTAAAGCTAGAGACTTCAAATTTGCTGTGCAGATAGGTGTAGTGAATGCGGACAATTTGTAGTTTTTGGATTTTAGATGCCACGCCCCCTTCGCCCCCAATTTGCAAATCCCGTATTTCAAATACTAGAGACTTGTGCTTTGGCAAATAGACACATATGAATGTGTCACACTGAATGTGTTCACACTGTGAAAATTTGATTAAGAAAATCCATCTACAAAAAAAGTTATTAAACACTTAATTTCCCATATCATAGGCATATTGCGGCCCGACCGCAGTCGCTGCTCAGTTAGCAGAGCGCGTGCTCATATTACGTTCGTGTGCGTGCGTTTGTGTGTGTATGTGTTGCTTGCAACTAATGAATCTATGATCTACTACTTGCCACGCCCCCAATAGTCTATATATTCCTCATTTGATAACTCCAACTCCAACTCCAACTTGAACAACTTGTAAGGACCCAATATACTACCTTCTGCTCTTGGTGGGCGAGTATTAATAGTGGATATATTATATTATATATCTAATATATTATATAGCTCAGTGGTACTCACCGTGCAGTCGTATTTCTGGTAGGTGGCCTCCATGCACATGGAGTTGACCGTGGTTATGGAAACGTTTTCGCAGGGCGCCATGTCCCCTATTTTGAGCTGGACCCGCTGCAGGTGGTCGCGCTGTCGGGACCAGCCGAGCGTGTTGCAGTTCGTCCAGATCTGCTCCGGAGCACTGGGCGGTTTGGTAGTCTTAGACGCCTGCGAGGCGGAGGATGGACCATAGTAGTTGACCTGTGGGGCGCTGTCTGGCAGCGGATAGGCGCCCAGCTGTGAGTGTTGATCCTCATCATCCAGCAGGCGTTGCAGGGCCTCGGCACGCGGCATTTGTGATGCGGCAGCCTCGGCCATTAGATGGTCATAACCTATGTTATCTTCACGCTCTTCGTTGCTCTCATCAGCGCCTTCGGGCTGCTCCTGCTGCGAGGGTATGAGGAAGAACTGTTGTGTCTCCTGGGCCAGGCGGCGCTGCGAGTGCGGAGCAGGTGGCGCCTCCAAGCGCTCGGCCACTGGGACATAGGCTCGCCGTTGTATTGGCGTTTGCTGCTGCTGCCGTTGCAGTGCGTCTGGAAGGCAAATGGGGCGCACGTGATCTGAGAAGCTGACTGGCGTCTCCAGGCGCACCAGTGCAGCTGTGGAGCCCTCGACGGGGCTTTTGATCATGCCAATGATGCGACGTCGCTGGGTCCACGGCGCTTTCGCGGACAGACGCACTGCACCCACTATGGCCATCCAGGTGGCCCTCGGTTGACCCTGGAAACAGCTCTCCGTGGTCAGTACCCAGTCCGCCGATATTAGCGTTCCGTCGCACACGTGGATATCCTCGCGGAACAGTGCCACCAGCCATGGCCAATCGCCCGGAGCTGACATCTTTGGCAGGGACAGATGCTGCTTGGCATTGGGCAGCGCCGACTGCACTCCGCAGCGCAGATCGCCACAGCCCACGTAGAGCACCTGACGCTTGGGACAATGGGTGCGTATGAAGCTGATCTCCGGCGCATGCGGATCTAAGACACGCACATAATCCGACAGCTGCTCCGTATCATTCTGTACATCAAAGATCTCCACAGATCTGCCCAAGCAGAAGAATTATCGTTATTTCTATGTATTTCAAATTGATTATTTCGTTAAAAACGACTTTGCATTCATGGCGTTGCCACCTGGCAGTTAAATTTAAATTGATGGCACAGGCCTTGCCAGATCGTTAGCCAGTTGATGGTGTTGCCAGACAAAAGTTTGTGAAAAGTTAGTTGAACTTTTGTTCAAATAGATGCACTTACTCATAGCCCAGCGATTTGCATAGGGATTCCGAGACAGTCTGACGTACAACCAGCTTGGCATCACCCTCTAGACCCTCAGCGCATAGCTTGCCAACAGTGCCCTTCTCAGAGAACACTGCATAGCCGGCGGCGTGGAAGCGCGGCAGATACGGCACCCAAGGCTCCGGCTGCAATAGATCCGCGGCCAAAGGAGCTATCGAGACTGGAAGAGAGCAACAGAACATTTGCAAGTTTAGCTAAATAAGATTTTCCTAGATTAGTCCACCAGCTACTTACGGCAATCCTTTTCGTCGGCGCCATCTGGACAGTCAGCCTTGCCATCGCAGCGCGCCTTGCGCGGCACACAGGCTCGCCCACGTCCACAGTAGAGTGCGTTGGGGGCACAAAAGGCGCAGCTGCGCTCATCAGACAAATCCGGACAGTCCGCATAGCCATCACAGAGGCGCGGACTCTGGACATTGCTCTGCATGTCGCCCACGCAGTGAGGTTTCTGCTGGCAGGATTGCGTGCCCGTTGACTCCGGGAAACGTTCGCAATCGAAGTGCTGGCGGAAGCGGGCGGGCAAGCGTCCTCCACAGCCGGCCATGAACGCCTCACAGTACTCGCGGCAAATGGCGCCGGGCGTCGGCTCCTGGCTAATGCCATGCGACTCGCAGGGCGGCTGCAGCAGGCGGCAGACAAAGTCGTAGGCCTCACGGAAGCACTCGCCGTCGACCAGCTCACGGAACACAATGACATCGTCCACCACCTGCTCGTAGCTCGCATGACCCAGCAGATTGGGATACGTGGTCACATTGTAGCCCACGCTGCGGCAGTAGTTCAGCTGCAGCGGCTCGCAGCGGCGCGGCACTGGGCGTGGGGTAGTGGTTGTTGGCTCCGTGGTCTCGTCGTGGCCACCCAGCGGCGAGCTGGACATGATGGGCTCCTCGATCAGTCCGGTGGTCTCCTTAATGGTCACGCTCGACACATCCACCGTCATGTTTGCAAAGTGCCGACTGTGCGCGTCGCTCAGCTCCTCGTGGAACAGCGCCAGCAGCTCTCCGCTGCTGACGAGGCCCGCATACGGATCAAATATCATATTGAAATGAACCACAATGTTGTTGTTGTCCTCGCTGCTGCAAAGGCATGAACCTATGTATCGGCATTTCCTCGTCTCTTTTCGGCTGAGATAAGACTTACCCATCCAGAGCCAGAATCTCGCTGCCCTCGTAGGCTTCACGTAGATCCGAGCGCCGTAGCGTTAGATTGATGCGCTCCCGATAGTCGCGTGCCTTGTGCTGGAAGCGCAGCGAGTTCTGATTGGCCAGCTCCATGCTCCACTTGTCGTTGAGCACCATGAACTTGCCGCGGAACACGCGATCCGGCAACGGCTCTGGCCGAAAGTAAGTGTCTGCAATGGAAGGTCAGATTACATCCCGCCCACTTGGTCAGGCTTCGCTACTTACAGCCCACGTAGACAAAGGCGCCCGCCACCAGCAGAGCAATGAGGAAGCCGGCTATCACAGCGCAGCCGCACTTCTGACTGTCGCCCAGTTTACGCCGTGTGAACCGTATATCCGAATCGGTCGATAGCACGGACTCGGACTTGCGGCGCAGGCCGTGATGGCCATGGTTGTGACTGTGGCTGTGCATGTGCAGGTGATGCTGTTGCTGTGCCAGATGTAGCTGCTGATCCTCTCCAGCCCCAGCCACAGCCCCAGCCCCTCCTCCAGCTCCAGCTGTTACCGTTGCTGCCCCAAGTCCGTTGCCATTGGTGTGGGAATGATGGGGCTTGTGGTGTCGCGTACAGCGTGTGTTGTGGAAGACCTTGGCCGGCTGAGAGGCAACTGTTGTCGGCAAGGCGCCGTTGCTATTGCCATTGCCATTGCCATTGCCATTGCCATTGGGATTGGGATTGCTTTGGACGAGGCCCTACAATATATATGTCGGTAATTAGTGAGACATAAATTTGAAATTGTTCAAGATTTCTAGCGGCCATGGACCACTGGTCAATGACCACAAAAGCGCCTTAAAATTAAACGCTTTGATTTTGCGCCAAATCATGCCGCTAAATCAACCAACGAAACGAACGCGCCATCACGCCAAGTGCCCGGTGCCATGTGCCTTGGTAATGAATGAATGCACTTGAGCAAGTTAATAATAGTTATATTTTTACGTTGTTCACTTTGCTGCGGCGCATGCAAATGCACAGCAAATGCAACGTTTGCATGCAACGGAGAAAACCAAGGAAGCACGGCGCTTGAAATTTCATTTTACGCAAATTAATTACGGAACCAATTTGCCTCGTTGCAATTTTATATTTTTTGAAAACGATAGGCGATAAATTACAGCTGTCTGGCAATATCGAAGGATCAATAATCAGCTTATTTAGTTCATTTAGTTCATAATTTGAAATAGCGAACTACGTGTGCAGGTACTGGGCGATAACGATAAATTGCAGCTGGCAGCATCCAAGGATCTTTAGATGTAGTTCATTTAGTTCATAATTGGAAATAGAGAACTATGAACGAAAACAACGCCTACAGAATAAGCTAGACTATTTAGTTCACAATGTTAAATAACGGACGAAAGATTCAGATAGAGGGAATACATGCGGTCGGTTATGTTGCAATTGTGAATGTGCCACGGTACAGAGAACATACAAACAAATACACACACACACACACACACACACACACACAGTGTATGCACATAAACACAATTTAGAAAATTAATTAAAGCGCAAGTAAAGCAAAATAATATAGCAACTGACATGACGGGAGGGCCGGGCCGGGCGGAACCGAGCCGGACCGCTGGCGGTAAACAGGTCGCGTTGCGGCCTACTTTTCTCCTCGAGATGCTGCCGCCACCGCCACAACGAACGTATGAAGCTACAGACATACATACATGTATGTACGTACATGCAGACATAATAATAAACTAAATGAGCAGCAACAAGCTCAAAAGTGTAATTAAACTTTGCGAGCAAAGAGAGTGCGTAAAAGGTTTCCTCATTTCATAATCAACATCTGCGTTTATTGACCATGTCGCACATTAACAGATCGCACACAGAGACACACACACGCGCACATTAACTTATTACCTCCATTTGCATTTGTCTGTTGGAATTGCAGCACTCGCCACTCGCCAGTCACCACTCTCTCCCTCTCTCTGTTCATCTCTCTCGTTCTCCCCCCCCCCCCCCTTCGCTCGCTTATTAATGTCAGTTAGAGGAGTTAGTCAAAAGTCACTCGGCCGCATAACGGGAGCGGAGAGCGCGCACGTGCAAGCTACTCATGTTACCTCACACTTACATGCACACAGTCGCACCTACATATACACTCGCACTCGCACTCACACTTGTTTCCTTCTTTCTTTTGCAGCTTTATATTTTCTTCTCTTTAATTATTGCACTTCATTGCGCAAACTAAATTATATCTACACACACACACACATATATATATATATATATATATATATATATATATTTTTTTTTTTTTTTTTATGTATATATTTGATTACATTTCCGTTTAATTACCTTCCAATTGGTTTTGCCGCCATTTGTTTGCATCTCCTTGCTTTTGTCTTTGCTGCTGTTACGATTATTGTTGCAATTGTTATTGTTGTTGTTGTTGCTGTTCCTTTTGTCCGCTGCTGTTGCTGCTGTTGTGCCTGACGTATTTGTTACTGTTGTTTCCGTTGAATTTTTGTCTGCATCGCGAGATTTTTTGATCTGCAAAAATACAACAACAAAAATAAATAAATAAATAAAAATAAAAATAAAAACAAATAGAGGAAAAACATACATATATTTTAAATAAATTGATGTTAGTAAATTTACAGATATGGTAATAGCAATAACACGAACAGCGCCAACAGGTGCTAATTGTACAAATTTAACACGCCAAGCGAGCGTTTGGCTAACGGGTTCGGGTTCGGGTTCGGGCTCGCTTGAGCCATGACTCAAGGTCCACCTTAAGACAACTGCTCCAGTTAGACTGAGCGTGTGTGTGTGTGTGTGTATTGTTTGTATTTCAGTTAGCAGTTGACATGCCAAAACATTACAAACATAACATACATGTACACACCTACATACACACATACATACAGCTCTAGCAATGAAGGCCCATAAACGAAGCCAATGTCAAGCGATCAGCGCCCCAAAGCGACATCGACAGCGACGGCGACGATGACGACGACGCTGGCGCCAAAAAGAAAGAAAGTTGCGGCTGCGTTTCCCTTGCTCATCTTTTCGTTTACTCACACAAACACACACACACACACACACACACACACACACACACATCTATATATATGCACATATTAACATATTTTGGCGTCGCGGCTGAACTTTTATTTTCGATTCGGCAACTTTTACTTTGTCGCTTGTTATGTGTTGCTATCAACATTTTGCATCAACAATGGCTGAGCGACACCAAAAACAGCAGCAGCGGCGGCAGCAGTGGCAGCAACAACCTATGCCACGTTTCGTTTTCGCTTTTCTTTCACAAGACTAATTAGGAAAATTCATTAAAATCCAAACACACTCACACACGTGCACACACACATACACACACACACGCCAGCATGAATGCAGCTTATAAACATGTTTGATCGCAACATGTTGCCAACGCACTGTGGAGCGCCCGACATATTTAACTTGAAAAGTTTCAAATTTAAGTCAACCAACTAATTAAACTCGGTTTAAACAAAAAAGAAAAAAAAACAGGCAAAAAATTTGAATTCCCGCATGTTAATAATATTTATGCATGCAAGTCGTATCTCAAGTCGTGGGAAGTATTTACGGCTGTCGCCCACTGTGTATTAGCGCTGCAGCGTTGCCGTATCGTCTTTTGGGGGACACCACCACCAACTACAACAACAACATTAATGAACAGAAAAAACCAACAAAACACTTTCATTTCGCTGACGACGTAGCCGCATTTGTTGTCTTCTTCTTCTTCATTCGCCTTGGCTTTGCATTTTTGACTGCAGTTGGCACGAAAATTCGCTTTCGCTGCGGAACCAGACAAACAACAACAACAACAACAACAGTAGCAGCAGCAGCAGCAGTGTCGACAAATATTGCAAACAATTCGAAATGCGCTTCTTCTTCTTTTTCTTCGCCTTCTGCTTCGTCTATCATCCCAATGACACTTGTCAATGGCAAACGAGTTCGTGGCCTAAGTCTTTTGAACTCTATTGAACACTGCACTTTCACAGCTGCTCCTTTGCTGCCAAGCGGGTCACGGGGAGGGGAGTATTGGGCGCAGGGTCTGCTTCTGTCTGACCCCCATGCCACAAACGAAAGTTGCAATTCCAATTTCTTTTCTTCTTCTTCAAATAGTGATTCAATGTTGTCGCAGCAACATTTTGAAGATGCTCAAAGCATTGTATGCACCGAAAATATATAAATTTTGATATTTGTATTTATATTTGTATTTAAATTGATTTTTTTTTACTATTTTATTACGTGTTGATTTTAAATATATTATTTTGTACTTTGTGTTTGTTATTATTAATTATTTTTAAAATTTTTTTATTTTTGATTATTTTTTTTTATAATTTATATCCATATATATATATATATATATATATATATATATATATATATATATATATATATATATATATATATATATATATATATATATATATATATATATATATATATATTTTTTTTTTTTTTACATTTATTTATTTTATTTATTTACTTTAAGATTTTTACTTTAAGTTGATTATTTTTATTTTGTTTTATTTAATTTTATTTATATTTACGTTTACTTTACTTTCTTGTAATTATTACTCATAGTGTTGTTTCATGTTTATATTTATTTCTGACTAATTTTAATATTTAAATATATAGTTTGAATGAAATAGTTTATATATAGCTGCAAAGTTATATAAGATGTTATGATCGTGGCCAATCGAATAAAGCTATTAAAGATATAGTTAAGTTTTATAGTCAGAATTAGCAATCTCAAAACATCAATATTTGAATATGTAAATTTGTGAGTTTTTGGGCCGAAGAGAGAGTATTAAGCAATAGATAGATAGATTATTGTTAATCTTAAATTCTGAATTAGATAGATGCAAATATCTTGAGTTTTTTCGGCATGATTAGTTAGCAACTCAACCCAATGAATGTCGAGAAATTAATTTGTAAAAAGTAAAAGTATCATGTTAAGATTCTGTTCTTTTTTAATTATTTATTAATTATTTGTATTTGTGTCTTTATATATATGTAAATATGTATATAATATGGTGACATATTTCTAGGTAATTTAATACATATTTTATAAATTGTACAATAAAATAATGTTTTTTTTAATAAATTCAATAAAGAAAACGCTCAACTAAACTATTAGAAAAAAAAAAAACTAAGGAAGATCTAGTCGAGACCGCTCGACTAAGAGATACCCTGAACCCTTCGAATAGCCATTATTGGAAGCACGCTATGATTATTTTACATATGTATATGTATGTATATTGCAAGCATCACATACACACACATACGCACGCACACGAACGTAATATGAGCACGCGCTCTGCTAACTGAGCAACGACTGCGCTCGGGCTGCAATATGCCTATGATATGGGCAATTAAATGTTTAATAACTTTTTTTGTAGATGGACTTTCTTATGATTATGGCACTCATATGTGTCTATTTGCCAAAGCACAAGTCTCTAGTATTTGAAATACGGGTTGTGCAAATTGGGAGCGAAGTGGGCCTGGCATCCAAAAAAACAAATAAAAACAAAAATGTCTGTATTTACTACACCTACCTAAATTTTATGTCTCTAGCTCTAATGGTAAACATAAATCGACGTTAAATTCTCCACCTTTTATGGTTCATACAGACAGACGGACGGACAGGCCTATATTGACTCAGCTCGTCGAGCTGATCAAGAATATATGATTAAACTGTATGGGATTTCCGACGCCTCCTTCTGCTTTTTACATATATTTTAACGGAAACATTATCACCTGATTTCCCATTTTCAATGGGTTCAGGGGTTAAAAACCTTGAGATTAAAAGTGGAAATGAGAATCTAGTTAGATGATGTATGTATATTTTATATATATACAAATACATTTATATTATATATATATATATATATATATATATATATATATATATATATATATATATATATATATATATATATATATATATATATATATTTTTTTTTTTTTTTTTTATGGCATCTGGTACATGTATGCATTTATATGGTAACGATTCAATTAATAATATTTCGTAAGCTTTAATATTTTTTAAGCTTTTTGGCTTAATTAAATGAACCTGCAGGCGAGATGAATAATTCGATTTGAAATGACTGATTTGATATTTATTTCAAAAATGAAGGATTAAACACTTTATATAAATTTATATTATTATATTAAATACTTGATATAAATTTATTTTTTATTTCATTAATTTCATCACAACACAAACTATTTATAATGAAGAAAGAGAAGGAGATGAACTAAAAGGAGAAGAAAGAAAAAAATATGAAGGAGAAGGAGAGAGAGACGAAGAACGAAAAGAATAAAAACAAAGACATAATGCAAGAGAAAATAAATAAAGATGATAAGTACTCAAAGAAGAAGAAGCATACGACGAAGAAGAAATCAAGAGAATTTCGAAGTTATAACCATTAAATTTGGTATTTGCTCTAAGCTACTTATATTTCGAGTATTTGTGAGCAACAATCTAAAAATATAAGAAGAACTAGTAAGGAAACTCCGAGGAAACTCGGAGGTGCCCGACTAGGAAATACCCTAAACCCCGCCTATCGGCGGTTTAAAAATGCACTTCAAAGTTTGCATATAATTTTAAATTAAATTAAAAAATTTTTAAAAATAAAAATAAGTAACTTGCATAAAAAAAGCTTTGACGGCAGAGCTTAGAGAATCGGACTCGAGTCTTCACGTCGGCGATCGGCGCCTCTACCAACAGTCCCGTTGCACTACATTAGCATGAGATAGCGAATTCCTAACTAAAGTTATTGAGCTACTGAGCTACTCCTACTGAGCTGCTGAACTTCTGCTGAAAATTCATCCCCAATTTATCTTTGTTGTTGTTATGAATTCTTAGAATTTTCTAGATGCTTCTGCTGCTGTTGCCACGCGCGTGTGTACGTAAATGTTTGGTAAACGTTTTGTTTAATAGCATAATAGATTTGATCTATACATATGTATGTATATTATATTGACTTTATTTAAATTATATCAATGTTATTCTTTTTTTATATATATGTAAATATATATATTGCAAGCAACGCATACATACACACGCACACGCATACGCTCTGCTAACTGCGCAGTTTACTCAGCGACTTCGCTGCTTCGAAACTAAATGCTTAATAACTTTTTTGTAGACCGACTTTCTTAATCAAACTTGCGCAGCGTAATTATAACATTCATATGCGTGTATGTGCAAAAGCACAAGTCTCTAGTATTTGAAATACATGTAGAGGATATAATTTTAAGACTGAAAATCGATTTTCGTTTTTAATCGATAAAAAAAAAGGAAAAGAGTTAACGAATTTCTAAAACAAACTCGACCTGCGCGTGATATACACGAATCTATAAAAATTCAAGTCTCTCTATTATAGGTTCTGAGATCCACGCGTTCAAACATACGGACAGACGGACAGACAGACAGACGGACAGGGCTCAATCGACTCGGCTTGTCGTTCTGATCAAGAATATATATACTTTATAGGGTCTGCCACGCCTCCTTCTGCCTGTTACATACATTTGGGCTGCAACAAAACCATTATACCCATTTTTAATGGGTTCAGGGTATAATAAAAACCATAAAATTTAATTTGAAACAAAAGTCAGACTAGATTGTATTCCGCAGATGTTGTATGAGCTGAACTGGAATTAATACTTATTCAAAATATTTTAAAATGTTATAAAGAGAGACGGAGAGTGGAGCAGAGCAGAGCAGATGAGAGTAGAGTAGAGTGGAGTGGAGTAGAATAGAGCAGAAGAGAGGAAAAGTGGAGAAAAAAGCATATAAGAGTAGTAATGCAGAAAAGTATAGAAAGGAGTAGAGTCGAGTACAGTAGAAGAGAAGAGTAAAGTCGGGTTCAGTAGAGTCGGGTACATCGATCAGAAGTATGTTTAGCAGATAGCATAACGATGCCTTTGATCATTGCTTTAGTGTTTTAGTGTTACCAGAACTCAATTGTATCCAATTTTGGGTTCGAGATTATCTAAAACCTGATGTGACAAGGCGGAGTAGAGATTGTGATTCAGCATGTTGAAAATCTTTGTTAAGTATATGTATATTTGATTCTCGGTTGAGTTATCCAATTACTAATAAGATATTATCGATATACATTATCTTTATTATAATATAAAGGCTTTTAATCTGCCTTTTTGTATAGACGGTTATCGATATTCAATTTTATTGTTTTAGTTAGGGTTTAACACTTTTGACTTCTAAACTCTGTGCGCCTAAGTAATTGAATTGATCGATAAGTTGTCAGTTGTCGCAGTTATCGGTAATCACAGCCTCGATTTCCCAACCGCGCTGCTCTTAACTGGACTCTCAATGGAAAGTGCATCAAAACGGAGATCGTGAAGAGGCAACAGCAGTTTGCCACGTGCAACAGCTGTGACAGTGACAGCTTTTATCTAATTTCCCTTTAAGCAAACAGCTGACGTTATTACCCGCCGTTGGCCGCTCGCCGCTTGCGCTTGTTGCAGCTTCCACTCCAATCGTGACGAATTAATAACGGCGACCCCAAATGGCGAAAGCGCCAAAAATGTTGCACAGTTGCAACGGTTTGAACATGTCTGCTTGCCACGCCTCCAAAAGCGACGTGCGTAATTGGAATTGGGGCTGGAGTCGTTCGACGTGACTGGAAGGCATCAACAAAGCGAAAAACACAAATAAAACCAAAAGAAACTTTGATTTTTCCAATTGGATTTTGGGTGTGTGTGCTAACTAGAGAACTGACTCATGCAAAAGCCAAGCTAACTGGGCATGGCCAACAGGCACCCACACACAGCCACATATGTATGTATCTATATTCGTATATGGCAAATCAAAATGCAATGCAACAAGCTGCTCATCGGCGCTTTGGCCTCGTCTGCCTTTTGGCGGTCTCGCGGAATTGCCTTTGCATTCAAATGAAGTAGAAAGTTCTTCGACAACAGCAACAACAACGGCAAGAAAATGCTAAAATAAAGTCTAAACACAATTAATTGAAATGCCGACGGGCGCTTTCTCAACATTCATCTTACTATTCCACTCCGAAATTAGGTGGGTGGGAATGCTCAAGAATCTAATAAGTAAATGATCTACAAACATACAAAGGGATCGTACACATACATATGTACATATATAATTAGCATACAAAGTTCATTGAATTAGCATGTTATGGCCGGAATATTAAGCAGATCATATAACAAAGATCATTCTTATAAGCAGAGCAAAACTAAATTCCCAACCAAATTATGCCGCTTGAATTCCAATTGGAATCCCAAACGTCAGCCAATCGTTACATATTTGCATTTAAGTATGTGTATGTGTAAGTGTGTGTGACTGTGTATGTATGTAATAAGTACAACAGTAAAATCAGCATGTCTCCAGAAAAAGGTTACTTTAGGTTAGATTTGATTTTGGTTGCTGCATATGTGCAATAGATAAATAAATAAAGATGTAAGTTATTATTATTATTATTTTATTTTTATTAAATTTTATTAAATTGAAGAATTATTTTTAAATAAATAGTATATTAAATATCCTTACATATATAATTTATTTATAAAAATTCCCATATTAAGCCTTTGTATTAAACCTATGACGTCACCTCTGACACTCGATAGCCCGCTCAACTTGCGAATCTTATAGCACAACACTGCATGAATTTCTGGCAAGCAAATGTCACGAAAAGGAATGAGAAAAACCCGCTGCAATGCTGCTCTTTTACACAAATTCCCTCAGCAATGAGCGCCCAAACGCTCAAGACAAAGGACAAAGAGAGCAAAAACCGTTTTTCTCGCACAATTTTTATGGTTTGCTGCTACGATTGCTAATTATAGACAACGCATTCAAGAGTAACGCTTAAAGGCTGTATTCTGCTCTCCCTCTGTCTTGAAGTGTGTACGTGTGTTGCAGCTGGCGAGAGATTAAATGGTAATTGTATACACACACATACAATATGTTATATATATATATATATATATATATATATATATATATATATATATATATATATATATATATGAATGGATGTACATTTGTAGTGACACGGCACACTGATACATACAGAAATCAATCAATTGAAAGTAATTCATTATTTAATTCCTATCTAGAAAACATTATTCGACACATAAACACACATATGTATGTACATACATGCTTAAATATAATATGAATCAAGTCTGGAAACAAGTCAAGGTTGTCTCCAATCTCTTAGTCAATTTTAATTTCCGCTGCCAAATTTGCATTGTTAAATCAAACAAAAGTTCATTAGTTTTTTTTTGCGCACACGACTGCAGCAGGAAAAGCTTTTTAGAAGAAGAAGACACCCGCCAAAAAGCGCAATTTATATTGTAACTTGGTCAACGACGCCAACGCGTTGCGCCGCCGCCAACGTCGGCGCCGACACAGTTCAAGGCTAGGCTAAGCGCTGCGACTGGGACTGCGCCAAAGCAACGTATGCGTGCGAAAGAGGAGAAATGTTACCTGCAAATAGGGCGGCTCCAAAAATAATAATAATAAAGCACTGCGAATCGAAATTGGAAAGTAAAGGGCGCAGAGCCCCACACATGTGTGTATGCTCATATACATACTTACAATCGAAAGGAAATTCAATTTGAAATCCATTCTCACACACATATGTACACACCCAGATGGCAGCACCGCCGCTTATAAAAGTCATAAAATGCTTGAAGCCGACATCAGCAGCAACAACAACGGCAGCAACGCTGATGAACAAACAACACAGGCAGGCGCTGGCAATGAATTGTGCTACTTTCTTTGCGAGCAGCCGCTGCTGCTTCTGTTGCTGCCGCTGCCGCTGCCTCTGCCTCTGCCGCACCGCTGTCAACGTCTTTGTTAAGTCTTTGGAATTGCACATGATTTTTGTTGGTTTTATCATTATTGTGGACTATGGTTATTGTGGTTGTTGCTGCTGTTATTGTGCGGTTGCCTTTAGCTTCTAATTTATTTCAATGACATTTTATAAAATAAGAAAAATGCAAGCCAGCCACAAAACGGAGCCGCAGAAAGCTGACTGCCGTGCTGTTCTTTCTACAGCGGGCAGAGAAAGTTCATGCAACTGTATGTATACACATACATACATATATATATATATATATATATATATATATATATATATATATATATATATATATATATATATATATGTGTGTGTGTGTGTGTGTGTGTGTGTGTGTGTGTGTGTGTGTGTGTGTGTGTGTGTGTGTGTGTGTGTGTGTGTGTGTGTGTGCAGTGTTGCCAGTAGGGATCGTTTTAGCGAGTGGCCAGATTGATGCTGGCAGCTGCCATGAAAGGTCACTCAAGCGGCCGCCGCTCAACTTTTGCACTCACATCAAACGTCAATTGCGTTCAAATAGAAAAGCTCAAGTAATAACGGGGCATGACTTCGAAAGAAAAACATACATATGTATGTATGCATGTATGTATGTATGCATATGCATAGAAATAAGTACAGAAAACAAGCTATTATTATTTTTTCAAGTCTCTGTTTCTGCTGCAGCTACTTTACTAGTTTCTTATTTGTGCTGTGCTGTTGCTGTCGTGTGGCATTTGCCAAATGGCAACAACATTTTATATTGTTGTTGCTGCTGCTGCTGCTGCTGCTTGCTGAACCTGTTGCAGCACATGGCAGCAAATAGTGAGTAGAAAACGCGTTGATCCGCGGGCTAACCAAATAATAATTTCTGACTAGACATTGCGGCACTTTATACATACACATACACAAATGCATAATCTACTCTCACTCTCTCTGCCTCTCTCTGCTTGCAGAGAGAGCAGTACGGACACTTCAGAAGGGAAATATGTATGTATGTATGTACATATATGGGATTTGGGATTAAGGCCTTGGTATAAGAGTTTTGTATATTTTAGGATATTATGCGAGTTGTGTGGGGTCTGGGGTGTGGGGTGTGATAGTGGGTGTTAGGCTAAGGCGATGGCGTCAGCTTACCCGCTGGCTGGGCTTTTGGTGATTGTGCAAAAATAGCGGCAACCAAAAGCCAACAACGACAACAACAACAAATATAATGGCAAAACCAAGATAAGACTGGCTTTAAACAGACAACTGAAAGTTGTTGCGTTTTTTTCTAAGCCAAACGAGTTTGTTGTTGTTGTCGCCGCAATCACTTTTGGCCGTGCGAGTCTAGACTAGACTGAATGGAATGGAATTTGCTATGCATATGTATGTATGTATGTATACATGTGTATATGTGTGTGTATGTAACATAGATATAAATATCTATATCGCGACTTAAATTACAGCAACCGATCACAGGCTGCAAATTGCTCAATAGTCAACAACAGCAGCAGCAACAATAAAACAAACAACCCAAAAAAAAAAAAAAAAAAAAAAATTTTTTGGTCAGTGAAAACCTTGGTTCAGTTGCCGCTGTCTGTCTGTCTGTCATTGTTGTTAATGTTGTTAACGGCGACATATTTTGCGATGGAAAAATTCTCACAACACAAAACAAAACAAAGCCAAAGACATCGTCTCGTCTCTCCCAACTTCAATTCCCAAACAACAAATTTTAGACATGGGCATTAAGTTGGTTGTCAAAACAACAGCAACAGCAACAGCAGCGGCAACAGCAGCAATTTTGCATTAAAATAGTTGCAAATTATAATAATAACAACAACAACAGCAGCAGCAGCAGCAACAAAAGACGTCAACAACGCACGCAGCAAAACTTTTGATTTCTTTTGATATCCAACAGCAGCGCGCGGCGCAGCAATAAAAAGAGGCGGCAAACGGCAATGCGCCCAGAGCAACAGCAACAACAGCAACAACAACAACAACAACAACAAAAACAAAAACAACAATAGCAACAATAACAACAACAATGCTGCCAGCAAAAGTAAGTTACTAAGGCAAATTGGTTTATAACGGGACGAACTTTCACTGACTTATGGATGCTGCTGTTGTTGGCTGTTGACCATCGGCTTACTGCGGGGCGTGCCAAAAGCGCTCGAACTTTATAATTTGCATAATTTTTATAAACAGCAAGCAGCAGCCAGTATACATATCAGTATGTACCAAAAATACCAAGAAAATGTACCAAGAAAAGAATGACAATAAGTGTACCAAAAACGGGAAAAGGATGAACCTAGGCGTGTACCAAAGAGAAGAATGAACCAAATATGTACCAAAAATATAAAATCAATGTACCAACAAAGTAATGGAAACATTTTCCAGCCAAAAGTACCAAGGAAATAATAGAAAACTTATGTATAAAAAATATCAAAAGAATATCAAGAAAATAATGGCAATATGAAGTACCAAAAATATCGAGAAATATCTAACAAATATTAAAAAAAAAAACAAAAACAAAAAAGGATACGTCAAATATATCAAGAAAATGTATCAAGAAAAGCATGGAATTTTCCATAAAAATATTGACAAAAATATAAAATTTTGTATCTAAAATATTAAAAGAAAGCCAGTAAGAAATATGTGTGTACTAAATATATAAAGAAAAGTGTACTTAAATAAGAATGGTGAAAGTCTACCAAAAATAAAAAAAGACTGGGACATAATTTCCCACAAATTTCATGAAATGTACCATGTAACCAGAAAAGAACAGTCAAAAAGGGTATGCCCAAAAACCCAAAAGGATAAAAATTATGTAAGAAAACTATCAAATAAATATACTAAGATATAGAAGAATGTGCTCGTACCGAAAATAGCCAGGTTGCAAAAAAAGCAAATATAAGAACTATCTAGAGAATGTACCAGTAGGGATGTGACAATAGTGTGTGCCAAAAATACCAAGGATGTAATAAAATTAATTACTAAAAATATTAAGAGACTGATGGTAAACTATCAAGAACAAATACAAGTATAACAATAAAATGAAAAAAAAAAAAAATCAATTTAATTATACTTGTAGTTTTTTGCAACATAAATCTATCAAATATTTACAAATTCTTTGATTGAAATACCACGAAATGTACCACTTTATAATAGCAATGTGCAATGTACCCTTGTATGGCAAAACCCACACTTTTGGTACCATATGGCAAGCGTCTCACACATGCACACAAAGATGCATGTGTGTGTAGCTAAGCATTCGGCTTGCATGCATTTTTGAGCATAACAATTGTGACTTGCTGTGCCGTTACTTTTCAGTAAATTAACTTGTTATCGATAGGCCTCTGTATTATTATAAGGCAGTTTGATTGCATAATCGAATTACGAACTACGAATATGACAAATAGCTAGTTCATATTTTAATGACGTTTTAATTTCACTTTTACTTTTGTCTCATTAATTAACATCGTCAAGCAAATTTCCACTTAGGTTAAATGACAAAAGCGAATGGAAAAGCGTTTAACTAAAATTTAAATGACCAAGTTGACGTCGTAAATATTTTGTTTAGTAATTAATTAAATAATACATTTATATATATATATATATATATATATATATATATATATATATATATATATATATATATATATATATATATATATACTCAGATATAGATATAGATATATATTACCTGACTATTGCTGCAGTAGTAAATGTCCGACATCCTGGAACAGCTTTGGAAATCGTCTGTTATGATAGTTGGCGTCTCTTTTGCTCCACTCCAATTGGAATGATGAACATGACCGCGTTCCCGAGCGCTGCAGCAAGTGTAATTTTTGCGCACAGGTAAAGGTGTCACAGAAGCGTAATTACAACTTGTAAGCGATATGCTTAGCCACTTGCGCAATAGATTGTGTTGCCTCTCAGGATCACATCAGATCAGATTGGATCCGTATCAAATTATTCGCATGCTTCTGCTGCCCCACATGCATATGTATACGAATGCCAAACGAAATAACAATAACAATAACAAAAACAAAACAAAAACAAAAACACAACAGCGTGTGGCTGCACTTCACGGTTCGTCTTGCAGAACACTCGCTCGCCGCTACCGCCGCCGCCGTATTAGTATTATTTGCTTTTTTCTGCTTTTTAGCAAACGAGAGCGCACGCGCGCGCCTTTCCCAAAAGTAAAACAACGGTTTACAGTGGTACGAAGCGAGCTAGAGGGAAAGAGAGTGAGAGAGCGCAAGAGAGGTTGAATAACTGCTGACGATTAAGCGCGACAAGCGACCGACTCTGGCCGCGATTAAAAGCTGACTGTCTTCAAAATGTGACAGCCCGCAGCCACTCGCAGCTGAGCAACTTCTTCGACGACGACGACGCAACCGCAACGAAAGTTGTTGCAACCAGTTTGACGGCTGTGGCCCATTCAGACTGACGGGCTGACTAGCTGGGTGGCTTACAGGGGATGATATAGGTGTGCGGGCGGTCAAGGGACCGACCGA
Source organism: Drosophila fulvimacula (assembly GCA_035045555.1). Lineage (NCBI taxonomy): Eukaryota > Metazoa > Arthropoda > Insecta > Diptera > Drosophilidae > Drosophila > Drosophila fulvimacula. Next base: position 1,382,338 of record JAWNOX010000018.1, on the reverse strand, counting down.
TTAGCGCAAAGGACATGCATTTAAGCCGACGATTTATGGTGAAAATGAATTATTGAAACGTGTCGCACCTGTTCGCGGCTTATGCGGGTGCATGGACGTTGGCTACAAAAAATGCAAAAGGAACAGTGTGTCAAAACTTATAAGTTTGTTCATTGCATTTAAACATTAAGAATAAAAATAGCAAATTTCCTCGGCCACACGGTTCGTGACCTTGTTATTAGACACTAAATATTTTATTATATGTTTATTATTAATAATAATGATTTAATGTATGGAAACAGGGAAACAGGGTGACGTTGATAATATAATATGATAAGAGATCATTTGTAAGATATTTAAACATTTTTTCTTTTCCTTGTGCCAGATCATAAATTTGAATTTAACGTGCCGACGTTGCCACCTGCTGCACTAAACGACGAGTGTGCTCAATTCGAACAGCTGTTTCTTTCTGACTACAACTGTTTTGGTATCGATTTTATTTTTGGGTGTTATGGTATCGATTTTTAGGCACCTGGATGGATTTATTGTTGTTATATTTTGTTGGCACTTGATTTGATTTCATCTGCCTTCTGCGCTATGATATATCAGTTTGTCTTCATTTACTAAAACCTTCTAATGGCGCGAAATGTGCTACAGAGCAGCCTTCTGGGCGCTGGTTTCAGTATTATCTTTCAGGTAGGGCAAACCGCCACGTAAATTGGCCGCACATGAGTCAGATTTCCACGAAATTGGTAATTTGTCGTTATCTTACAGATACTATGCCGCATCCTTACGTTCGGCATCAATGCCTACATTGTGCGCAATGTGGGTCGAGAGGTGCTGGGCATTATGAATGTCCGCCTGCTGCTGCTCGAGAGCACGTTGCTCTTCTTGTCCCGCGAGGCCATCAACCGGGCAGCGCTGAGCGCCAGCTCTCAGCAGCGCGAGAAGTGCTCTTGGTCGCAGTTGATCAATCAGATGTGGCTTACGTAAGTGCGTGCCAGATGTCACAAATGGAAACTGATTCTGCCAAGCTTCCAATACTATCTTCTCTTCCTCTCCCTTTAGCGTTCCTATTTGCGCAGCTCTGTGCGCTCCCTGTCTCTACATCTGGCTGCACTGGCTCTCAGCAGTGGATGCACCCTATAGCGCACAATATGAGTTTGCTTGCTATGCAGTGGCCCTCTCCTGCGTCCTGGAGCTAGTCGCCGAATCGGCGGTGTTTGTGGCTCAGGTCTTCTGTTTTGTCAAATTGAAAATTGTGCTGAATACGCTTCACATCCTGGTGCGTTCGGTCATCTTCTTGTGGATTGTCACGGGTGATCGCAGTGCGGCTATTAGCGCCTTTGCCGTTGCCCAGCTGGCCAGCGCCCTGACCATTGTCCTGGGTCAGTACGGCTTCTTCCTGTTATACATTAACAGATTCAATGATTTCAAGCTGCGGCAGCATGTGCGCAAGAGCAAATCTGTGCAAGCTCCAAGCTCTTGGGAGTGTTCGCTCTTCGAGCACATGGACGACTTTCCGTTCACCAAACTGACCCAGCTGCTCCCAGGTGTCTTGAGCTACTCTGGCGGCGGTGCATTGTTCAACAAAGAGCTGCAGACGCTAACACTCAGCTTCGTCAAGCAAGGCGTACTCAAACAGATACTCACCGAGGGCGAGAAGTATGTGATGTCCGTGTCGCCGGTGCTCAGCTTTGGCGAGCAGGCGACCTACGATGTGGTGAACAATCTGGGCAGCATGGCGGCCCGCTTCATATTCCGACCCATCGAGGACAGCGCTTACTTTTACTTCACGCAGACAGTGGCTCGGGATACACGGCTCAACAAACAGCCGCCGGAGCGGGTGCGCCAGGCGAGCAGCGTGCTCAACAATCTGCTGCTGGGCGTCAGCTCCATTGGCTTGCTGGCGTTCACCTTCGGCCAGAGCTACTCGCACACGCTGCTGCTGCTCTATGGCGGCGAGGAGTTCGTTGCCGGCGGCCTGCCCCAGCGCCTACTGCAGTGGCACTGCCTGGCCATCTACCTGCTCTCCGTGAATGGCATCAGCGAGGGCTATATGTTCGCGACCAACACCAGTCGCGACATCGACAAGTACAACTATCTGATGGCCATATTCTCGGTCAGCTTCCTCGTGCTGTCGTATATTCTGACGGGCATATTCGGTCCGGTCGGCTTCATCTTCGCCAACTGCATCAATATGTTGGGACGCATCCTGTACAGCACCCGCTATATAAGGCATCAGTACCTGCCACTTGGCTTGAATCCACTCCAAGGCCTCTGGCCCGGCAAACTATTCGGTGGCACCCTCATGATGGCCGGCCTGACCTGCTACTGGGTGAGTCCTCCCATGGCTTAACGACATCTTCTTTATTTAATTGACTTCATTTAAATCCGTTTAGCATCGCGATGCCGTCTTTGGCACGCATATGGGCATTGGCCTGGCCACAGGGATTCTGTGTCTGGTTGCCTGGGCTCTTGCCCATCGGGATCTGATGCTGCTGGGCTGGAAATATGGTCGTCGCATCAAGATCGAGTGATGCTTCGACCCAAATCGTTAGTTTTCCTTTGTTGCTGATGTTGCTTGAGCTCTACTTCCTGACCTGAGGCACAATTTACGCTTCTATCAATCGCACATCATGTTGGACGTATATACATACATATGTATGTATGTATGTACACAATTATATACATAGTCATGTTGGACGTAAAAATATATGTATGTATGAAGATATATATTTATATATGGTTAAAAATAAAATAAATTCTAGCTAAGTTATACATTGTATATTTAAAAATGACTAGTTTGCCAAATTATGTTTTTTTCGCTACAAATTGTTAAAGACGCATAAAAAGACAACGAAATAAACGAATTAAGCCGAAAATTCAACAGTAAACCAAACTAACGGATATTTATTTGGGTATTCACAGATATACATATCTATGTATGTATGTATACATACATATGTACGTACATAGATATTTTGCATGTACACGCATGAGATACACACGAAGATGCGTTTCCCGTGAATTTGAATTTTGTACATTTTCACGAGCAACGCGGTTTAAAATTTCTGAGTAAAGCAGCAACAACACCAAGTAAAATCGATGTTTTCTGTATACTCATTAATAAAGTATCGATAAATTATCGGATTTTACGTTAAACAAGCGGCGAGCGCGCATTGCAGAGGAGAGAATTTTGTTTGGTGTATCTTGGCCGAAACATTTAAGCAGCTCAATATGAAGCGCGGCAAGGATGAGGAAAAGGATGATGCTGCAGTCATCAACAACAATAATAATAAAACAAACAACAACATATCTCCAAACAACGATGCTAACAATAGCAGCAGCGGCAACAACTACATCACGCCTTCCACCGTGCGCACCACGGGCCGTGTTAAGGTACTGTAAATACTGGCATTGCACGTACACCAACCTGACTTTTCACTTATATTTGACAGAAACCGAAACTAGTTTACGATCCCTCTGACAATTACATATCGCGCGGATCGCGCAACTCGTTGCCAGCGGCTGCGTCGTCGCAATCGCAGCCATCGCAGGCAACAGCAGCCAATTCAACTGCGTTGCAACAACAGCAACAATCTGCATCGCAGTCGCAGGCATCATCGCAGTCCTCGACATCAACGTCAACCCTAGCGAATCAGCAAGCTGCGCTTGCTACCGAGGTGGCCCCATCCCAAACTGCTGCAAATTCCAAAAACAAAGATGATGCTAAGGAAGCGGCTGCCGTGTCCAGCGTGGAACAGCAGCGCAACTTTGATACGTGCACAAAGTGCGGCAAAAGTGAGGTCAAGCGTGGCTCTGGCTATAAAAGCAACTTTCTCACCTGCAAGTCCTGCACCTTGAAATGTAAGTCGAATTTCGAAGTGTCTAAACATAAATTCAACAAATATTTCTTGTTTTTTCACAGGGCACTTTGCATGCTTGCCAATGAAATTTGAAATCCTAACGAATGCTCGCAAGAAGTTCAAGTGCGAGAAATGCCGTCGCTGTCTCATTTGCATGACTGCCAAGAACTCAGACAAGATCAAGGAGTTGATGATGTGCTGTGTCTGCGCCAATGCTTACCATTTGGACTGCCACTGGCCGCCAATCATGCGCGACAAGCTAACCGACACCAAGTGGAAATGCTATTCCTGTTGTCCAAAGTACAATCCATATAATACCGAGGATGATGATGCCGAAGCTGGTGCTTCCAAGGCTGAGTTAAAATCTCCGCCGCGCAAATCGAAGGCTGGTCGCAAGAAGAGGGCCACTTCAGACCCAGCTGCTGTCAGCGCAAAGAAGATAGCTTTGACTAATGCTCCAAATAAAAATGAAACCATTGAGGGTGCTAACAATAACACCACCAACAACAACAACAACGAAGACGAAGACAATAACGACAACAACAACAGTGCCAGCAAACCATCAGCCATAATATCCAAGACTTCAAACAGTGCTGAAGTCCTAGAGCTACCAAAGGAAGAAGATGTGAAAGTTGTAGTCGGTAATGAATTGGCACCGTTGTCCAATTCTCCAAAGACTCCGTTGATTCCGGTTATAGCATTGATTGCCCCAAAAAAAGAGGAAGAGAAAGAGAATGGAGACATACAGAATGTAGAAATAGAGAATGAAGACAACAAAAATGTAGAGATAGAGAATGAAAAGAAAGAGAATCTGGAGATAGAGCATGGAGGCCAAAACTACGTAGAATTACAGATTGGACCCAAAGAGAATACAGAGGCAGACGATATGGTGTATAAGGATGTGCTTCCAAGTCTTCTAGAAGACAACGGGAGCATCAGAGTGGTGCCAGTGCTGACCTGGGACGTTGACCAGGTTGTTGGCTATGTCGAGAAATTCTATCCGCGGGAGGCTGACATTTTCAAAACCCAGGAAATAGATGGGGCTGCTTTGATGGTGTTGACGCGCCAGGATGTCATTGATCGCTTCGGGCTGAAGCTCGGCCCAGCGCTGCGCATTTATGAACTCATCCTTGGATTGCAAACATCTTCGGACGACGTAACCCTAACTTGGTGTGATTAGCGATTTAATCTTTTTGTTTACTTCTTCACCTTCCATTTAGATCTTTGTTTTTTATTTTGTTATGCTTTTAGGAGAGAGCGCACTGCGTAGAAGAAATACTCTATATAAGCTCACTAGTTTAAGGATCGAACGAAGATCGACGAAGACCATTTGATTTCCTCTCATTATACGTTACACATTCATATGTACATTTTACTGAAGAAGACAAACGAACGAATACTATATATATACGATATATATAGACGAAGCCTGCGTATATATAGTTAAATGATCAGTATGGAGATCTATCACGAAGCTAGATTTTACGAACTTGTGTTAGTTACTTTTACTTTAACAATAAGTTTTTTATAAAAATACTTTTTTTTTTATAAAAATAAAGAAAAATTGGCCAAATCCTGAATAAATTCCATCCTCTGCGGACTAATGGAACACAAAATAAAACTTCTTGAACGTATACATAAATATATATTTGTTGAATTTATTTAACATATAAAACTGATAATGGTCTGAGTGACCCGGTTGGGGAACTAAATATACATATATATAAATAATATATAATAATACACGTAGAGTTAGCCCGGGCGTCCTAATTAATGCGATCAATGGGACTTAATTTTTAATATCCATATATCCACATATATATAAAGTTATTCGGAAATGCGTAGGGCTTCCGCATAAAATATCAAAAGCAGTACGAATATCAAGTTGAAGTACAAATACAATAATCACGTGGGCTTTCGCGGGCCCGAATTAAAAGGAAAACAAACACAAATTAAACAACAATACAATACTGTTGGCAAAGGAAAAGTAAACATGATGTTGCCTTGGGTTAGATTGGTGAAGTTGGGTGGATTCGAGAGTATTGCATTTGTACTTAGACCCGCGGCAGTAGCTTCTCCTCATCACCAGCAGCAGCGCCGGAGTCGGAGTGGGACACGGGCTTGGCGCTGGCACGGGATGGATCGTAGCCATAAAGGAATATTGAGGCAATGACCAGCATGGCGCCGGCACTGAACTGGAGCGTTAGATTGAAGTCAAATATGTAGATGGACGCGATGCAGGAGATGATGATCGCCAGGGAGGTGGCGAATCCCTTAAGTATATTGTCCGCATACTTAACCACAACGGCCACGATGAGGCCACCGCCCGCCTGCAGCAGCACCAGGTACCATACAAAGACATCGTAGCCATGAAAGAAACCAAAGTTATAGATCCGGCTAGCATCGTTCACGAAGCAGGTCAACAGCCCGAAGGGTATGCTGAGCAGGCTGAGTTGCACGTTGCGCATCCATACGGAGATTTCGGCGCCTTTCAGTATCTTCTCAAAGTAAATGCCAGCAAAGCCGGACAGGAAGCAGGCGCCCAAAGCCGCCCATAGGCCCAGCATTCGATTCTGTGCGGGCGCCGCAGCGGACGACAGTGTCGCACTGGCAGCTGTTGAAACAGCATTACTAGCGGCACCAGTGCCGCCGCCGCTGCTACCGCCATCCGTTTGAGCCAGCTGCACCAGGACAATACCCAAGACGAGCAGCAACAGAGCGCCCCACTGGGTGTTGAATAGCTTTCGACGCAGTATGAAGACGGCAAACATGGCGGTGGTCAGGATCTTCAGCTGGTATGTCACCTGATAGGTGGCCGCGTCCAAATGCGACGCGGACACATACAGTAGGTTGTTCTGCACAATATACACCAGCGATGGTACACAGACCTTCAGTGTATCCACTGGGTTGGCAATGATCGTCTTGTGCAAGGAGCGCACAAACCTCTGCGCGTCTTTGCCCTCCTCGTTGAAGACCAGCACCAGGCAAGTGATGAGCTTCACAAACTCCGCCATCAGCACAGCTGCAAATAGAGGAGTTTCATGTTGACATCATTCAAACAGAAGCAATAACGCAAATCAGTTGTAGAAATGTATGGGTCTCGCACACACGCGTACGCACGCACACGCACGCGCATACACGCACACATGCCTAAGTACACTAAGTACACTCGCGTACAGGAAGTATGTAACATCAGTTGCTTATCAGCTGGGGGCACCAATCTTTCGTCATTGTAGTTGCCACTAATTAAAAAATGAACCTTTTGCGATCCCATTAAAACAGAGTAACGTATGTATGTGTGTGTGTGTGTGTGTGTGTGTGTTTGCCAACAGCGCATCTGCTTACGTTGTCTCTTATGGGAGAGTCTCACCTGTGGAACTAAGGAATATGTCACCCGGCCGAGTGCGGGCATAGCGCATGCTGAGCCCCAAGATCGCATTTTGCAGCGTCAATGTGAGCAGGCTCACATACTTGAGCGTATTGGCATTGACTGTAATAGTGGAAAGCAACATGTTAGCGGTAATTGTTGGCCATTACTAAAAGTGTTACAGCTGACAAAAGCAAAGCCACTTACCGTGTATATTCATTTTGCGCTTAGCGTCTGTTTTGATATCAGAGCCGGCAAAGCGTGAGTTTAAACCAAAATAGTTTAAACAAAAACAAACAGAACGAACGAAAATGCAAATGAAAATAGAAAAGAAAATAAAGGGAAACACCTGTTTCGCTGATAAACAATTGCTGCGTTGACAATACGCGCTGCCCGCCTGCCGTTCGCGCTGTGTCTTCAACGATTTTTCGGCTATGAAGAAGGCACGGACACGTAAACAAGCTTTCAGCTCATATTGCGTCCAGTTTTATCTTGTTTTGTTGTTTTTGCTATTTTTGTTTTTGTAGTGTCCAATGGAATGCTTTAATATCGATACCGATAACCATTGCTCTAGCATTTTACATTGAATAACTGGGTATCGAGTACAAGTTCAACACGAGCTGGTTTCCAAATTCAAGTATCGATTGCATCTGTTTTGTTGTTGTTGTTGAATAAACGTTGTCCGTGCAATTTGTTATTTTCTTTTATTTTCGCAATTACACTAGAGAATTATTGCCAAAATGCGCGAACAGCCGCTTAACGAAGTTACACAACTGATACATGCCATTAAAATGGGGTAAGACACGTACAACGCCAAATATACCATTACGTTGAGCTAAGCAGCAAACGTACTTGCAGATTAGTGGAAGGCTCCTACAGCATTACGAACAAGACGCTAGACATCTTCAAGTATATCATTATGAGCAAGAGCTGGGAAAGTGCCGAGTAAGTAGGTTTGGAGCTGATTTTCATTGTCCAATTAACCTATCTAATTGACATTAACAGCGCGCTGATGCAGATCGTTCGCGCCCAGTCACGAATCCTGCAGGCGGCTCTGCCCCAAGAGACGGTGACCTCGAATATAGCACGACGCATACTGAAGTTGACGCGGGAGGAGTTCGAACTATTGCAGGCAAAGGTGCAGCATTTTGTCGACGACTCGCAAGCATCTCTATCGCTGCACAAACTGGTCACGCAGACCAGCGAGAGCTGTGTCAGCTTGGACTATTCGGTGCCGCAGAACGGACTACGCGAAGCACTACTAGACCATTTGCAAGAGGTTGAAACTGAACTGGAAACCAGCTCGGAGAACATCAGCGTTCAAGCCGAGGAGCACATACACTCCTCAGAGATAATACTTACGCTGGGTCATTCGCGTAGCGTTGAGAACTTCCTGAAGCGGGCCATTAAGAAGCGACAGTTTCTTACAATTATCGTGGCCGAGTGCGCCCCGGCCTGTCGGGTGAGTCAAGCGACATACTTGTTCGCAACTTTCACACTTAATACGGGCTCTGATGGGTTCCGGAGTAGTTGGTTGGCTGGTTAAAGCAGTCATTACAAACGCGACTAACTAGAGGGAAACAATTTTGAGTTAAGCGTGCGGCTCAGTTCACACCAGTTAATTTTCCAAGCGCTGTGTACAAAGCCAACTGTTTAGCTTTGATTATTCGGCTGAGTACACACGTGTGTATAGCAGTCTACTAGGTCTATATATATTTGTGAATGTCCTTGACAAGTCCTTGTGCAATGCGTGCTTTCTCTCTCTATCCGCAGGGACATAACTTGGCTGCCACCTTGGCTCAGGAGAAGAATGTGGAGATTATTGTAATACCGGATGCATCCATATTTGCAATGATGTCGCGCATCAACAAGGTCATCATTGGCACACACAGCGTCCTGGCCAATGGCGGACTGCGAGCCGCTTGTGGAGCCAACACTGTCGCTCTCGCAGCCAAGCACTACTCTGTGCCGGTTATTGTGCTGGCGCCCATGTACAAGCTGTCGCCATTGCACTTGTGCGAGCAGGATGCGTTCAATATGGTTGGCTGTGCCGAGGACGTCATTGCGTATGACTCGGTGCCAGCACGCGACGCGAAGGTCTACAGCCCCATGTTCGATTATGTGGCACCAGAACTAGTCACGCTCTTCATATCGAATACGTGAGTAGCCAATTACATGAATTTAGTCTCCATCAGTTTCCCACTCCCATTCTCAATATCATTTTATTTATTTTATTGTTTAGCGGCGGCCATGCTCCCTCCTATGTTTACCGCTTGCTCTCCGAGCTATACCATCCAGACGATCTGGAGCTTTGAAACTGAACCCAATTGATTGTACATTAAATGTACATATTTGTATATTTGTAACGCAACGGACTTGGCCAATAACAATAACAAGACTATAGCAACGATAAATAAAATAATAACATCTACTGCAAGTTTTTGAACAACTCTATAAAATCGGCCAGGCTGTCGGCGTAGTAGTCTGGCTGTGCTTCAGGGGATGCCCTGTCCATGTCCTCTTTGGTTAAGCTGCCCGAAAGTACGAGCAGCGACTGGAAGCCACAGGACTTGCCAAACTGTACATCCTGCACGAGCATATCGCCAACGAAAATGCATCGCTTTGGCGCCTGTATGTCGTACATCTCCTTCAGCATATCGCCCAGTATGGGCGATGGCTTGCCCAGAAAGATTGCCTCCCGGTCAGTATAGTGCCTGACGTGCTGCAAGAAGTCGTAGAAGCCAGGCACATTGAGATTCTCGGCCAATGGCATTATAACATCACTGCCACCGGCAATGAGTTGACAGTCCTTGTTCAGCTGCAGGTGGCGTATTGCCTTGGCCAGCTCCACATAGGACATGTCCAGATGTATGTCGAACAGGACAGCGTCTACCGGTTGCCCAATGGCCAGATGATCGACCAGTGTGGCTGACGTCAAATGCTCCTTAATTTGCTGCAGTTATATGACTTCATTATAGAGTTCAATTATGTGTTTAGAACAGTGCGAACTCACCAGCGACTCATACTCGATTCCGTGCTTACGCAACGTCTCGTTGGCTTCCAGTGACATAAGCGAGTAAACGCGTTTGCCGGGCTTGTGCTTGTGCAAATAGCGCACAATGCTCTTGACCGGATGAACTATGTCATCGTGCTGCACGTTCAAGGCAGCAATATGGTCAAATTTGTCCATGTACTGGTCATCGGTGCGGAAGCTGTTGTTCGACACGAACTTCACCGACTTGCCGGCATCCTTAAGAGAATTTATCGCCTCGCCGGCGCCAGGTATCCAGCCATGTAGTAGCCAGACGACGCCATCACAGTCGCTGATTACCATATCGAAAGAGTCGATAAAGCTACGCTGCTCCTCAACGCTAAGATCGAGAATATGCCGGGGTGCCATTATAATTACAACCGTTGGTGACGAAACTGTGGACGCAACTAACCGGGCGCTCTGTCTGTTATTATAACTGTTTGTTGCTTGTTGGCACTCGAAGGAGGTGGTGGATGCTGTTGCGCGCGCACGCCAATTAACAGTTGTACTGAATGCCAAGGCAGCCGTTTAACCTTCAACGTCACATTGAAGTTCCAGCTGTTGCCTACGCTGATTTAGCTCTAACTACTAATATATGTATACTATATGTACATATATAAATATTTCTACCTACTTATCTCATGCATAAAGTATTTTGCCAACAACTATTTGTAATTATGGCAGATAAGATCCCATGTGGCCAATCCATGCCCATCATTAACAAATGATTTTTCTTTTTTTTTTCAGCCGGCGAACACGCAGTGCATGATCACAGAACCGCGCGTATCTCTTACTGTGTTACATTTAAGTTAAATCCTATTGACATTGCGTTTATAAAGATAGCGCGCGCTTGCCGGCGTTGCCAGACTCTGAAATAAACTAGCTTGGCGCAGACATTTAAAAATTAGATAACAGTGTGACCGTACGCCAAACTCCGCCATTTCACATCAATCGCTTTTAAAATTTTATTGTGTAAATTTATTCAAATGAACATATATTTTAGAATGGCTAAAATTATTTTGTGTTTACGCGTGAGTGCAGCAGACACACAGACACAGCTCCTTAATTGACAGTTTGACTGGGATTAATAGAAGAGTGCCAAAAAATACAAAACGTTTTTTATATGACTTCATGAGCATAACTTATACTATCTGAAGTACAACTGTATTCTTGCCGCTGCGCTGTTTAAATCATTTTGTTTTTATTTTCAGACAGCTCGTTGAATTGATCTGAGTGATCCATATCAGGACCGCTTGGACTTTATTTCTCGTTATCCAATTGGCAAGGTATCCAATTGGAGTAGTTGATCCCATTATCCATATGTGTAGTTCTTCTGATACGATAACTTGGCATAACTCTGAGACTGAATCTGTAAATAATAGTGATCGTCTCTTCCTAACCTAAAGCAAATAACTATAAAGTATATTATCATATGGAAATAATTGGTTATCTATAACAAGTCTCGAATCTTATTCAAAATGTATTCTGCCTAATGTTAATCAACTGATATATGATATCTCACGTCCGCTTAGCCTTAACATTAGACCACTAAAGCCATGTACATATGAACGTATTACATACATACATGAACACAATTATACAGACTATGGCTATGGCTATGGCTAAGTTTTCCAAATTGAAAATCGGCAAGGAAAGAAGAAAAACGAAAACGAAAACGAAAGTAAACCCTGACCGCACTCTGACATGGGCAATGATTTGAGGCAAAACAAATGCAGTAAAGCTTGATGGAAGGGAAAAGCTGTGGAAACAAAAAGACGAAAAAGAAAAGAAAGCGAAAATGGAAAAATTGGCAATGGGAATATAATTGGAATACAGTGCCAAACACACGTTATCTCTGCAGCGTAGTTCTGGCTGAAACACAAACGAAGCAGGCTGTGAGACGGCTAGCAGAGATAGTAAGTAGTTCGACTACTTGGTTCTAGGCAAATACATGCGTAAATGGGCATGATAAATACGTAAATATACATACATACATAGATGTACATATGTACGCACATACAAGTGGACATACATATGCCTGTGCATATATCACAAAAATCCAAATCGATTGGCTGCCTAGTTAGGCGTTTCTGATAAGATAGAAGACGCCTCGAGCCAGCGAACACGGCACTGCACGTACAAAGAGCGAGAAGCGGACGGACGACACACACACACACACACACACTGACATTCCAGCAGAAAAAGCGATACATAACCGGAGTGAAACATCGAGAGCTAGTCGTGATTATACAATTATTGGGCAAGCAGCAAGCAAGGAGTAGGAGCCATGAGCAGTGTCGACCAAGTCAACGTTACCATTGTCAGTGGCAATGGCCATGGCGACAACGACACCAAATTCACAGCAACAGCAACTGCATTGGGCAACAGCATCAACGACGCCGACCAGCTGCAAATCTTGGGCCAGCTGCGCAGCATTGACCAAATCAATGAGCAGCGCCGCATCTTCCTAAAGAGCACCATCAATGAGATACAGGAGGAGAACAGTGGCGAAGCAGCGGAAGAACTGCCGGAGCTGAGAAGACAGTTGACGCCGCCGAATAGTCTGGCGCTCAGTGTTAAATATGCCACGCTGCCAAGTCCATCGTTGGCCACATCGACGCTGGTGCGTTCGCCACTGTCGCCGCCACCCAAGCCGCCAATGCTGAGTCGGACGCGCAGCACCGGCTCTGGTGACGCACGCTCGCCGCTGGGCAATGGCGAGGCGTTTCTGATGCGACACAGTGCCACGGAAACCGCCTTGTCTTCAGCAGCTAAAATAGCAACAACAGCAGCAACTCCAGCGGCTGCAGTAGCAACACCTGCAGCACCTGCAGCACCTACAGCAGCTGCAACACCTGCAACTGCAACAACCACAACAACAAAGAGCTCGGTCGAGCAGCCAGCGGCGCCAGCTACCATATCCAGCAAGCACTACGAGAGCCTAATCGAGGAGCTACGCTGTCCCGGCTGCGCCAGTCCGATGAAGGCGCCCGTGCTGCTCTGCAAGAGCGGGCACAGCGTGTGCGAGCAGTGCACCCGAATTCGCCTGATGTGTCCGCTCTGTAAGGTATGTATACAGATGGGTAGACACCAAGGTTCAGCTGCAGATCTTTATACACGCATACACACATTGCCAGTTCCCTTCTGGGTTGACGTCAGCGTTAGTTAGGTAAGCGATATCAAAACACTTCAAAGCGCCCATCGCGGTGTTGCCTTCTTATCTCATCTTCTTATATGACGTTTCGCTGGCAATTACAGTGGAGCCTCCTGCCGCAGGTTCAAATTTCAATCAACTTCTTTTCGGCTAACGGAAAAGATATCAGCATTTGTAGGCTACTTTCATATGTCACTGGAAGTGATCGAAATCTAAGTTGGCTGATTGATTGACTGATTCGTTTGGCCAGTAATCAATATGAAGCCCACATTTCCATTTGGGACTTTGCCATTAACTCATTTATTTTTAGAGATTTTTATATTTGAGTTGTTTATATTACAGTTCGTCGGCTCTGAGCCGAACGGGTAAGACTGTGCTACTCGGAACTTCCGAGTCGGAAGTGCTCGACTAGGAGATACTCTGAACCTTGCGCAAAGCTATTATTGCAATCGTTCTACGCAGACTAAGCTTCAGTATTGTTATACCCTGAACCTATTAAAAATGGGTAATCAGGGTATAATGGTTTTGTTGCAGCCCAAATGTATGTAACAGGCAGAAGGAGGAGTATATATTCTTGATCAGGACGACAAGCCGAATCGATTAAGCCCTGTCCGTCCGTATGTTTGAACGCGTGGATTTCGTGTATATCACGCGCAGATCGATTTTTTTTATTTCAATAACTCTTCTCGTTTTTTTTTATATCGATTAAAAACGAAAATCGATTTTCAGTTTTAAAATTATATCTTCTACATCCTTATAGTTAGAGACTCCAAATCTTGTATTTAGCTTAATGGGACTTTTATACAATTTTGATTTTTGTTAAATTTTGGATGGCACGCCCCCTTCGCCCAAATTTTCAAACCACTTATTTCAAATACTACAGACTTGTGCTTTTGCACATACACGCATATGAATGATATAATTACGCTGCGCAAGTTTGATTAAGAAAGTCGATTTACAAAAAAGTTATTAAGCATTTAGTTTCCCATAACACGCACATATTGGCGCAGCGCAGTCGCTGAGTAAACTGCGCAGTTAGCAGAGCGTATGCGTGTGCGTGTGTATGTATGCGTTGCTTGCAATATACATACATATGTATGTACACATGTACATACTGTATATATTTACATATATATAAAATAAGAGTAACATTGATATAACTTAAATAAAGTCAATATAATATACATATGTACATACATATGAATAGATGAAATGCATTATGTTATTAAACGAAACGTTTACCAAACGTTTACGTACACACGCGACAAATTGGGAATGAATTTTCAGCAGAAGTTCAGCAGCTCAGTAGCTCAATAACTTTACTTAGGAATTCGCCATCTCACTCTTATGTATTGCAACCAACGGCTGTGTTGACAGAAGCGATGATCGCTGACATAAAGTCTCGGGTTCGATTTTCTAATCTGACGTCAAAATTTTTTTTATGCAAGTTACTAAATTTTTTTTTTTTCATTTTTTTTCAAATTTTTTAATTTAATTTAAAATGATATATAAACTTTGAAGTGCATTTAAAGCCGCCGATAGGCGGGGTTTAGGGTATTTCCTAGTTGGGCACCTCCGATTAGAGTTTCCTTACTTGTTTTTTTTTTAATTTAATTTAATTTAAAATTTTATAATTCTATGCCAACTGTGATATGCGGGTTTTAAGGTATTTCCTAGTCGGGTACCTCCGACTACACTTTCCTTACTTGATTTTTCTTCTTTTAATTAATTATTGACTAACTTCTCTTATATAGAACAACTTTCTTAATCAACTTTTCGAGCACGCTAATCACATCAAAATATGTGTATTGGCCAAAGCACAACTTTCTAGTCCTTACTTCAAATTTGTTGTACAAATTTTGGGAAAGCGAGGAAAGTAGCCAAAATCCGCTATATGTATATACATATACATACATACATATGTAAATATACACACAAACTCTGCCGTATTCATTACAGAAGACCCCACAGTAAATGTTAAGTTTTCTTCTTTTATCCATCAAGTTGCACTTAACAAGTAAGAGCAAGGCTGCTCGACTAAGAGATGGCCATCGAGAGCCGGATACTCCAAACATTATACGCTTATTTTACATATATACGTATGATATATATTACGTATGCATATGTACATGTATGTATATTACAAGCAATACAGACACATGTGCATACATACGCACGCACACATGCCCGTTCTCTGCTTACTGTGCAGTTTACGCAGCGACTGCAACTTGTCGAAATTTGGAGAGTCCGCTCTAAAGATATACTAGATATAATTTTATAACTGAATTTCACTTTAGTTTATAGTCGATAACATTATAACGGAAAAAGCTATTGATATTTTAAAAACAATTCGATCTGCGCCTGGTATCCAGTGTTGCCATCTTACCATCTCTGGCGCTCAACACGCCATATCAGGCATGTAAAAGGCCAGAAATAGCTAGATGGGACAGTTTTTCCGTAAGGCGAGAGGGGAGATTTCCTTTTGCTAGCCTTCTCAGGTAATGGACTGAGATCAACGACTCCTAATATATGTACATATATCCTCGTAACTGCTGCCATCCACGCCTGATTCACGTAATTGTATCAGCCCTGGCAACGACTTACATCGTTTGCCGAGTGTCCTGCTGTTAGTCTGTTGCCCAATCAGATTGGGCTTAGCGAGGGGAGTCCATGGTAACGTTAACTCCTTTACGCCCATCACTTGGACTTGTCCTTGGAGTCTTCCTCTGGAAAGAAAGAAGCATTGCAACAGTTCGGACATATACTAGTCGGGCCCTTCTACGAGTATATAATATAATATTAATATATTAATAATACATCAATGTATATAGTCAATACCTTATATGGATGATGCTAAAGATTTGATTTCTCCATTTTCAGGAGGGATTCACCAATTCTCGCTCGCTGACTATTGAGGCGCTGTGTGCCAAGGCACATTTCGGATGCAGCTTCGCGGCGGGTGGGTGTGTGGTTAGGATGCCGGTGGCGCTGCTGCCGTGGCACGAACAGCAGTGCATCTATAAGCCGATGAAGTGCTTCATGGGGCGCGTGTGGGGCGATTGCAAGTGGCAGGGCAGAGAGGTGCAGTGGAAGCAGCATCTGGAGGAGCAGCACACGGCGAAGCTGTTCTGTGCACCCACGGCAGACCTGGTTTGGAATATGGCCAAGCAGATCCGACCATTAACGGGCTACTACGTATTCCAGGCATATGACGAGATGTTTAACTTCTATGAGATCTACGACAAGCAGCGCATCCTTTTCACCATGACGTGCACCTCGAATCGGCGTGAGAGCAAATACAACTATGCCTACGAAGTGACGCTGCTGCAGCCAAACAACGAGGCGCTATCGTTGACCCAAAAGTTTCCAGTTCATAGCGAATACGACAAGGATATTCTGCTCGAAGGCACCTGCGTCAGCATCGGGCTCAACGAACTGTCGCGCTTTGTCGACGATGATAAGGTGGGAATCAACTACCAAATCCTAAATCTCAAAATGCTAATGACTCTCTTTATAACCCCACAGCTTCTCCATTACCGGGTGTCTGTAATGGCGGTCAGATCGCCGCGGCTTTCCAAGCCCATGCGGCAGAGTCTGCCTCAGCCGCTCGACTATCAGCAGACAAAGAATGCCGGAGTCAATGGCAAGAGTGTGCCCGCCTGCATGATCATAACGCGCACCTATAAGGAGGCAATCGGCGAGATGGTCAGCATAGCGGCTACTCCAGAAACACCGGATGCCGAGGAAAGTGGCGCCAGCATGGAGCTGGAGCGCAAATGGGGCACTCCACAGTTGCATTTCAATCGCAAATATTTGAATGCGTCCAGTGAAGTGTCTAGTGGTACCGATGCAAAAGAGGACGTACTACGCCCGCTCCATGAGCCCCGTGCCAGCCTCCAAGTGGCCAACGAAGATAAGCTCTCCATGTGCAGCAACAGCACTAGCTACACCAAAAAGGTATCCAACTCGTTGCGCCGTAGCATACGCTCCCTGAAGTGTGACTTGATGGAGCTGCGACCGTTTGCCAAGAAGAAATCAGCTGCAAATCCCACAGCAGCAACGACAGCAAAAGCAAAAGCGGTTGCAGCTAATCAGTAGAGTTCTCCGAGTACTTGGAAATATATTTATACATATATGTGCATGAGGAACTCCCTGCCAAGTACGGCTACAAAAATGTAAATAGTTTTTTTTATTCAACCACAATTGGGGTTTGGGCGTTCCCTAAAAGTTTGCTGTAATGTTTTATATGAGAATCAGATGTTGTTTAAAATAAATTCATGATTAGAGACGACATACTCCAAGAAAATCAAGCAAACTGCTTAGACGACACAATGTAAAGGGTTTAAAGTTAACATAAATTCATCTTTCCAACTTTTCGCTTGAACTAATTAAGTTTATTTATCTCTCACTAAAAATGATCTTTAAACTACTTGCTTTTATATATATATATATATATATATATATATATATATATATATATATATATATATATATATATATATATATATATATATATATATATATATATATATATATATATATATATATATATATATATATATATATATATATATATATATATATATATATATATATATATATGCTCCAACTTGAGCGTCATGATGCTTTTTCCAATTTGCATCAGGCTAAATATAAAATATTACTGCATGTATTTATACATAATAAACTTTCGGTTCGAAACTAACTGCAGAGTCCTTAACTAAATTTTTTTTTTATAATAATTTGTTGACATGATTCTGTTCGCAACTTTCAAACAATTTGGGTTGGGGTAGCTTATCCTTCGCTAATCGAAATTAAACTATTCATTTAATGTACATTCATTTAGTCTGGCCATAATTTGATGGTAGCTGCTGTGCTACAGGAGACCCTGCATTTCGTTCATGAATTGCAGGTAGGCATCGTCCTTTGTGGGTGGCTTGTGGCTTGTCTCAAGCGGCACATGGACACCGCGTTCGGCAACATCGTGGACGCCCAAATGTTGCTTGCCCTTCGCTGTTCGGCGCTGATCGTCGCGCTTCACGCGCAGTGTTGATGGCACAAAACGCGTGACGTCTGCGCTCAGATTCCTGCAAAACACACGCAATGAGCACATGAGGGCAGGAAGATTCAAAAGATTTAGAGAACATACCTTATTTGTGGCTTGGCCGTAATGATGGTGATGCCTTTGCCCAGCTCTTTGCTTGGTGGTGCATTAGCGTTGCCATGCTTGGGATGATGACCACTCATGCGCGGCGGTAATCCTGGCGGCGGTCCTGGAGGCATGCGTATGCCCATGCGCGGTAGTGGGCCCAGAGCGTGTGGCGGCCGTGTACCAGGCGGTGGGCCAGGCGGCATACGCAGCCCAAAGCCGGGTAGACCCGGACCAGGTGGTCGCATTGGAGGTGGCCGGAACATTATGCCCGGCGGCGGAACGATGCTGCGCAAATGCGGCAATTGGGGCAACTGTGGCGGCGCCGGCGCACTTGGTGGCAATGGTATGGCAGGTAATGAAGGAGCTGTTGGCGGTGCTGGAACTGACGTCGTAACGCTACTTGTTGTTGCTGCTATTGGGTTAACTGTCTCCTTTGTCGCATTCAAGGCGGGTTGCCTCGCATCGGCATCAGAGCCCACATCATCATCTGCGTCTTCATCATCATCGTCGTCGCCGTCACTGCTACTGTTAATGCTGCTACTTTGCTCGCTAGCTAAGCGTCGCCGTGCTGGTGGTGATTTACTCTCTGAAGCGCTATCCTGCTTGTCATTGTCCTTTTCAGATTGATCGTGCTCCTCGTCGCTCTGCAGCTTGCGATGCTTCCGCTTGTGCACATGCTCCATTTCCTTCATAAAGTCGTCTATGTTCTGCATTCGTTGCTGTAACTTTGGGCTGGTGGCCTCTTCTTCCTCGTCGCCCTCGTAGTCTGTGTTACCCTCTGCATCCGAGTCAAGCTCAGACATTGCAAACAGATCTGGCGGCGGCCCAGGGGGCACGCCTAGCCATTCCCTCTCATCGTCATCTTTCCCTTTATCCGAGTGCAAGTCTGGCGCAGCTTCGCTATTCTTAGCCACACCTGGCGGTGCACCAGGGGCAAAAGGCGGCAACGCTAACGTCATAGGTGGCGGCGGCATACGAATGGCACCTGATCCACTTGGAAAGATGATGTTATTATTGTTCGCTGTGTTCGCGCTGGCATTAGCAACTGACGCTGGCGCAGGCAGTGGAATCTCATCAACTTGCACGCTTTGAGCATGCTTAACGCTTTCATAGTATTGTTGCTTTTTCAGTCGTTTCTTCTCGTAATCCACTTCCTTACGCTTTAGTTCTGCCCAGTGCTCTGGCTCATCGTTGTGCTATATAGAGATCTTGTTTAAACATGATATATATATATATGTATATTTATATTTATACACTTACATAGAGTCGCATGACTCGATCGAAGGTTTCCTTTAGCTTCTTGCGCTTATCGCGTAGAACCTTTTCATTAAGTGGCGACGGCTGCAGCACATTATACTCTGCGTGAGGGCAAGGAACGTATAAGAATGCTGTTTACCCATGTTAACGTAATGTAACTTACCCATCTCGTCTATCTTTTCCATCTCTTCTAGTATCTGCGCTGGATCCTTGTTCTTAAGCACAGCTGCTCGCACCATTTGGCGCTGTCGCTTATTCTTCTTTAGTTCCTTTTTCCGTGCCTCCTTGCCTATGTGTGCATGCGTATTTATGAGGACTTACACTTTGTTTTTATTAGATATAAGCAATACTTACGGGCTTGGTCTGTTGGATTCATGTATTTGCCACTTTTAGTGGTATTTATGGAGCGCCGCCCCATCTTAGAATATTGTAAAATAAACTATTTAAAAACTATTTTACTACTGGCCGTCCTTTCCGGCGTTTTGGCTACAAAATTATTAGGGCTGGTAAATACAGAATAGCGATAACAAGACCACTTATCGATAACAAGAAACTATAATATGTACAAACAATAGTCACGAACCAAACGAGATAGTCTGGCAGCACTGTAGTAAGTTCTGTTAAATGATGCCGGCATATTCGTCGCGGCAACCTAAAACCAGATAAAAATGTCTGCCAATATGTCGCAGTACACAAGTATTTTAAATGGGTTTAATGCTCTAAATCTTGTCAACAAAACAGAGTGTCCTGGCGCTAAATATGGCTCGAATACGGTTAGTATTGGTATTAGTTAGGCAATGTCTTGATTGCGTCTGTTGATAATCAAAACTATTCAAACTACGTGCAGCCACAAGTGCCGAGCGGCACTCACGATCTTCCGTGCATGACGCCCCAAACAGCAGGTGATATGGACAACAGTGACGACACGGATACGGACGTGATTATTGTTGATACTTCAAGTGCCTCGTCGGATGTAAGCTTCTTTTGGACATCGACTTGTATCATATCATCATCAGAATCAGTATTGCAGGAAGATCAGTCGGATTATTCAGACGCAGAAACCGTACCAGAGACAGAAAGTGACACGAATATCAATGATTGTAGTAAGTTATCCCTAGTAACGACAGTATCAATGAAAGTGGCCTAAAATCAAAATGAATTATTGCAGAAGAGTCCTCCGCCATGGATAATGCCGTAAGTACTCCCATTAAGCGAAAGCACGACTACTACATCAACAATGGAAGTAAATGTAAGTGATCATGATTTGTGTATGATTTATAAATACAATAATACTGGTCATTTACACAGCTGGACCATTAACTCGACCCAAACTTGGTGCTGATGTGGATGCATCGCCAGTGCCAAAGCCCAATGTGACGACAACGCGTAGCGGCCGAGCTGTGCGTGCAAGGATTGATAACAAATTTGATTATTCGTCGGAGCCACAGGATACCGATTGTGACGATTCTAATGACCCTGATTTTGGCGATAACGAACTTGAAGACGATGACGATGAAGACTACATGGATCACAGTGAGCCGTCGGAAAAACACCGACGGGTTTCTATGCGCAACAGCTGCTGCAGCAGCGATGCCAGCTCACTGCTCGAATCGGATGCTCTCATCTATCTGGATCTGAGCCGACCCGTTGCAGTTGTTATGAGTGACCCAACAACGGACGAAGCGGTCGAGTTAGATAGTGAGCTGCATCTACGCATGCAAAAGTTTTTGGGCCTTGTTGCCCGTCAGCGCCGTCTCTACAATCCCATGTCTAACTTTGACTATGTGGATCACATGGATGAGGAGGAGACTCTTTCACGCAGTCGTCTATGCCCAGTAAAAACCAATGTAAGGCCCATGACTACGTCAAAAGTGCAGAATAAACCAAATCCAGGAGGAACTCCTCTCACAACGCCCGGTTCTGCCTTAACGCATGAAATGAGAATGCTTCTCATTGAAGATGTGGTGCAGCGCGCCAATGCCAACTATTTTGAGAGCCAAACTCCAGACCATATCAAGGAACCCATCGATCTGAGCGGTTTAACCAGCAAGGAGCAGCGTGCGATCATTTGTCAACAACACAAGAAGATTGCCAATATGATTGCGCCCCGTATGGGCTTGTATAACTTCGTGGATTCGCTTCGATGTGAGTCAATATTGAAGCAAATAAATATAAGATCGAAAATATACAAAACCGAACAGAAAATTAATATTTCATAATTGTCATGTAATTGAAATGTCGCATTAGCTTAATTATACGATCTTTGCAGCATCCACGCCGTTGAGTATGTGTCATCCACTTGCTCTGAACTATCGAAAGCGGGACTTTGGTGCATGCAAGGCGCATCTGGCCAAGACCTTATTCGATATACTCAATCACTTAGTCTTCCATTGTGGTCTGCGCCCGGAACTTGCATGGAAGACCAGCATGAATAAGCCCAGCAGCATCGAGCATCGCATTGAAGCTGGTGGGCAGCGCAGATCGCGCATTATTCTTTGGCAGAACATAAAAAATCCCGGAATGGTGGTGAAAGAGCTAGCGCACGAGATGTGCCATGCGGCTGCCTTTGCGTACCACGGCGAGACAGGGCATGGCGACAATTGTCGCAAATGGTAAACGCCCTATCAGAAAAAAGAGACAATGGGATTTTTACTTTATTATATATTCTAAATACAGGGCTTATCGCGCCAAGTCGATGTTACCTGAGCTGCCGGAAATAGTGGATTGCACGGCTAGCTACAAGTACACCTGTCTTCTGTGTCGTGCACGCTCCTTCGGACGCATGAAGTTTGAGGATGAGACGCATCAACTGCGTTGTCACTACTGTCAGTTCGAGGTGATTGTGGAGACCTGCAGAGACGATATCTATAACCTATCCCTCACTGACCAGCTAGTAACCCCCTATAAAGAGTTTGTGCGCGCCAACTATGACAAATGTCAGCAGACCGGACATAGTGCCAAGATGCGAGCAGTCAACGTCTTATACAGGGAGCATCAGCAACAGCTGTCTTCAAATTAAACCTAAAACATAATATTTAATATTTGTTTTAGCGCTTTTTCGCTATTTTTCATTGAAGTAACTTAAAATAAATAAGTCATATTATTTTCGATTTAAACAATTAAACAATTCCAGCAGCTGCTGTAGACAATATATTTCTTCATCTTCAATTTATTGGAACGTTGGGAATGGGAACAGAACTAAGACATCATGCCCTTGTTGCGCTTGAACGCAGCGCCCGCCTTGCGGTTGTGATTTGCGCGCGATGATTTGTGTGCTTCCTTTTGGTTACGATTGCGCGTCGTTTGCTGTGACTGACCTTGACCCTTGGGCGCACCCACAACGTCGACCTGAGCACGCTGGCCGTACTTGGCCATTTGCTTTTGCTGATAGCGTGCTCGTATTAGCTCTGGATTCTCACAGAAGTCGAAACGTTTCTTGTTTGCCGCCGCATTCTGTTCAACATCATTACTAGCTTCATCTTCGTCCTCTTCGGAAGCGTCCTGTGCTTCGAAGGCACTGGTGGCAGCTGCCGCCGATGCCCGCTGCAGTGTGGAACGCAACAAACTTTGCGGCGGCGCCTGGCCATCGTTGATTGCTTCATAGCTGTCATCGTACTCATCATCGTACTCGTTGCCACATTCGGTTGGTGTTTCCTCTACTAGTGCATATTCCTGATAGCGCTGCTTTAATTGTTTGATGTCGCGCTTGTCATCCAACAACTGCTCTGCATTGCGCGGAGCTCCAGGCAGTCCCTTGCCCTGCTTAATAATGCACTCCGGGTTGTCATTAGTGAGCACGTCATATTTATCACCGTCGTGTACATTGTAGTGGCGTACACCAATTTGGTTCTGCATTTTATCCTGCGGATCGTCTGGTATGTATGCTTCCTTTCGATCTATCTCCGCCAGATCGGGCGGCAAATTATCGTCCAGTATTGCGGCTATCGCCTGCTCGCTGTTATCGTAGCGAGTCAATACGCGTCGAATAAAGCCCATGCCGAAATCCGGCAGCATTTCTACCACGGCGGATGCTTCCAAATCAATGTCCCGAGCAGCGACATTTTCAACTGTTGCAGACGGTATCGGCGCTGAGGGAAGTGAATTTTTTCTTCTTGCGACCTCCCCAACATTAGATTTACAATGATCGGCTATTAATTCATCGGCGAGGACGCCGCTAGAGCAGCTGCTAAGCGCCTTCTTGTATCCTGTTATCAGAAAGTCAACGTTGTAGTTTTTGCTGTGAGGAATTTATAAACGTAGATTCGTTATCAAGTTTTGGATAGACATAACACCCACTCACATGCTGGGGCACCGCTGCATAAGCAACTTTATGTCGTTCTCCACCGGATACTGGCGCTGATAGTCGACAACAAAAGTCTGTGCTGAGAGGCATTCCTGAAGCAGCTCCACCAGCTGCTGGCCATGACCAGATTTCAACTGTGCACTGGTTATGAGTCGCACAACGTTCAGGAACTGTTGACGCGCCTCATTCAGCCAGCTCAAGGAGATTGCTTTAGAATTATTGAGATAGATATTTCTATACAGCATTGGGATGGTTAGATCGTAGAAATTGGCTATGCTGTAGAGGAAAAGGAAAACAAGTCAGTGACATATCTCTCTCTCTCGCTCTCGCACACACACAAACACACGCTTTCTATCTATCTCACTTGTTTTGTCTCTTTTATACCTTTGTACAATTTTCAGTTGCTCACAGGCCTCGAGCAGTGTGGGGCATAACTGGATGAGCAAACGTAGTGTATAAGCACAATCTAAGGCAAATAGCACAACATCGTCGTAGGGTGTTTCGGCATCCGGATCTAAGAGCATGCCGCCGCCGGCACCCTCACAACCTTCGTTTTCTACCTGAATTTGCATGGTGAGAAAGGCATTCTCATAGAAAGCCAGACCTTCCTCCAGATCTTTTTTGTAGTCCGGCTTAATGCGCAACACAGATTCAAATATATTTTGCAGTGTTTTCGAGTTCTGCTCATCGGCATCGCCCACAGCAATAACCAAATCACACAGCAGCGGGACAGACATCAAATAGTTTTCATACAATAGGGAACCATGCTGCTCCTGTGTTATCCATTCTGTGGGCGATTCCCTAGATGTAAGCAGGCGCATGACCACGCGGACAGCTCGATTAAGCAGTTTAGCATAAATCGTCTTCGCATCGCTCAGTACCACATCGTTTGCCGCGGTTGCATTGCTATCCTTGTCCGTTCGATAGTACGGATTGGCGCGCTGAAGAAATGTGACAATGCAGGCCATGGCTGATTCATCATACACCATGCAGGACCAGAATCTAAAGATGTAAATTGCATTGTATGTATGGCAGTCAGTCTGCAGTTGTAATGCGCTTACTCGTGATGATTCAGTTGAAGGAGGAACTCGAAATCTTGCAAACAATTAGTGGCAGTGTATCGCCACTCGTCTAGTGCGGCGCCTGACTTGATACGTCCATAGGACCTTAGCATGCACATATAACTATTAAATGCCTTATCACGTTTCAGCCAGTGCATATCCTGTAATAAATATTTGATAACTTTTAGCCGTTAACTATTAATTATGGTTGTTTTTAATTTAATGCTTACAAGTGCAGGCACTAGTCGTTTGACGCCATCGTTGGCAATTATCGTGAGCTTTAGGTCGCCTAATGGTAGCTTATTGGGATTTAAATTGTTATTACTGTCGTCCGAGCTTTGGTCTATCATCGCTGTAAAAATCCAAATGAAAACACAAATTATACAAAAGTTAAGAGGTAATTTTACATAGGCTATTGAAATAATATATCGATATTCATGTAAATACTACATTTTATAGAAATATCGACATCTTTCACAAATTTATAACGATAACGATTCCAATACGCAACTAAAGCCACTATCACCACTAACCATACAACACATAGACACGCCATCTAGTGCACCGCTTTTCAGCTCATCAAAAGTGAGCTCTGACGCCCCATCGCCGAACTCGCTTCACTTTTAAGTTCGGGCAAGAAGCTCTTTCTGTATAACTATGTATGCTTATTCTCTGATCTCTTTTCTCTTATATATTTTTATACACCGCTCTATTCTCCCCAAAATATATCCCTCACCAGCAACCGAGCAGAAAAATTGATATTTGCTCGCTGAGGTTCTTTATGTTCTCTTGCGAGAGTAGAGTATAGAAAACTGCTCAAACGATTTGTCATGCTCATGCAAAATGTTCACACTGTCGTTATTAATATACGCAAAAAGGGTATATATGTAAATATTTTTATTTTTGAATTCAATTGAAAATAAAAAACTGCTCATTTTTCGATAATATCGATATGTCGATGGGCCGACTATCGATAGTTTGCCAGCTCTATTACATATGTATATAAAACATTGTTAGCACTGGATTTGTAGTAATCTCTATCGGCGCTATTTCGATAACTGCCTAGCTTCTACTTTTTCAATTTGACATTTGACTATTTTCTAACTGCATAGTTTGGCTTTTAGTGCAGCTATGGATGACAAGGAAAATAATGGGTAATAAATATTTAAATAGCTCAATTTAACTAAGTCATACTATAATTTATCTAATTATTTATTATTTTGCAGGAGGCCTTTGCGCCGGATTGATAAGTTGGCCAGAGATATACAATTATATTTCAAGCGCGATGAAGACGTTGTTCAGGAAAAGCAATGCGCACAACTACCATGCGACAACGCTGTATTATCAGTACAAACATACGGGAACAGAAATCGAAATGGAAACGAAAAAATCACACAACATGCTTGCGATGGTGTTGAGTATATATATATGTCACCGTCATCTCTTAATGCAGGTTTTGATTTCATGGCCAAAAGCGTCCTCACTAAAGATTTCAATGCCGTTCGCATTGTGGTTGTCTGCGAGTATCCAAACGAGGCGGCCCAGCTGATGCAAGAATTGGGCAAACGCAGCATTGGCTGCCTCTTGATAAACAAGCCCGGTGAGGCAATTGATGTAGGCGTCGGCTTATGGAATGACGGTGTAAGTACTCAGATCTTTTCGTATATGTATTTCACAAGGCTTCAATTTGTATCTATAGTTGCTCAACTCCATCTTGGTCGTATGCGATACTATGTTGCATCGTCTGTCATCGTGCAACAATCTAAAAGTTAACTACTTGATACATTCGTCGCAGACATTGCCACACGTCTTTCAAAAGCGAATTCAACTCTTGATTCCAAAGCCTGTCAAGGGCACACAGGTGTTGGTGATTAAATATGAAGAGCCAATCAATCTAGCTAGTTCTGGATCAGAGTTAGAAACAATTCCACCTTTTGACATTTCAAAGCTCAGAACCAGATATCGAGCCAAGCCAACCGCTTGTGCAACACAAGTCACTGCATTGGAGGAAACAACTGAACCCTCCAAACAGCTTTCAATGGAAGAGCAATACAAGAAAGCCAAAGAAAATTTCTACACATACAACAACTATGGCATATTTGCCTGGAGCCGCACTGAACTAGTTTCCTGTTATAATACAGGGGAAGTGTCCGAATTCAATCAGCATATCAAGTTCAGCATGCATCTCATGAATATAGGACACAAGCGGGCCAAACGCGTGCAACGATATGCCTGGCCGCATGCTGCAGTTGGCGGCTCCATGTGCGTAATTGGGAACGAAGGCGTTGGCAAAACCTGGTGCTATTTGCCCACGCTATGTCAGCGCGTCCTATTGGATGGACCGCCGCGTTTACTGGACGATACTGAATATGGCCCTAGCTGTATTGTATTGTGCGCAAATGCAAAGAGCGGCGAAGAGATTGCCAAATGGAGTGAGTCATTGCTGGGCAAGCCGGAGGTAAACATGACTTATGTGATCAAGGCGTTCAATCGTGCCACTCTTAATAACGTTTGCGGACTTATAAAGCGTCCCTGCGGTATTTTAATAACCACTCCTGAGTGGTTTATATATTTGCAACAGTTGGAGACCAACACAAACACCATCTTTAAGCCGGGTGCCATACAGTGTGTTATTTTTGATGGAATCGAAAGTTTATGGCGTGCCGGCAGAATGCACTGCGAGAAAGCAATCCACTGGTTTCTAAAAACACTGCGCTTCGGGATAGGCCACAGCCAGTTGTTCGTTGTTGGCCGCTTATGGATAGATTTATTCATGAGGCGATTGATGTTGAAATGCCCTGATATGGCTCTCTTGTTCGAGGATTCGTTGGAAGCTTCCGTATATGCTGATAATAAACTTGAGCTACTGGTATCCAGCTCAGATGTATATGACCAGAAAATAGTGGAACTTCTTCAGGAAAGGAAGGAACAGCGTATAGTGCTGGCATGCACTGGCAAAACTGATGCATCCAAGCTGAGCAAGCAATTATATGAATCCGACATTAACAGTTTGATTATAGAAAAATTAGATCCTCAAGGTGAGCTTATCTATGGTGAATGGTGTGACGGTCGTTTTCCCCGTGTGCTAATTGTCGCAGATGATGTGGTTACCAAATTGCGTAAAGAAAATATCGACTACTTGATTCACTATGATTACAATACCTGGCCGCGTTTTAAGTCACGTTTCAGCGTATTCTATGGAAATTATGAAAACCAAAAGAAAACCTCCAAAGCTACATCAATTATACTCATCCGTCCCGACGATGTTGAGCAAATTTGGCTAACTTGTGATTTAATGCTCAAGCATGATCGCTATCCTCCCGAAACGTATCTGACCATGCTAACTGATTGCCGAATGTACTTGGAAATTGATAAGCCGCGCACCAAAATGCCGCTTTGCCGCCAGCTAATTGGGTATGGCAACTGTATACGGCATACATGCCAATATCGGCACATTCTCTGGAATCACGAAAAGATGCCACCGGATGATCATCCTACCAAAGGGGAAATCAAATTCCATGTACTATCAGTAAGTGAACAATAAGTTAATCCTTAAGTACATTAATCACTCATTTTTATAAAAAAAAAAAAAAAAAAAAATAGAGCATTACACCGGCCCAGACTGCTGTCAAGCTCATAGAGAACAAATCATGTAGCTTTTTGATGAATACTCCCATGACTAAGTTGACCGAAAAAATACATGCTCACTATGAGGATCATGCAAACCACCGAGTTCACTTAAAGCCCTGTATTGCCGACGTGTGCGTGCTCAAGGTGAACAAGGTGTATCAACGCGTGGGCGTAATTCGCTTGGACATTCAAGACCGCATCGAGGTAAAGCAATTGGATGTTGGAACTGAATTTCATGTGGTACATAGGTCTGAATTGCTTGTCTGCGAAAAAGAGTTTATAGATGAGCCATTCCAAGCCTACGATCTGCGCATCATGGGCCTCACACCTTTTAATATGGAACGCATTTGGCCAGATGACGCCAAAAAGTTGGTGCGAAACAAATTCTTTAATCGTCTTCAGGGCAAGCAATATCGCTCTTTTACAGCCGAAGTTGATTACGCTTTTCATGAATTTATTTTCGTGAAAAATATCTACGACTCTGAGGGCAATGACCTGAAAAGTTTTGTACTCAGGAACATCCCAATGTACACGGATGGGGAAGTCAAGAAGCGCTTAGAGAAATGTATTTCTCTAGCCCAGCCCTACTTAGGTTGAGATTAATAAATAAACTTTACACATCTACTTATATATTAAATAATATAAATACTTATATTAACGTTTGTGACTTTAAACTTTAAAAACTACAGTTATTTAGTTAATCATAGAAAGCTACCAAAACTTACCATTTTGGGTGAAATTCCGGACGCCTTGTTTATAAAGCTTTTGTCCATTAAAAAATAAAATGTATTACGTATATGCAACCGCTCTGTTTTCAACGCATTAACTTTATGCATAGATATACATGCATATATATATATATATATTTTTTTTTTATTTTCGATATGACGGCTCGTTTAAGATTATTATTTTTCGACATATGTACAAGCGATAATGTGCATATTCGTATGTCTGTATGTATGTTACATGGAAAAGATCCGTTATATCCCAAATATTTACCTCATAATTTCCTATGATCATAGTGGTAATCGATAATTGTAACATCGCATAATAAGCGGACCATTCTCTTCCAATTCATACATACACATGTATAGAAGAACCGTTCAAATCTCATATATTTGTATTAGTGCTTCATATAAAAGTTAAGTTAATGATTATTGTAATTGTGATAGAAATTGTCTTCTGCTTAGCCTAGTAATAAAATGCGTTTTTCTGATGAGGTTAGATATGAAACACTAATTGACAATGTTATTTTGTTTATATTTGATATCTATATGTGTCCTTGTAGGTTAAGTGTCATATATGCAAGCGAATCTTTTGCTGTGGAAAATGCCGCCAAAAGCATCAATTCGAAGCACACGCCATTGCCATAACCCAGCCGATAGAGCAGCATTCGAAGATGGTTGGCTTTGGCAATGAGATCGCTGGGAAATCCTCAACCATATATGTGTTCTGCCCGATCTGTGAGCAGAAGCCGCTCACGCTGCGCAAAGAAATGTATGCCGAGCTGTTGGCCCATATCGAGAGCGTGCACCTGCCACTGCGCTGTCGCAAGTGTCTGCGGCACTATACTAAGATCGATGACTTGAAAGAGTTTAGCAAATGCGTGGACTTAGGCCAGAGTTGCAGCTCGGCCAGTTCGGAGCAGAACGTGACCTGTGACACGGAAGCCTCGAAGATAACGGTAAAGAAAGCAGCTGTGGCCGCCAACACAATATCGACTCAAACTTCACCCCATATAACCAAAGACATGGACGAGACACATCAACATTTGAATCTAACGCCCATATCGCTATTTAATCTCCGCTGGAAGGCCAAAGGTCGCCTGACACAGGAGGAGTTCATCAGCGATAGCGTCTCATCCATACGCAATCTGTCGTCAGAAAGCGTTAATTTGTCGGGGCAGCAGCGTCGCAGCATTGGACACGTGTGTGCCCCGCCAGAGCATGTGCACAATGATAACAACAAGGGCAAAGTAATACGCTCCACATCCACGCCATTGCAGGTCTACACGATGTTTGCCAAGCCCAAAGAGCCGCTGACATTTAATGGATCCAGCGTTGGAGGCGGTCAAGTGTCGAGCATCTGCCACAGTGGCTATGCTCTGGATGAACCTAATGCGGCGCCAGACAATAGCCACCTGTTACCGCCGCAGCATCAGCGCACCTGGAAGGTGGGTGGTCGCGGCAAGATGACTGCTGTGACGCCGTTGCGTCAGGTCATGTCCAAGAGCATACAAAAGGCTTTCGTGGAGCACGGCGCTGTGGGCATGCTCCCCGGCCATAGCGACCAGCGACGAATCCGCCCCGACCTGAACGAACACAAGTCGCCAAATGCCGCCCTCCCATTGGATTTGCGTCTATCCCCAGTTGTACGACGCACGCAAAGCGAAGGCACCAGCAACAGCAGCAGCAATAGCAGTGGCAGTAGCAATAGCAATAGCAATAGCAATATTAGCGATAGCAACACTGGGCAGAAGAGAAAGAATCCAGAACCCTACCATGTACTGCTCTCCGCTCAGAAACTAACAAGAGAATCGATTATCATTACCCGTACCCAGCATGCGGAGAACAGCGTTGCGCTGATTGCCTCGGCGGCTGGCACCAGCACTACGAGCACAGTTTACAATTCATGTGAAAGTGTGGAGATAATCACTTCATCTTCATCAACCGCCGAGCTGAGCACGGAGCATTTGCGGCTAGCCAAGGCCGAATGCCCTGTGCCGGTGGCAGTGTCGGTGCCCCCGATTACACCCATCACGAGTGTGCCTGGCGCCATAATTAACAAAAAGCTCATCAAATTCGAGACCCCCCAGAAGCAAAGTGATCAATTAGCTCAACCGGGTGAGTCGACGCCGGATGAGAAAGAAATATTTTATACGCCCAATCCGAGCAGCAGCCCGTTGACTGCCAGTGCTGGCAGCGCGACTGCTGAGCCCGGCAACAACGAGCGACGCAGGCAGCAGATTGTGCCGCGCCAGCTAAGCGATCAGTTCTTGTCGGAGGCGAAGCGAATCGAAATGCCACGACCTCAAGGACCACGAGCTCGTCCGCCATTGCGTGTATGCCATCATCAAAAATCATTTAGCTGCGTCCAGGATATCGGTAGCGACGACGAGAACGAGGATGAGGTTGAGGACGAGGACGAGGTGTTCCTGCCAAACAGCGCATCCACGCATAACGACAAGAAACGAAAAGGACGCCTCTGGTCTCTGGTGTCATCTGTTATGCGCTTGCCACAAACTTTGCGACCGGATCACAATGCCAACGGTGGTGATAAGGAAAACATTCCTTCGACTTCCAACCCGAATTCCAATTCTAATTCTAAAGCCAATTTCAATTCCGGTTCCCTGATCAGACGCTGTGCCTCCATTGCTGGTTCATTGGTGCGCACAATCCACTCTCAAGACGACGCCGATATGCAGAGCCTGAAACGCAAACGAACTCAGACCCTGGATAACGCTAGCTGTACTCAATTGTCACCATCCAATTCCTCGAAACGATTGCGCATACAGCCAAGAAAACCAATCACACGCATGCGCAACACATAGTCAATTATTGATTTAGTTTTAAATGTTCAGGCTTTATTACTATGTATGTATCTCTTGTCTCTCTTTTTACAACATCAAATAATTATGTACGATAATAGGGCATAACTTCCTAAGAATGATTAAGCTAACAGCATAAGCAATTCAACTATATTACAACTATATCACAAGCTTCATAATGCGACGCAAATATTTTTTCTTTTTATAATCATATATATTTTGCTCATCTGATTTAACAGTTACTTCAGTTAGGAAACGCGTTACAAACAGTAATACATGTTAAGTTCCAATGTTAAAGCAGTAGATTTTAAAATTAATATGTACAATAAATACCAGAAAATATTTTTACATCCACTTAAATTTTACTATGCTGTCATAGTATTTTTGTATTATCCTCGAACGGTCACACTAAATAGAAATCGTTGCTTCTGTATAATAGTGTGTGTGCGTACGTTCACATTTTCTTCGTCGTGCTTTTTATTATTATCAATCTGCAAATATCAATTAAAGACTACAAAACTAAAAACCATAAACTTGCGATGTCGTTATCAAGTCTTCTGCCCACACCGACTAACGCGGTATGGGATCGCGAGGACGAGCGCCGTTTGTCTGCCAAAGGTGCTCCACTGATTGGTGCCCTGGTGTCCGCCAAAATAGCAGCGCCACCATACGGCCAGCGCAAGGACTGGATACCGCGGACAGAGGCTGACTTTGGTGATGGCGGTGCATTTCCCGAAATACATGTAGCTCAGTATCCACTGGGTAAGTATGCAGTGACAAATTGCAATAGAAATTGGCTTTGTATTAACATGTTATGTGATTCAGGTCTTGGGGCGCCAGCTAATATGGGCAAGAAACCAGATGCGCTTGCCATACGTTTGGATGACAAAGGCAAAGTCAAATATGATGCCATTGCCCGCCAGGGTCACGGAAAAGATAAAATTGTTTACTCGTCGATATCTCAGCTGCTGCCAGCTGAGGTTTTAGCTGAGGACGCTGAGGAATTACAGCGTCCTGACGAGGAAACTGTTGCCGAGACAACTGAAGAAACTCGCCTGGCTCTAGAGAAACTGACTAACCAAAAGATTACGTCAGCCCTTCCTGTGCGACACGCCCAAAAGACAGCTCCTGCACAATACATTCGCTATACGCCCTCACAGCAGGGTGATGCTTTCAATTCTGGCGCCAAGCAGCGCGTTATACGGATGGTGGAAGCACAGCAAGATCCCATGGAGCCGCCTAAGTTTCGCATTAACAAGAAGATACCACGCGGGCCCCCATCGCCCCCTGCACCGGTACTGCACTCGCCCTCGCGCAAGGTGACCGTCAAGGAGCAGAAGGAATGGAAAATACCACCCTGCATATCCAATTGGAAGAATGCCAAAGGTATGATTTGCCACGCGTTCCATGCACATATTCACTTTGTTAATGCGATTCGTTTTCTTTACTAGGTTATACCATTCCACTGGATAAGCGCTTAGCCGCTGATGGTCGTGGTCTGCAGCAGGTGCACATTAACGAAAAGTTCGCTAAAATGGCTGAGGCTCTTTACATAGCCGATCGCAAGGCGCGCGAGGCCGTCGAAGCGCGCGCCCAGTTGGAGAAGAAGTTGGCACAGAAAGAGAAGGAGAAGAAGGAGGATATGTTACGTATGATGGCGCAACGTGCACGTGAAGAGCGTGCCGGCTTACGTAATCCAGAAGCGGATACTTCAGGTGGTGGTGCCGATGCACGCGAGCGTAATGATTTGCGTGCCGAACGACAAAGAGAACGCCAACGTGACCGCAATTTGCAACGAGCCGCGCCAGAGAAACGAACAAAGTTGCAACGCGAACGGGAGCGAGACATATCGGAACAGATTGCTTTAGGCCTACCAGCCAAGAGCGCTGGTAATGGCGAAACCATGTTTGACCAGCGACTCTTTAATACCACTAAAGGCATGGACTCGGGCTATGGTGATGACGAGGCGTACAACGTATATGACAAGCCATGGCGCGATTCCAACACAATGGGCGCTCACATCTATCGGCCTAGCAAGCAGGCAGACAGCGACAACTATGGTGGAGATTTAGATGCCATTGTTAATACAAAACGATTTGTCCCTGATAAACAGTTTTCGGGAGCTGGTTCGCGTGAGACAGGTGCCGCTCAGCGCAACGGCCCCGTTGAGTTTGAGAAGGAGGAGGATCCTTTCGGTCTCGACAAGTTCTTAAACATGGCCAAAAAGGCACCCAAGCGTGCTGACGAAAAGAACGAACGTGGTAGCCACTCGGATCGCAAACGTAGCCGACGTGATTAAGACTAGACTTGACTTGAAAAAAAATACTAATCTTTATAATCAATCCCAAAAACATGGCACATACGCATACATACATTCATATTATAAACTACATACAAATTTTTACAGTCATATTATATACTGATAATAATCCTAAGAATTTGCATGCATGGTTTTATTTATCCAAGGGACATAGAACTCGACTCTTGTAAAGATTTGGGGTAGCCGTCTACGTGGACAGTATTACTGTCCGAGGGAGATGATGCCAACGACGAAGTATGCAGTATGAGTTCAGCATCATTAACACACCACCGGAGTCATCTCTGCAGCTGCCTTGCGGTGTTCAGCCACCGGCACATAATTGTCCAGAATGAATCTGTGGACGCTGTCGACTGCACTCGGAAATGGATATAACATCTAAAATCGCCTTCATTTTAATTGTGCTGCCTTTGTACTGACTTTCCTCAGTCTTTCCCATGGAATAACCCGAATAAGCATCGTTGTAAGTTGTCATTGCAGGTGGCAGGCAAATGGGTATCAAGTAGTCCGTACAGTCCACGGAACGATTAAGGCGCAATAATGATATATAGTTGATGAAGTTGGAGGAATGTGCATATCCTTCATGGGGCCTTACACGGTCAACATTAATGTCTATGTGCTTGTGTAGTTGTATCCCACTCGCCCAAGCGTGCCCGGATATAATTAGGGAAGGATTCGTCATTCTTATGGAGGACACAATGAGCTGCTGTCAATATCCATCGGTTATTGATGAGAGAGCCTCCGCACATTGGGGTATACTCTTTGTCTACCAAGTAGAGTTGTTAGTAACAAATGCAGTTCAAGCCAAGTGACCAAGTTACCATCATGCGAATAAAGCAGTAAAGCCGTCCAACCAAATTCCTGAATGTTGGTCTTTTTACCAAATGAATACGATTCGTTAAAGAGGTAACACCACAAACACCCAGCGGTCGTTGCAAATCATTATTAGCCGATTTTTAAACAGGCGAAGAAATCGAACTGTATGTTGACGGGCGACGACAGCACACCAAATCACTTCGTACATTGCTTGAGCAGCTGCTACGGTTGGAGCCGTTTAGGCCAACGTCACTTTCCCAACACAAATTACGAGGCTTGCAATGGCCACTTTACAGCGGCCCTGATGTCGTATGGGAACTGTAAATAGGAGCAATAAGCCAAAACAAGAAATTATTAGTTTTGAAATCAAATGGGATCAAATTTTACCACTGCCAGCATAAATTTCATTATCAAGAAATTGGAATATATAAACAAAAATAATAATCCGTAGCAACATGTTAAGAATGCGTAACGCGAAGCAATGGACATATTTCAGTCCACAATATTCTTATCTGTTTTGTCGGAGAGGTCAATAATTCCGATCACACTTTCATTATAAATGCATATACAAATATAGTATATGGGCATCAGAAGTAGTCGGTTTCATTAACGGTAATTACTGCTCTAATTTTTCATTTTGTAGATTACATGTTCTAATAGCTCTCGCAATTACAATTATAATACTGATAATGCGATTTTAGTATGAAACATACATATGTACATATATGCAATGCGTGCTGTGGGTGAGTCAATTTAAATTTTCCCCATTTTCAAGTTAATATCGAGACAGCGCTGCAATTCTCGACTCGTGCAATTTGTCGATCAGTGTAATCGTTTACATTGGTATCGGTCTTGACAAAAATATATCGATAGTCGACATGACATTGAGTTGACATTTCGGAGTATAATTTTAGCATTTCTAACGATTTAGTTCTTAATTTTTTTTTGCAATCAAACAGTCGACGATTTTGATTAATTAACTTATAACGCACACGTCCACTATCTCAACACAGCAATAATGCGACAGTTTCTGTGCTTTGACTACGATTACAGCAGCTTCTAAGTGCAGCCAGCTGCTGTGTGGGTGGGTGTCTGGGTGGCAGGCTGGTGGCCGTTGGGGGAGAACACTGAGACATTGACAACAATTACATACGCTTGGTAATATCACGCCGCATACACGACAACTGACGCTTTTAGAGATAATTATGTAAGTGAATGTTGGAGCACCTATTAAAATACAAAACTAAAAAATGTTCGGCCGCCCCAATAACAGAATATCGCGCATAGGAGAAGAAGAAGATTAACTGAGATGCGTTCTCGAAGCAATTCGGGGGTTCGCCTCGACTATTATCAACGAATTGTTCATCGTTTAATTTTGGCACATCAGGAGCCAGTGACCGGTCTATTTCCCGCCTCAAATGTCAACTCGCATGCATGGATACGGGACAATGTCTACTGTATTCTGGCGGTATGGGGCCTGTCAATGGCTTACAAAAAGATTGCCGATCAGGATGAGGATCGCGCAAAGTGCTATGAGCTGGAGCAGAGCTGTGTCAAGCTGATGCGCGGCCTACTCATGGCCATGATGAATCAAAAAGATAAAGTCGAGAAATTTAAAATGACTCAAAGCCCCTACGACTCGCTACATGCCAAATACTCCAGCAAGAATGGACTGCCTGTTGTCGGGGACAACGAATGGGGCCATTTGCAAATCGATGCAGTATCCCTGTACTTGTTAATTCTGGCCCAAATGACCGCCTCAGGTCTACAGATTGTCTTTTCATTAGACGAGGTATCGTTCATACAAAATCTGGTATTCTATATTGAATCGGCATACTCTATACCTGATTATGGTATTTGGGAACGCGGCGACAAGACCAATCATGGTGAGTACTTACACCTTTCGCTGGTTCCACAAACCTCCATTATAGCTCTTTATTGGTGGCAGGTGAGCCCGAGCTGAACGCCAGCTCCATCGGCATGGCTAAGGCTGCATTGGAGGCCATGAACGAGCTGGATTTATTTGGAGCACGCGGTGGACCCGCAAGCGTTATTCATGTTCTTGCCGACGAGGCGCACAAGTGTCAAGCAGTGCTGCAGTCCATGCTGCCTCGAGAGTCCAACAGTAAAGAGTTGGATTCTGGTTTGCTATGCGTTATTGGCTTTCCAGCTTTTGCTGTTGATGATGCCCAGCTTATACACAACACAAGAGACGCCATATTGTCCCGCTTGCAGGGAAAATATGGGTGCAAACGATTTTTGCGCGATGGATATCGCACACCCAAGGAGGATCCATCGCGCCTCTATTACGAGCGCTGGGAATTGCGCATGTTTGAGAATATTGAATGCGAGTGGCCGCTCTTCTATTGTTATCTGATACTATTCCATGCGTTTCAAAATGATATGCTCATGGTGCGCGAATATGCGGATCGATTGGAAAAGATAATGGTGCGCTCTGAGGATGGTATATTGCTGATACCCGAAAGCTACGCTGTACCGCAGGATTTGGTGGGCTTTGAATATCAAAAGCCCGGCTCGCAGGACCGCGTAGTTGTCGGCCGTTGTCCCTTCCTATGGGGCCAGTCGCTGTTTATTCTGGGCCGCCTCTTGCAGGAGGTGGGTGCATCTCGTTCAAGTCTTGTAAATATTCCTTTTACAAGTTGTTTGATCTTCTTTCAGGGCTTTTTGGCGGTGGGCGAGCTCGATCCGTTGAATCGTCGCCTAGGCGCCCAAAAAAAACCGGATGTCGTCGTTCAGGTGGTCATCATAGCTGAGGACAACGAAATCCGCGACAAGCTGGCCGAGCACGATCTTCATGTGCAAACGATTGCCGATGTGGCTCCCATTGAGGTGCAGCCGGCACGTGTCCTCAGTCATTTGTACACGTATTTAGGACGCAATCGCAAGCTGGGACTAAGTGGACGTAAATCGCGCGACGTTGGCATATTGAGTACCAGTAAACTGTATTCACTGAAGGATCGCATCTTTGCCTTCACTCCGCAGGTAAATGACTCGGATCACAGTCGATCAAAAGCCTCCGCCTAAACGCACTCTGTACCGCTCTGTGTGTGCGCTCAGTCTATCCTTATCTCTAGCCCTCTATCTATTTATTTCTCCTACTTTTTCTTTGATTTCAAGCAATTGATTCTAATTATGATTATTTTTATTTATGCTCTATTATTAATATTATTATTATTATTTACATTATTATTATTATTATTATTATTGTATTATGAATTAGTTTGTCGACTTGTCGCGCTTCTATATCGCCTCCGATAACGAACTCATGATTGACATCCTTAAAGGCGAGATCAATTTTCTCAAGTCCGCTTGGGATCTGCTGGGTCGCCCCTTAGTAACGCTCGTGCTGAAGCGCATCCATTTAGGTCGGTCCAACTTGCTTAAATCCCAAATCCGTTTGAAATCTTCATTTAGTATTTAGCTGTATTATTGTCATTTACATGTGTGTGTATGTATGTGTGTGTGTGTGCGTGGGTGCGTGCGTATGTGTTTGTGTGTGTACGGTTACAGTTATTTTGCATATTAGTTTGTTTTGGATTTTGTTACTTATAAATTTGCAAGGTTTGCCTTAATTATTATTATTATCCCTGTTATAATTATTACTGTTCATTTGTAGTTTTTTTTTTACAAACATCAAAACACACACACACACACATGCATACGTTTA
The DNA here is from genome assembly GCA_035045555.1 of Drosophila fulvimacula. NCBI lineage: Eukaryota > Metazoa > Arthropoda > Insecta > Diptera > Drosophilidae > Drosophila > Drosophila fulvimacula. The sequence continues at coordinate 1,343,167 of JAWNOX010000018.1, read as the reverse complement.
TATTTATATATTGATTACTGACATATATACATACACTTGCACACATGTTGCTTTAAGTTTTAGTCTTATAGTTTAATTTTAGTACTAGTTGAGTTGGTTTTTAGATATATTTAGCTTAAAGTTAGCTAACTAAAGCTATATTCGGTAGTGGACACCTAAACACAAGCGCACAGACAAACACGCATACACACATACACACAGATACATATACCTATGTATATATAGACACGTACATTCAGCCCTAGCATTGTATTATAGAATATAAAAACTTTTCTTTCTTTCTCTCTCTCGCTCTATATATATATATATATATATATATATATATATATATATATATATATATATATATATATATATATATATATATATATATATATATATATATATATATATATATATATATATATTATATGTGTGTGTGTGTGTGTGTGTGTGTGTGTGTGTAAACTGAAGCTGCAAACTCTATATTAATTCCAAAGTTCAATTTGAATTTCTTTGTATGGCTTTATATAGCCTAATGCACATACATACATAAATCCTTATACATATTGAAAACGCAACATTGCTACGTCTACCATAGTCTGTATATGTAGGTATATATACATATGTCCAAGAGAATATTTTCCCTACTTTGCAGTTGGCTCAGAAGCCATTGCTTCGCTCGCTCTGACAAAGCTGCAGCAGAGTTCTCAATCGGTTACAGCTGGGCAATAGTAGCAAGATGTGGACGAACCAGCTCAAACGGGAACGTTCTTCAAACAGCTAAACAGAGAATTTCCTCATATCTTGTTCTATATAGTGTACTTGCAATATAATTTGTACATATATGAGACGATAATGTCAATTACTTAAACTTTCCGATCTATGTACGTTTCTCTGATGCCTAGGACCAAGTCAGTTTGCAGCTCTCGTAAATATACATACATATTTATATATATACATATATATATATATATATATATATATATATATATATATATATATATACATATTTTTTTGTACACACATTTCTACACACATGAGTATTTTGTTGTCTATTGCTTAATTATTCTGTTCCTTCGACATCATTTATTTCCCTATGCTTTGCACTATGTATATTCCTATCCAAACACAAATAAAATGAAAGACAGAGATCCGACTATCACGTTACCAATTGGCCGCAAAAGAAACAAAATTCTCTTTCTGTTATCTCTCTCTCTCTCTCTCTCTCTCTTTTTGTTATAATTCGTGCTTAACCAACAACAACAACAACAACAACAACAATTCGTACACACAGCATATCGACTATGAAGAATACTACACGACACGCGATCCCGATCTGCTCGCTAGCAATTTTACCACAAACTTAGGGTTCTTGACCAACAATTGGCGTCACATGTTGGGCAGGCCAACAATCACATTAATGGCAACGCATTATATGCTAGGTAACTACATCTCGAAACCACACAATCCACAAACCAACACCCCAACAACACCCAACCAAGCAAACTTCAAAACTCCCATTAAGAGCTGCCTATGCAGTCATACACCCACCCACCCACACACATACATACATAGACGCATTCATATGCATATATGATTAAATATATATATATATATTTGAACACAACTAGTGATATGGTCTATTCCATGCTACGTTGGGGTTTATTACTGCGAGTTCATAATGTGTTTCTTTTGTATGTATTGAGCTTTATGCGCTTCTGCTTCTTCCTACTCTCTATGAATCACTTTAATTGTCTAATAATATATATATGTGTATACATATATATTCAAGATCTGATCAAAAAGTATTGCGAATTTTGAATTTGTTTCAAAACTGATTTATTTATTCATGACTATTTAGATCCTCCAAATTAATCCAAGTCAGATGTGCAACACTCGTGCCCTCGTTTTTTCTAATCCTCGAAGCACACCAAAGAATCTTCTTTGCTCTTGTTCAGCTACTCCTCTCCAATCATACCTGCTACTTACGTAGACTTCTTTAGTTTTAGAAGCAAGTAATTCACAGGGATCCAGGTCTAGGGTAGCTGTGGGGAAACAAATTAAGAAAAAATCCAAATTGGTTTAAATTAAAATTAATTAATTGTCAGACATGAGTAAAAATATATCGTCAAAAAAAGGAAAAACAATCAGAACGAAATATATATATAAGTTTCGCGGTACTCTTTGAACAGACCTCGTGCAGAGATTTACAAGTTTAATATCTATTCAATAATCAAGCGCAATTTGAATGTTTTTTCGATGCTCACTTATTTCGATCTGATAATATTTGCTTAAACAAGTCTTAAACTTCAATATATTCCTTAAGTTGGGCGCAGGTTCTGAAAAGGAACTACAACTCTAGAACTTTCTAGAAAGTAGAACTCATAGCAAATGACGTAAAGCAACTACTTGAGTTAATCGTATGTATGACCTTAAGTAACTGTCAACGAATTTACTTTTAGTGTAGGGAAAATGTTTCTAGAAATTACCAAAGAGTTTGCACAGAAAAATAGATTAGACTTCATGTTTATGTTAAAATATCTTTTTTATAACCCAATCTTAGTGGATTTACGAACAGACATATCAAAAACTTAAAATCAGAATTTGTGAATGTTCCAGTCTCTACATTGAAAAAGGACTTGACTTGATAAGGAAGAAGGCTTATAGCTTCTTTCAAAAACAGTAAAGGAGTTTTTGGGAAACGTTTATTTAACGTCTCGTCACACAATATCTCGACATGAGTAGGGCAATTCGGCTGTCAGTTACGGATCAAGCCAGTCAAAAACTGTCATAGTTACATTGAGACTCTGTTGAGACAACTTAGTTTGTACGTTGTTTCGTTGCTTAACTGCATCAACCTCCAAGTTCCTGCAAGTTCATGCAAGTAAAATAGTCAATGGATAGATATTAGCACTTAGCTTAGAACCCTATCTAGATACTAAAGTCGCCCCGGTCCGTCCCTTTCTAACTGCACCTCTGCTTGTGCTGCACACACTAAACACTCACTCACTATGGTGCTGGTCTATGCTGTTCAGAGTTGATCTTTGCGTCTGTCGGTTACCGTTGTAGTTTGTGATTAAAACCTAGATGTAAGCGGCACCAGCTAACCACGCACCAACCTAATCCCACCAAGCATCGATCGACCGATGGTTCCGTCATCGATCAGTCAGTCAGTCAATAACAAGCCATACCAAACAATGTGCATGCACTTCCGATCGGATTCGGCTAACGGTTTTCTCTCTATGACTGCTGCTAAACGTACAGATCAGGACAAGATTCCGCTTGCCATGATCCAGACAATGCGAAAGCTGAAGTCGGGCTATATAAATGGCACGCGGGTCATGTTGGGCAATCTCAAGGACTTTCTCAATACCTCGGCGATTACGGACTTGAGCTTTTTGGGCAGCACAGAGGATGGCTATCCAGACAGACTTCATCCGGACGTTCAGACCTATTTAGATGAGCACTTGCTGCGCTCGTTCAGCAATCGCAGCACCATGAATCTCCGTGGCGGTCAGTTGCGGCCGCGGCATCTGCGCCGACGCATGTCCTGCAAGGGCGCCATCAAGAAGACGCGCTCCATTAATGTGGACTGTAAGTGTGCTAAGGAGATTTGGCCTAAGCATTGCTGGTCTCTCATTCTAATCATTGCTTCATCTCTCTCTTTGTTTGCAGCTGATAATTTGGGTATGGAGGGTCCGACGCCACTGACCGAACGCCGTCTTTCATCGATCGTGCCGCCACCCTGGCTGCAGCCCAACAAGCAGGGTCATGTCAGCACCTTTGCCACCACGCCCGAGGAGGGGCCTACCTCGCCGCCGCAGCTGGGCGGAGACTTGGGTCTGCGTGAGAACATCTATCCCATGGATCCGCAGCATAGTCGCTCGGCCATCGACCGCCGCAGCGAATTTGTGCGCCAGCAAGAGAGTTAGTTGTCGATCCAACACATTATTTTGCTTTGCTCGCTCCAATTCGGTTATAATTTTGATTTATCTTTTCTTTTGTATTCTTTTTCATTTCGTTTTGGTTTCAACTTATGCGATTTGTTTTGTTTGAACCACTTGTTCGAATAACTAAAGTAACTGTGCCCAAAATTCTCATTCAACGCCATCGCGTGGACACAAACTTTGCGGACACAGAAGTGGACGAGCTGATCGCGATGCTGCGGGAAACCGAGAATCTCGAGGAGCAGGGCGACATTCTGCAATATCTGGTCGATACTCAGGGCCTGGACTTCAATACAGGTAAGTAATCGTTCCATGGGCATCACATAATACACACATCATTGAGCTGTAGAGATGTCGATTTGCAAACGGGTTAACACAACCGATTCACCTGGTTCGAGGATTACTGAATGCTGAACCGCACCTATATAGCACAGCGGGAGCTCACACAAATACACACAGACACACACACCCACACAAATACATACACACACGCACATGCACATACTCTATAGCTACAGCAATATAAAAGCAAATTTCGGAGTTCTCTGTTGTGCTATCGGGCAAACTTGGGTGGTTCAATGGGTTCTTCTGAGAATTTTGCTACGATTTCACAATGAAGTAGAACATGATATATGAAATTCTGGAATCCATTCGAACTAATACAAAACAATCCACTTAAACTATACAAATAATATTAGATTTGTTAAGAGAGAAGCAAAGTTTTCAACATCATTGTAAAATCGATAGCAAATTGATCCTAATGTCGATATTTATCGATTTAACTCATATTTAATTGTTTTGTGCGTTCGTTCTTTGTATATGTGCTTTGTGCTCTCGTTCTTGTCCACACATCACATTCGCATTCGCATCGGCATCCGTATCCGCATCCGCATCCGCAGCGGGTCTGGGCTTAAGGCACAAAACTGACGACAATGCCGCTGGTAAGTGTTGAAACTGTTCCTTGGTGTCCTCAATACATGTTGGTCTATATTGTATAATGTTGTTGGTACTATGTAACTGTGAGCCAACCTACCTCCCTCTCCCACGCCTACACCTACTCCCCACCCCCAAAACAACAAGTGACCTAGCACATCTAGTTATATCCCTTCCACGCCTCTGTTTTTTCAATTATCTATTATTCTTGAGTCGATCTGATTCACTTATTTTTTACATTTTTGGTTTCTAGTCGCACATTTTGATTCAAGTTGTTAACTCTTATACTCCGTATCACGTTTACTTTTCACTTATCGCATACCAACTGTTATATTCGGTTCTTAACTCGTATACACGCTGGTAGAGACTCTTATACACATCGACTTATTTAATATTGCTTTTTACTCACGCACTTATTTATTAAAAAATTTTATTTTATATATTTTATTTGCAATGAACTCGGCACACACACACACACACACACACATATATATATATATATATATATATATATATATATATATATATATATATATATATATATATATATATATATATACATATACACGCCCACGCACGCCATGTAACCACAACCAACAATTATAACAATCGCTTTCACCTGCTCTTCATGCCATTAACGTGAATTGATTTACCACCTTCTCTGCATCTGCATCACCAACTATCAACTACCAACTACCACAACTGATCCACAATGGCCCGTGAACCTAACCCCCACAAACGAATCCAACTAACCCACAACAACAAAATAAAATATAAAAACACACACACAAAATGATAAAAGAGCTCGAGCAAGCGTTCGTGGACGATGTGATGCTCGAGTTGTCAACTGCTGGTGGTGGTGGTGGAGCAGCTGCTGGTGCTGGTGCTGAAATCGGAGGGTGTAAGCGGCCTTTGTCCGTAGCTGTGCCTACAGTGATCATCGATGCCACATCTTCCACACCGACAGCGAGCAGCGCCGCTCAGGACGAGGACAACGCCAATTCGGCAGTGGTTTCAGTTGCCGCCGCTGCCTTCGCCTCCGCCTCCGCCGCCGCCGCCAATAACAGCAGCAGCAGCAACAACAACACCTTGAATAACAACGATTCTTCTCAATCTGAAGGCATGCTGGAGGAGGGACGTGTGGTGACCATTAGGGATTTGCTAAAGGGTCTGTACGAGAAAGCCTGCCAGGAGAAGCTCTGGGGCCTGGTGCGCCATACAGCCGGCATGCTGGGCAAGCGAGTCGAGGACCTGGGCAAGGCAGTCACCGATCTGTTGGTGCGCCAAAAGCAGGTCACAGTCGGGATGCCGCCCAACAACGAGCACACCATAACGGCACCCTTACCCGAGGTTGAGCTGCGTCAGCTAATACACGATGTGGGTAGCCTGCGATTGTCTTCAATTACGTTCCACATACTAATCCTCATGGTTCCATGTTGCAGGCTTATGGCGATGACGAGAGTACAGCGATGCTGACTCAGGAGCTAATGGTCTACCTGGCCATGTTCATACGCACTGAGCCGCAGTTGTTCCACGAGATGTTGCGCCTGCGCGTGGGCCTTATCATTCAGGTAATGGCCAAGGAGCTGTCGCGCACGCTTAACTGTGGCGGCGAGGCCGCTTCGGAGCATCTACTTAATCTTTCGCCTTTCGAAATGAAGAACTTGCTCTATCACATACTCAGCGGCAAAGAGTTTGCAGTTAGCAGTGGTAAGTCTCTTGGTTCATCCTTTGCCGCTCCTTCTCACCCCATTCCAATGCGCTTTGCAGTGGCCCGCGGGAATCTGTCTATTGTAAGCTGTAAGTCGAGTCGGGTCAGTAAGAAGAGTCAAATCGGTCTCGGTGATCCGGAGGGTGAGGATGCGCTAACGGCGACCATCGATGATCGTCAAGGCCAGTGGCTGCGTCGGCGGCGACTTGATGGCGCACTGAATCGCGTTCCACGTGATTTTTACTCACGCGTCTGGACTGTTCTGGAAAAGTGCCAGGGACTGGCTATTGAGGGTCGCGTACTGCAGCAGAGTCTTACGCAAGAGATGACGCCCGGAGAGCTGAAATTTGCTTTGGAAGTCGAAACGGCACTCAACCAAATACCACAACCGGAGTACAGGCAGCTGGTTGTCGAGGCGCTTATGGTGCTTACCCTAGTCACCGAGCATAATATGGTGCCGTCATTGGGCGACGTCATCTGTGTCGAGCATTTGGTGCACAAGGCGAATCAACTGTTCCTAGAGGATCAACGTAAGGTGCAGGGCGACGCGACGTTGTGCTGTGCCAAACTCAAGGATGGCAAGGAGCAGCAACAGGCTGCTTCCGGCATGTTACTCTGCGGTGGTGCAGCCTACATTTGTCAACATCTCTACGATAGGTAAGAGTCCTTGAATCTCCCTTCAAAGCAAAGATATACAATATAAAATTTATTATGCTCTCAGTGCTCCTAGCGGCAGTTATGGAACCATGACGTACTTGTCGCGCGCCGTCGCCCTGGTGCTGGACTGTGTGCCCAAGCATGGTGAAATGGAATGCGCAATCTCCTAAAGCTTATGAGCGAATGCTACACTAGACCTGGAAACAAGAAAAGCGTCTGTAGGACGACGCTCACTTAATACCATGTACTGAACTATCGACGCTATATGCTATTATATCTCTCGCTCTTGCTCTCTCTCTTGTTATCTAGCTATCCCTCTCTTTTGAACTATGTGGCTGTAGACATAGTCTCACTCTCTCTCTCTCTCTCTCTTGATCGTTCGCTTTGTACTTGCGTCTGGCCGTGTATTTAGCCCAACGATATGTTAAGTCTGAGATCCGCCCCGACTCGGCAATGCTGTATATATGTATTTTGTAGGCTTTTCGCCTGCTCAGAAATTTGTTAGTGTTTTTGTTGAAATTCTTGAGTGGCAATCCGGGAGCCAAGCACAGTAGCAATCACTTTATACTCCCAGCAGCTATCAGCGATCATGCGCCGCCGCCTACTTTGAATATGTATTATCCTAATAATTGATTGATTTGTACACGCCAATGACAACTGCAGTTCCCCAGCGGGAATTCGAACGACACGTTTTAAATATGTTTTTTAGCTCTACTAAGTTGCAAGTTATTATTGTAAAAGATACAAAAAAAATATAAATATATAGACAAGAGTATTTTTTGCAATGTTATTTCTAAATTGTTTCATTTAGGGCACTCAATCATACTGTATATCACTATATATATATATATATATATAAGGATTTGTTTGAAATTTTGTGTTTTCGAACATTAGTTTTCAAAATAGACCAAAATTTTCGATAACATTAATATCTGCTGACTGGGCTGGTGGTTTCATCACGTGCGGATAGTTCCATGTCAGTCAGGTCTGCACAATGCCTGCCGTATGCTTCTGGTCATTATCTTGGTCAAATCTGAAGACGTCCCTAATGCCTAGTTTCTCAGCACTTTCGAACAAATTGGACTTAAAAATTTCAAGATATTTAGTTTTGTCCATTGTTGTCTCAATGAACTCCAAGTTCCCGACTCCGGCTGCCGACATAATGGGCTATATGGGCTATATGAGGGTCCATCCGATGCAAACAAATTAAATTTGGACTCATCATAGAAGAGTACTGTGTTCAAGAACTCATTGTCCTTGTTTAAGTTCTCCTGGACCAACTTTAAGCGACTCTTCTTATTCTTGTCACTTATGAAGGGCTTCTTGAGCGGTATTCTGGCATGGAAGTCAAGCTCGAAGCCCGAAGCACATGGCGAATTGTTTCCGGGTGGCATGACTTGCCAAACTCTGCCTTAACATCCGTGGTCACTTTCCGAGCAGATAGCCTTGGGTTATCCCGGATTTTTCGAACAATATCCGTGAAATACAATATTTTGTTCGGAGCCTTCGTCCCTTTTCTCCAAGATCCGCACTCAAAATTCAGCAAAATTGTATTCCACCATACTGCGAAAACATTGGCTAAAGCATAGAAAAAGAAACTACCGTTGCATTGTAAAATAACGAATATTTGCTTAGTTGCAAAGAATGTGGTTAAAATAAGCTGTGGAACAATTTTTGGTAGATTTTTTAGTTTTATATTATGATAAAATATTGGAAAAATATTAAAAAGTTGAAACATTAGACGAACAATTATTTTAAGTTTTTTGAAAAAAAAAATTAAAACAATATATATATATCATTATACATTATATTGTAAATACAGGCCAGGCTTGTCAATGATTTATTACATACATAGGTATGTTTCAAATCCACTACAATGAAAACAAGTTTGAGCTTTTAGTTTTGTTAAGCATAAATATCATTCCTTTGTTTTATTTTTCTTTTTTTGCAGTTGTAATTCGCATTAATTTGCGGCGAATATAACATGTTTACAAAAATTGTATTCATTTACAAGTTGCATGTTTGTGATTGTGTTGTTTATTTGTTTTAGACATTTTTGAAATGTGTTTTTGTTTTTTTCTTTTTTTTAGTTGTTTTTGTTTGTTCCTCTCTTTATTGTTATAAGCTGAGCTTGCGCAACAGTGGTAATTGGTATAACAAAAACAGATTTGAAATAATGTTCACAGACATTTTAGAATAAGCTAATTGCGTACGAGTGCGTGTGGGTGTGTCTTTGTGTAGATATTAGTTTAAACAGATATAAAATTAGCGATGATGTTAAACGAGAGTTCTAAGGTTTTAAAAAAAAATCCTAGACAAAAATACTTAAGAATCAATGTTTAGCAGTAACCCCTGTCAGGCATACGACGACGAGGTGCGCACTTGATGATGTCGTCCACACGGAGAATCATTTCGGCTGCCTCAGCGGCAGACATAAGCACCTGGCGCTTCACAGCGAAAGACTCTGTGATGCCCAAAGCACGCACATCGGCAATCTTGCCCTCAATCATATCCAGACCCATCTGATGCTTGCCCTGGGCATGGCTAGCGCGCAGCTCGGAGATCAGTTGGGCTGAATCTAAGCCAGCATTATCGGCAATAGCTGTGGGCAGGGACAGCAGTGCACCTGAGGAAACCAGTAGTGAAGTACGTTAATAAATTATGAAACACAATTCACAAACTTTTGTTTTTAACTTACGTGCAAAGGCTTCAATGGCAATAGCTTCCTTGCCGGGTGTTTCGGATGCCTTCTTCATGACGGCATTGGCCATCAGAGCTTCGGCGCAGCCGCCGCCATAAATGATGCGGGACTCCTTGACGGTGGCAGCAAGCACGCAGAGAGCATCGTGTAGGGAGCGATCAGCCTCGTCTAGGATCTGTTGTGTGGCGCCACGAATGACAACGGTACAGGCCTCGCCCAGTTTCACACCGCTGAAGCGGAGCAGTGTATCCTCCCCGATCATCACCTGCTCAATGAGCTTACACTCACCAAGTTTGACCAGAGCAGGATTCTCAAATGTGGACACAATCTCACCGCCGGTGCAGTAGGCCAAACGCTCAATGCCATCAAAATCGGCATGCTCAATGGCCATCACATGAGCATCAGCGAACAGTTGCTCGGGATAGTTATAAATCAGCTGACGATTAATGAACACATTGCATTTATGAGTCAAAATCTTCTCAACTTTCTCCTTCATCTTCTCCTTTTCTGCCATCTCCAGATCGGCAATCTTGGCCAATGAGTCGACCTTGATGCTGCTGCCGAATACTTTGATCTTATCCGTGTCCATTGGTGTGTTGGCAATCAGAATCTTTGCGTTTTCAATCTGCAGAAAAAGTAAGTATAAGTCCTCGGTTTAAATAAATAAATTCATTATAGTTATGTAATATATCTTGCCCTGCTTAGACTCTCTTAAATTTGAATCAAACCAATTAGTTAAAATATTTACTATTAAAAACTAACTTCGTATATATCTATGCTTCTAGGCACTTCCATCGAGCTTTATCATTGTCAAAAATACAGTTATTGTCATTATATGTATCAGATGATGTATTATCAACATCTGAGACACGTGTTCGACAATAAAGCTAATATTTTTGTAGTATTCATTAGAACTGCTGAATGGATCATTGGTTAGTTGATTGCAGTTGAAGGCTGCCACATCAAACTCGTCAAAATGGCTGTGATATGATAAGCGCATAAACATAGTTCACAGTCAATTTGACGCGCAAATATGGAGCATTAGCAGTAGTGAGGAACACACATACACTATCAAAGTTTGATGAGTAATATTTGTTTGTTTAGCATTGTTCCGGACATTCACTTACACGTTGTGGCTGATGTACGCCGGGCTTCTTGTCCAGCAGAAAGCCATCATCAAGGAAGGAATCATCCAATGTACCACCGGCCTTTTTGATGATTTGAATAGACTTCAGTTCACCAGACCCTTTTAGGCGCAGCACTGCATCGACGGCCAGATTAGCAAAGAAGTCCTTATGCTGATGCAGAATCTTTGAAGACAATGTGGTGCGTGCGATATTAAGCAAATCGTTCTTGAACTTCTCATTGTTAGCGGAATTGTCCTGAGCGGCGGCTGTGAGAGCCTCAAGGGCCGCTTGGGTAGCTATACGCCAGCCAGCGACAATGATCTGTGGATGAAGCTTCTGTTCAACCAGTTTCTCGGCTTCGCGCAACAACTCAGATGCCAGTACAGTAACGGAAGTGGTACCATCGCCAACTTCCTCGTCCTGCACACGAGACATATCGACGAGAATTTTGGCAGCCGGATTGTCTACGCCAACAGCACGCAAAATTGTGGCACCATCATTTGTCACCTCCACTTGGCCGGCATTACGTCCGGAGGACACCAAAATTTTGTCCATGCCCTTTGGTCCAAGGGTGCTCTTCACAAGATCACCAATTGCAATAGCACCAATGAATGACGACAGACGCGCCATTTCGGCTTTCTCCTCCTGCGCCTCATTTTTGAGGATACGCACGGGATTCAATGACATCTCCTATAAAGTACATACATTGATCAATATTAATAAAATACGTTAACTTTCCGGCTTTGTTTATGGATAGGCCGCGTGTATGTATGCACATCTGTTTGTGTGGAAAAACAGTGCACCTACTGCATCGGACCTAACCCCAAATAGTGCGTGATTCATCGGCAACCAAGCGCAGCACACACCCAGACAGCATGCACCATAAAAGTGCTTATTCACTTGTCAAAAATAAGGCATCGTTTTCCGCAATTCGCGGCACATTTTCCATACTGTTTAAATATAAATGTAAACATAATGGAAGTTTCTGGAAGCTATGCGGTCTCACGTGTGTGCTGGTCAAGTCAAATGGTTTGAGGCTGATGGGTTAACAGTCGGTGTGTGCGGCTTTTCACACCCGGCAAATAAAAACGCAAGTTTGTATGAAATTATCAATGAAAATATGAATATTTCACTACACTTGCATCTTTTGTGTTGTAAACTAATTATATTATTCATGCAATTTGATTTACTTTACCATTTTCAATGCTTATTCAGAAGTTTTTGATCACAGAATTCAGAATACCCCACAGCGCGACAAAGCGACAAAGAAAATGGCGAATGAGTAGGTATGGTTGTTGATGTCATATCGATGTATCGATAGTTTAAACATTAAGTCATAATATATCGCTATAATGAGTAGGAAGCACGAATTATTCGATTTTGTTATAATTTGAGCGGGGTGTTCAAAAATGAGTGTTGAGAAAATAATGCACATCGCTATTGTGAATTTGTACGTTTCTTTTTGAATGACATTTAAATAGTATATAGATAACTTTTTTTTTGTATTAGTTTGCAAAACGTTATATTTATTGTTTTTTTTTTCTTACTAATAATATATAGACGAATATATATAAATATAAATACTACACACACAAAATCTTAAAAAAAAAGAAATAAACCCAGCTTCAGCCTTTAGTATTCAACCGAAAATATTTGAATACAAGCTGTTCAGGCCATTGCTGATGGTGGAAAAGATACCATTGTCCGTCGAAGCGGCTGCAGCGTACGGTGGGGCGCCTGGTCTGTAATGCTGCGGCACCTGCTGCATCGGCCGATAGTACGAGGGCCCGCCCGCTCCAACTCCCTCAATGCGCTGTAAAAAGTGGGCAAAGTTGGTTTAATACAATGGTTAAGTTGCTGGCAGCAGATATTTTTTTTTTTTATTAATTACTTCATATATTTATTGTCCACATTAAAAAGCCAAAAACCAACATGAGACTTAACAATATCAATAACAACAACACTTAATTAGAGATAGTATGGGATTGTTCTTCTTTTTCTGTTCTTTAACGAGTGCATATTTCTATGTAATTAATTAAATATGCAATAATATATTGAGTAAAAAATAATTAATTGTGTGCGAGGTAATTTATTGTTTGTTGCTATATTCTGTTTTTGTGTAGTAATCTGGCTAGTGTTACGAGTTTAATCCTAAGCTTTTTGGTCAACAATTTCAATTTGTTCTATTTGTGTGTATATCGTTCATGTGCAAAGCCCACTAACGGGACTCTGTAGCACTACATTTGGACTAGGGGATCAGTGGCAGGTCTTAAGTCTAAAGCACTCTGCGAATATTTACAGACGCGGGGATTGCCATTACCATAGCCAGTGCTCTATCGCTCTTACTCATTGGGCACTTGGAGCTCATCATTCAGGAGATGGCGTTGCTTACGCTCCTTTTTGGACTTACGCGCGGTGCCAACAATATACTGAACGGGGATCAGGTTTTATGTGATATATATACATATATAGGATAGAGAAGTTTCGGTTAGTTATAGTGCCAGCACCAGGTGGTTAATAGTTTGAGATTGAGCTAAGCTGGACTTACCTTGGAGGCTTGCAGCGTGACATTCAGCAGCGTGGGATGCTGCTCGACAATGACGAACTCCACTTCGCGGGGCGCGTAGCCCTCGGCAAAGACCTAATTCAGTTAGATAGTTGGTTAGAAAAGAATCCTTGCCGGATATTCGTGTTTTCTTCGGGTTTCCTTACCTCAGCCTTGTAGTAGCCCGGCAGTAGAATGCGCCAAAATTCACCGTACTTGGTCGTCTGAAAGCCAACATCGCGTCCCTTGATCTTGATGGAGGCGCGTTCGATGGGCATGCCCGCTGGGTCGAATACAAAGCCCTGCACGCCACGATGGGCCTCGGCCAGAAATTTGATGAGGGACTGTAGCGACACAACCCAATGCATAAAGGTCAAGTCCAGGCCGGAAAACAGACACATCTGGAGCTAGGTCGGGTATGCTTACCAGTTGATTATCCTCCCAGTACTTCTTGAGTTCATAGGCCGGCGGAAACTTGCAGCAAGAGATCTCCAGCGTTATCTCCATGCAGCCATACCAGACATAGTTGAAATCCTGCATGCCTCCGGTCAGAGGATACCAGGCGGCGCCGTTGGTGATGCCATTCTCAAAGGCTGGCGTTGCTGACTTGCATGCCACGCCCCTCGACATCTTGGCATGATTGCGAGCGTAGACCAGGGATAAATGCTTAAAGACATCGTCGTCAGGCGTCAGCGACGGCGCTGCCGAATAGGTCTGGAACACTGTGCCCAGGGGACATGTGGTGCGACACAACATAAATTCAAATAAATAAATATACAGAGACAGAGACAGATGCAGAGGCAGCAAGAGAGAGAGAGAGAGAGAGGTTTGATTAGATGAGTCAGCCAGCATAGGCGGACGTCTACTCACTCGCGCACAGGGCGGACGAACGGCAGATCCCTTTGAGCAGCCATATTGGTGCGAAGGAAAGGATTAAAGTTCAAACAGAGAGAATTGAGGGGGAGAGATAACTTTATAAATCGGAACACTCACAGACGCGAGGCCGAGCTAGATTTTCGTTTGGCATGGAATGGACTGGCGCACACTTTAGAGACTACTTACTGGAGTTGGGCGTGTTATCATATGGGTAGCTGGCCACCAGGGCGCCTCCATGCAGGCTGCCGCTAAGCACGAATTGTATCTTCGATATCCAGTCCTTGACCGCATCCGTCTCCGGCTGTCCGCGTTTGTTGTTCTGCTTAAAGTAGTCGGGAAAATTCCGATTCAAATCAAAGCCGCGCGCATTATAACTGCCAAAGGGGGGAAAATAGGTTATCAACCGATTCGGAACTCTCGATTAGACAGCAGCTTACCGCCCTTGGCCGCCATCACAAGTGCCCTCCTTGGACACCGCATAGCCATCGGGATTCATGGTAGGCAGTATGTGGATGCGCGTGTTGTCCAGCAGCCACTTGACGTACTGATCCGTGTTGTAGCTGCTCACGAAGTACTGAATCAGATGCAAGAGCATCTCCCGGCCCACGGGCTCGTTGCCGTGGATATTGCCAACATATTTGACGTCGGGCTTGCCAACCATGTGCTCGTACGGCGATGAGCTGACCACCATTACCCACAGATCACGACCCTGTATGGACTTCCCAATGGAGTAGAGCGCCGTCAGGTTGGGATAACGCGCGCTTGTCGCTCTAATGTATATTTTTTGTTCTATATAGATGACTTTGATTGATGGGATCCACATGGAACTCACCTCAAGAAGCGCGTCAGCTCCTCGTGATCATGGTAAACAAAGTCCAGATTTTGGGCATCGGGCAGATAGGCGCGTGGCTCCGGCAATGCCAATGACATCTGCTCGCTGGTAACCGTCTTGGCGCTGGACAGCAAGCTGTGGCGTCCATAGATCAACAGCAGCAGCACCAACTGTCCAGCAATGGTGTTCCGCAGAATCATTGTGTGTATGCGTCTGTACTTGGAGCTCCGTTGATGGTGACGTCAAGTCTGTAAATGTCGAAATTGGCCAGCGAGGCTCACGTTATAAGCAGATGAAGATTGATGAGCTTCAGCTTCAGCCTGAGCCGTTGTCATTGCCATTGGCATTGGCATCGGCATCGGCATCGACATTGGCAGTTAACAACCAGTTGCAGCTGACCAAAACGAATGGCCATCGAGTGTACGTGCTTCAATTTGTCCAGCCGTGTTGAGTTGCTGGAGATGAGTGCATTGGCCCCACAATTCCCGACAGTTCCAGCCAGTCGGACCGCAAACGTGTTCCCCAACTAGATGGCAAATGCAATCAAAGTTCATTGATTTCTATTTCTTTGCTGGGATTGTCTCTCTCTCCCTCTCTCTTTATGTCTCTCTGTCTCTCTGTCTATCTGTAGCCCGGCCACACCAGCTGGAATTCCATCAAAACGGATCAGCTGAGGCGCACTTCTGCTTGTCTAATCAAATGTCAACCGGATGGGACGTATCTCATCAATGCACAGATAAGATACAGCCTTAGGTGTTGACTACATATTAATAGTTGACAGATACTATCTACCCTTGATACCCCGCAGGGACTATAAAAGCGAAAAGCCCACTTCAGATCGAGCCATTCGCGAAATAAAAACATACAAAATGAAATTCTGTTGCGTATATGTGACCCTGCTGCTTGGCTGCGCCATAGCCAGTGCCGGGCCTCAGGCCCGTGTGGCTGGCGGCGAGGATGCCATTCTCGGCCAACTGCCCTATCAGGCGGCGCTCTCCATAGGTGGCAGCTACAACTGTGGCGCCGCCATCATTGCCGAACGCTATGCGCTGACCGCTCTCACCTGCGTCTGCTCGGCTGGCAAGGATACGGCGTAAGTAGCTCGCTCTCCCTCTATCTCTCTCTCGCTCTCTCTATATTATACTTAAACTCTTTGATTTCAGTTGGCCACCACAGCTATTCATGGTCTCGGCTGGCACAGTGGATCTGTACAATGGCGGCCAGCGCATACGCGTAGAGGAGATTACGGTGAATCCCAACTACAACGAGCTGAAGACAGGCATTGCTCTGCTGCGCCTCAGCGAGCCACTGGTGTTCAATGAGAATGTCGGCGCCTTGCCCTTGGCCACAGAGAACCCACCATTGGGCGCCTATGTCGACATCTCCGGCTGGGGCCGCACCAAGCAGTCGGAAACCGATATGTACCGCACTCTCCAGGTTGGATCCGCTATCATTGAGGCGGAGCGCCAGTGCCATTTGCCCGATGACGTCCGCGAGAGCAACGATCAGGTGCTCTGCGTAGGCCACCAGAGACGCCAAGGTATCTGCACCGGCGACATTGGCGGACCCGCCGTCTACAAGGACACCCTGGTTGGCATCGCCGGTGAGACCCTAGGCGAATGCGGCGGCATGCTGCCTGAGCGCTTCATTAGCATTGCGGCCTACCGTGAATGGATCCAGCAACAAATGGAATAACTTATCGTCAACTTTCCCAATAAAGCCATAGCTCAATTGTCTACAATCAATCAACCACTCAGTCAATCAATCAATCTCAATGGCATGCCCGAGCAATAGGCACAGCACGGCTTGGGCACCGTCTCACCCATCCAAAGTCCAATTAGTTTCGCTTCATTATCGATCTACAAATAATTGTCATATTCCAAATATTTCACTATACTTCACTGCCGCGCTTGAGATTAGGCTATGCCACACGTTTCGTATCTACAGTTGAAAGGGGTCCGACTTGCTGCATACCCTGTACCCTGCAAAGAGGAATTTTGCCACACAGCCACTCTACCTCTATCCTAAAGAAAATATTAAAGCGTAATTATGAAATCAACATTGGTGTATGACACAAAGAGTCAAGTCTTTATAACCAGAAATACAGAGGACTGTCATGGAAGCTCTTAAAAATCTTGTCCCTGAATACTCTATTTGGCAGATCTTGGTTCTCCGGTTAAGGAACCCATTTATAAGTTATAATTTATAACTTGATAATAAGTGAATGGAGGATATAACTAGGATATAACGTGATATAACTTCTTGTACTACATATGCCTTCCAAAAATATCTATCAAATTTTAAGACTTGACTGGATCTTACATAGCTTGCCTCAAAAGCAATAAGCCCTGACTTACCCCGATTTTTAGCCTAAAGCTGCATACCATTATCTTACTGATCTGACTCTATTTATGTCCGTAACTACGTGCAGGATATTTCAACTAATCAAGAGCAGGTGCAAACCTAACAATTCTATAGATATTCGTTCTATTTGCTTTTATCTCGTGCCTCCAGAACTCATTGATATGAACGTTGGGTCTTCGCAAAGTAATGATTAGCTCCCATGAGTCGTGGTAAATGATTCCACGCCCTACGAAGCTTATCAAGTAAGAAGAAGAAGATAGATAGAAGATACCCTCTACCCAGATAACATAATCAAATTCACTTTCGTATATATATATATATATATATATATATATATATATATATATATATATATATATATATATATATATATATATATATATATATATATATTATCTAGATGAGCAAACCTCTCGGTCTTTATCTGTGCAAATTGTGCATTATTCAATTTATATTGAATTATTTATTATTCTCATATGATATTTCAGTCACGAAATGTGAATGGCTTAGAAGAAGACGTCTCCAGTTGTATCTTTATGTTCGTCTGCTTGATTTATGTAAATTCGCTCATTCCATACGGAGTATATTGGTTTTCTGGCATACTAGTGTAATGATACATAAATATATACATCTATTCTCCACATTTATCAAGGCATTGTCTCTACTCTAAAGGACGCATTTCATAGTCTTTCTGTAGGTGTCTTTCGGCATGGATCCACTCAGTGGTAATGATATACCACCACGCCCTCAATAGGCATACATAGATATGCCAATAACTCTCTTTTTATAAGCGAGTATTTAGATATACAAAATTGTAGTGCACAAATCAGAAGCATTTGATCAGGTAAATCAGTTTAAATCAATTGCGTTTGATCGAGTATTGTGCAGTCAGCTATGCTCGACAGCAACGTTCTCACTTGATTTCATGCTATAAATATAATGAAATAACTTGATTAAACCTGACATTTACGAATGCCAGTTTTACTACACCTCCAAAATCTTATCAACGACTAACTAATAAGCAGATCATGTAGTTCTTCTAGATAGAATCGCATGTGTGTCTGAAATGAGACTTGCATGAAGAGAAATCAGACTTGTACTACAAGCCGTGCAGTATTTAGAGAGGGAGAACCACAGATACTCATCATATCATATAATATCATCGAGAGGTCAGAAGTAGAAGAAGCAGAGTGATTCTATAGAAACGACTCGAAGGAACAAATAAATAAAGGAGAAACAAATAATAAAGAAGAAGGTCAACGATAGTAAGTAGCGATGGTCAACGATAGTCTCATCAAGAGGGAAAACGTAGAAGAAGCATATTCAGTCTACGGAATCGAAGTGAAGGAATAAATAAAGATGGAGCCGTTATAGGCCTCAGGAGTGCATAACCCAAAAGTGGCAATACAATTTAACTGTTCAGATCTTATATGGCTATATATACGTTATCAAAGATAGACATCCTTTTCGCAAAATATCGGAGACATCGTGAGGGATTCAGATGAATGGTGAGTAGCTCTACATGTTGGCATTGATCCAATCCAGATAGTGGGCGACATTCACAAAGCCATTGGGCAGGGAGCTACCACAGATATCGACGAGGAATCCGCCAATGCCAACCAGCTCATTCTTGTATACAGCCGGCGCGCCAGCATCGCCTGTGCAGATGCCATTGGAGGACGTTTCGAGTGCTGGCACAAGACAGAGCAGACCCTCGCTATCGAGGTACAGTTGCTTCTGGCACTCCGCCGCACTGATTGTCGTGCGACTGCCCAGCAGGAGGCGTTGGTTGAGAGCACCCTGATTGCTCAGAGCTCCCCAGCCGGTGTAGGTGACCTCGGAGCCAGCTGGAGGAGCCTGGCTGGCCAGTGCTATGGGCGCGGTATTGGCATTCAGCGTCAACGGATGCTGCAGCACAATCAATGCTAGATCGTTGAGTCCTTGGGCATAGTCCTTGTGGACCACGATGCGGTCAACCTGTGCCAGCTGACCACCAGCCAGGCGCTGGATGCTGCCCGCTCGCACCAGGAAACTGCGGGGCGGATAGCTGCAGGCAGGATACGAATTATTAATGCTACCGCTGGAGCGCTTGGTTGACTGTCTGGCGTTACCTTTCAATGCCGCCGCCAGTGACGCAATGTGCTGCAGTCAGGCAGACCTTGTTGCTGATCAAAGCACCTCCACAGATATGCACACCCTGGCGCTGCAGCGAGACACTGTACGGATGGGAGCCGACAGCAACTGCCTGTCCATCCAGCAGTCGTCCCGCGGGAGACGCCGCAAAGGCCACAGCTGCACCAAGCAGCAATGGGAGAAGCAAACTGTACTGAACTTGGCGCATTTTGGGTTCAATTCTAACTAATTGAGGGCGGCCCCAGGCCCAAGACTTTTATACTGGCGTCAGAGTTTTATGACCGCCAATCTAATCGAAGTCGCCCAGGTCATACTAAATGCTTATCATACAGATTAGATGCAGACCGAAGTGCCGAGCAGCTAAGCCAATAATTGGCGATTTAGTTACCATTGCGAAGCCATGAAAGACCAACGCGTATCACTTGCAGCACTCTGCTTGACCCTAACCCTGGGCCTGGCTGTCGCCTTGCCGCAGGGACGCGTGTTTGGCGGCGAGGATGCCAAGGTGGCCGAGTTACCCTATGTGACATCGCTGCGAGTCAACAAAGTGCACGAATGTCAGGCCATAATCATATCCCAGAGCCAGTTGCTGACCGCCGCCCACTGTGTGTCCGACGTGGGTGCCAAGCCGTAAGTAAATCGAGCAACTCATCCCTATAAAGAGCTCCTCGATTATAGCTCGTCACGCGGAGGGAACCAGTTGCGGCAACTGCTTCGACTGTCGATTGTAAGCGAGTTGAATTCAAGCTCATCCCTAAAATGAGCTAAGCTTCAGCTGGAGTTGATGTTTCTGGTTCCCTTTCCGTTCCGGTTCCAATTGCCATGCTGCTAAGCTTCGTAACATTCCCCGCTCCTTTACAGCGTTTCGGTCGACAAGCTAACACTCCGTGTCGGCAGCATCAACATGTTGGCAGGAGGTGAGCTAGTGGACGTCAGCGAGGTTGTAATTCATCCCTCATATGGCAACTTTCTGCACGATCTGGCAATACTGACACTCAGCAAGCCGCTAACCTTCAGCGAAAGGGTCAATAAAATTGAGCTGCCTGAGCCCCTGGAGGAGGGCGAGGACAGCGAGGAGGTTCCAGCCAATGGCACGCCTGTTTATGTGGCCGGCTGGGGCGAGCAGTCGGACGGCACCACCAGCTATAAGCTGCAGAAGTCCAGCTTGAACACCTTAAGCAAGTCCCAATGCGAGCTGCAAACCGGCTACGGCTATGATTCCGTGCTATGCTTGGCCAGGGCCGAGAAGGAGGGCATCTGCCGTGGCGACGATGGCGGAGCTGTCGTCGATGACAAGAAAGTGCTGCAAGGCATAGTCAGCTTCTTCTGGGGCAACTGCGGCACCAAATACCCCGATATATCCACTCGCATCGCCTTCTATCTTCCTTGGATTTCAGCCAACAAGAAGTAAAGCTGGCCCAACTTTTCGTCAATTAATTCTATTTTTTTTTTGACATTTTTTTACTGTGAGTGAAGTGTAAAAAGAAGAGATAAAAGAACAAAAAAAAATAATAATAACAAAGGTGTACCGCGTGTTTATTCTCTATTGCCAATTTACGATCATTTTATGGGCCATGAGCTGGACGGGAATTACGTACACATGTGAGAACCAAACAATCCGTATATAGCGCCCATAAATTATAATGGGCCATATCAAAAGTTAACTAACGACCAATTGATTGTATCGTACATATGTACTATATGGCCTAAAGATAGCGTTAGTTTACTGTAAAATAAAACGAACAAAGTTTCCGTATTATTTAAGCCACTCGAATTGATAGCAGCCCCAAATAACATTTGAGTTCGTGGAAAGCATTAGAGAACGTTGAACGAATGATACGAAGATAGATAAATAGAGAGAGAGAGCAAAAGAGAGAGTGACTGAGAGAAAGACAGAGATAGAAAGAGAGAAAGAGGTACAGAAGGAGAGAGAGACACACAGAGGGAGAGAGAGAGAGAGAGACAGTGAGATATAGAGAAAGAGATAGAAGCAGACAGAGAGAATAACGAGGAGAGAGAATATAATAAATTTGTAAATCTAGTCATATAAATAAAGTGAGATATAGGAACGGGACATCCCTACTGCAACCTACTACTCATACTCTTTCTATTTCTGTCTATCTCTCCCTAAAAAGGGATACAGGGAGTGAGAGAGAGAGAGAAAAAAATTGTGCGACAGACAGACAGAAGGTGAGAGAGAGTGATATAGGCAGAGAAAGAGATGAGATGAGTCTGAGTCAGATACAAATAGAATCGGTGAAAGGGAGAAAGTGTTTACCACGTTAATTGGAATGTCAATCTAAAAATTCTATATTGAGGACTTATTTTGCTCGATCTTTTAATATTTAAAATTGATTAAAAGAAAATTTGTTACATTTCTTTAAAACAATTAAATTAAATATTATCAGGAAGAAAATGAAATATATATTGTAGAATATATCAAATATAGAATATGAAATACATACTACACCACAAGGAAAGTCTTGACCAGCTTTCATGGGAATAACTTTCTATATTATACAAATAAAATAAATACTGCAATATGATTCAAGTGATATTGAAATAGACAATCGGAATAGCAATCTTGTCATTTGACTCATAGTCATATATTTTGAATGATGCTACGGCTATTTCTATGTCAGTTTCTAATTTTCGTCCAATTGGAGCTGATATGCTGACCGCATTTATATTGGGCAATAATATTGCGAATTTATCACTGGCTAATAACAATAACAGTTGAAATTAGCTGACCACGATAAGATTAGATTTAGTAGGCATTCAAGCGACGATAAGTGGCCAAGCGGCCAAAGCCGTTCACTTGGAGCCATTTGCGCTGCGCATTCGGCAACGAGGAGGCGATTCGCGTACTAAAAGCTTGCTAGGAACTGAAGCTGAGATGTATAAACTAGGAGCATTGCTGCTGCTGCTGACCAGGTTGGCCATGGCGATAGCTGACGAGGCACTCCCGCAAGGGCGCATTTTGGGCGGTGACGAAGCCTCGTCCACCGATGCACCCTACGCCGTATCCCTGCGCATCGACAATGCGCATGTGTGCGGTGCCAGCATCGTCTCCGAGTCGCATTTGCTAACTGCCGCCCACTGCTGCTATCGGGATGGCAAGATGTAAGTCTGAACTACAGTTAGGATTAGCTTATAATCTCAATCAATCTCTTTCTCTCTCTCTGGAAGTGTCGATGCCGGCCGCTTGACGGCTCGTGTGGGTAGCACCAATCAATATGCTGGCGGTCGCATAGTGTATGTTGCTGAGGTGACACCGCATCCCGACTATAGCCAGCTGAACAACAATCTGGCCATCATTAAGTTGGCCACTCCGCTGACCTTGACGGATCGCATCCAGGTCATTGAACTGGTGGACATGACCGAGGCGTTGCCAGAGGATGGCGCCAAGGTCAGCGTCGCCGGCTGGGGCATCACAGTGGAGGGCATTTCCTCGTTCAAAATACGCCAGATCGATTTGAAGCTAGCATCGAGTGCCGACTGCCTGGACGCGTACAGTGGATACGATGCGACCAAGAGCTTTTGCCTGGCGCATGGCCTCGGGGAAGGCGTCTGCAGTGGTGATGGCGGCAGTGCAGCCGTCCACAACGCACGCCTCATAGGCATCAGCAACTTTGTGGTGGGCGCCTGCGGCTCACGTTATCCGGATGTCTTCGTGCGCATTGCTGGCTACAAGGATTGGTTGCAAGAACAGCTCGGCAACTAAATCCATATACCCTAACCAATCTACACCAAATATATATATCTGCTTTAATTAAGAAATTGATTGGATTATTGTTTATATTCTGGTAATGGCTGTAGGTACGCTGATAGCATTCCTCCTGGGGCTCCTATAAGCTCATTCTGTAGGCGCTACAGGAATCGCTATGAAGGTCAAGCTCTGATCATTAACTGTTTGCTGTAGCCAATTATTGCTCGATCTACAAAGGCGACAAATCAATCAATAATCTTTCACTTTCAAGTACGCAAAATGGTTGGAAAACTATAAAGTGAAAGAGTTGATGAGCAAGCCAACTATAATATAGATCAATCCATGCAAAGGCATCTGTCTACACAGATCCTTCCTTCAAATGAAAGCACAAACATTATATGAGATATAAAAACCTCTGGAATGGTCGTTGCCTAATGGAAAACCTACTTCAATCTTATATCTCTTTTTATACCCTGAACCCATTAAAAATGGGTAATCAGGGTATAATGGTTTTGTTGAAGCCCAAATGTATGTAACAGGCAGAAGGAGGCGTGGCAGACCCCATAAAGTATATATATATTCTTGATCAGGACGACAAGCCGAGTCGATTGAGCTCTGTCCGTCTGTCTGTCTGTCCGTCTGTCCGTCTGTCCGTCCGTCCGTCTGTCCGTCTGTCCGTATGTTTGAACGCGTGGATCTCAGAACCTATAATAGCTAGAGACTTGAACTTTTTTTTATAGATTCGTGTATATCACGCGCAGGTCGAGTTTGTTTTAGAAATACGATAACTCTTCTCGTTCTTTTTTTATCGATTAAAAACGAAATCGATTTTCAGTTTTAAAATTATATCTTCTACATCTTGTATTTAGCTTAATGGGACTTTTATACAATTTGATTTTTGTTAAATTTTGAATGCCACGCCCCCTTCGCCCAAATTTTCAAAACACTTATTTCAAATACTAGAGACTTGTGCTTTTGCACATACACGCATATGAATGATATAATTACGCTGCGCAAGTTTGATTAAGAAAGGCGATCTACAAAAAAAGTTATTAAACATTTAATTTTCTATAACACGCACATATTGGCGCAGCGAAGTCGCTGAGTAAACTGCGCAGTTAGCAGAGCGTATGCGTGTGCGTGTGTATGTATGCGTTGCTTGCAATATACATACATATGTATGTACACATGTACATACTGTATATATTTACATATATATAAAATAAGAGTAACATTGATATAACTTATATATATATACTTATAAATAAAGTCAATATAATATACATATGTACATACATATGAATAGATGAAATGCATTATGTTATTAAACGAAACGTTTACCAAACATTTACGTACACACGCGCGTGGCAACAGCAGCAGAAGCTCTAGAAAATTCGAAGAATTCATAACAACAACAACAAAGACAAATTGCGGATGAATTTTAAGCAGAAGTTCAGCAGCTCAGTAGCTCAATAACTTTACTTAGGAATTCGCTATCTCGCTCTTATGTACTGCAACGGTTGTGTTGATAGAAGCGATGATCGCCGACATAAAGTCTGGGGTTCGATTCTCTAAGCTGACGTCAAAACTTTTTTTATGCAAGTTACTTAATCTTTTCTTTTTTTTAAATTTTTTAATTTAATTTAAAATTATATATAAACTTCGAATTCCTAAGTAAAGTTATTGAGCTTCTGAGCTACTGCCACTGAGCTGCTGAACTTCTTCTGAAAATTCATCCCCAATTTGTCTTTGTTGTTGTTGTTATGAATTCTTAGAATTTTCTAGATGCTTCTGCTGTTGTTGCCACGCGCGTGTGTACGTAAACGTTTCGTTTAATAACATAATGCATTTAATCTATTCATATGTATATTATATAGACTTTATTTAAGTTATATCAATGTTATTCTTATTTTATATATACAGTATATATAAATGCATGTATGTACATATATTGCAAGCAACGCAGTCGCTGTTCAGTTGCTAGAGCGCGTGCTCATATTACGTTCGTCTGCGTGCGTATGTGTGTATGTGCTGCTTGCAATATATGTATGTATATGTAAAATAATCATTGCATGCTTCGAATATCGGCTATTCGAAGAGTTCAGGGTATCTCCTAGTCGAGAGGTCTCGACTAGAGCTTCCTTACATGTTTTTTTTAAGAAATCTGATTGAAATTGTATTCTATAACACATATTATATGTTAAGATTTAATATTAAATAGTTAGTATCTCTAGTAAGCATTACAGAATTCCACTTTCCTTCAGATCGGCCAAATGGGATTTCTTGTGAAATACATACATAATACATACATAGATAATTAGTATGTGAAGTCCATTTGAGGAAAGTAGGTCTGGGTGACTAATAAAGCTCAACATTTGTAAATCATGGTTAGCCATTGCGCTATATTTATATTTATACGGTCTATAAATGTCCCTGATCAAATCGGAATTCAAAAGAACTTCTACGCCAAGTCGAAGTTTGAATACCCTTACAGAAATTACTTACCGAAATAACTTTTATAACAGTGACAAATTGTCCACAAAGGAATCTATTTTTTCCCTTTTTCCTTTGATATTAATGAGGAATACATATATACCTATATAGACTGCATAGACGCGTTTCTATCTCCTCTAATAGTTCCTAGAAATGCTTCGCTTGCACAACGACACAATCACAGATATATTATAGATAAGATATTAGTGTGGATTTACCGTACTTAGGAATCCTTAAGCATAATAATTTCTTATCTTTGCTTCAAGTATTCAAGTATTTTCTAGCGCTTTATTTTTACCAGCTGCAAAACATGCCCGATATATTTTGATAACTAGATAAATATATACGAGTAAACAGCATTCAAATACGCTGCAACATATCTTATTTGTATACTCATTCAGAAAGTGAAATTAGTATATTGGGTTTTTGAAATGTCCGTCTTGTTCTCCGTCCGTCTGTCCGCATGAATGCAAACCATTTCTATGCTATTGGAACTAGAGAAATATGAAATTTGGAATATGTACTCGTCAGATAAAGTGTCAAGATTTTCCCGATACGCCCACTATGGACGTGGAAAATTGGAAAATAAATTTTCCTGTATGTCAGAAATACTTCTTATAGCAGTCCTAGAGAGTTGAGATTTGGAACGTATATTCGCGTTGACGTCCCAAGTTGAATAAACTATGGCGGATATATCTACGCCTATTGGGGCGTAACAAATCAGGTGAAACAGTATCTTCTACAGTTTTAGAGCTAGAACGACCAAATTTGGCACATGAGTAACTGTTATGATCTTATAAAGATCGAACAAAAAATAATATACAACGCCCACTGGGAGAGTGGCAAATCGGATCTAAATATATATCTATTTTGCATCTTTTGAACACTATTGATGCTAGAAACTTGAGACTTAATATGTATATTTGTATTAAGGTCCCAAGTTCAATAAGCCATGGCGGATATATCTACGCCCACAGGGGGCGTGGCAAACCGCACGAGCTTATAGCTCCTACAGTTTTAATGCTAGAAGGATTGGTAGGTTGATAGTGACGTTCTCTATCGATTGGCCAAAAATTATTTTTACTCCCCTTTTGGGGCGTAACCTATTAAAAAATTCCCTGCAATTTTCGCATTTTTGGAGTGTAAATTACGTTGCCCTACACCCCTGTCATGGACTGGCCAAAAATCATATGTCTACGCCCACCAGGGGCGTGGAAAATAGAATTAAACCACATTTCTTGAGCATAAACACACAATTTATTGACTTTTTCGGCTTTTACCGTCTCAATTAAGTTGCTAAATATTATAAATGTAAAAAAAATATATTTTAGAAAAAAAAATAAAGAAATAAAAGAAAAGCAGACATAGAAAATCCGAGATTCGAACCTCCGCCTACTTGCAGGAGTCAAAATTCGACATCTCTACCACGACGCCACCGCTGTGCTTATCAAACCAATAATAATTATAAATAAAATGTGTATAAAATACCGACTTACCCGAGGCTCGAACCAAGGGTGCCATGATCGGCGCGCGTCACTTCTATTAGCACTGACCCTCCCAGTTAGCAAGTAACTTAATTAGCATATGATTCACGCTGAATTCTATTGTATTTGTTATTTCTTAGAACATAAGGAAATGTTAGATGTGCAGCCAAGCACATTTCAATTGCCTAAACGTTTTATTGAATAACTTCTGTGTTACTTAACGGAAATTATCAGCATATTCATTATATTTTCAACTGAATTGTAAGAAATTGGTGTATAGCAAAAATAAACAAGTAAGGAAGCTCTAGTCGAGACATCTCGACTATTAGATACCCTGAGCCATTCGAATAGCCGATATTCGAAGCATGTTATGATTATTTTACATATATGTATATTGCAAGCAACATATACATACATACGCACGCACACGAACGTAATATGAGTACGCGCTCTGCTAACTGAGCAGCGACTGCGCTCGGGCTGCAATATGCCTATGATATGGGATATGTTTAATAACTTTTTATACCCTGAACCCATTAAAAATGGGTAATCAGGGTATAATGGTTTTGTTGCAGCCCAAATGTATGTAACAGGCAGAAGGAGGCGTGGCAGACCCCATATAGTATATATATTCTTGATCAGGACGACAAGCCGAGTCGATTGAGCTCTGTCCGTCTGTCTGTCTGTCCGTCTGTCCGTCTGTCCGTCCGTCCGTCTGTCCGTCTGTCCGTATGTTTGAACGCGTGGATCTCAGAACCTATAATAGCTAGAGACTTGAACTTTTTTTATAGATTCGTGTATATCACGCGCAGGTCGAGTTTGTTTTAGAAATACGATAACTCTTCTCGTTCTTTTTATATCGATTAAAAACGAAATCGATTTTCAGTTTTAAAATTATATCTTCTACATCTTGTATTTAGCTTAATGGGACTTTTATACAATTTGATTTTTGTTAAATTTTGAATGCCACGCCCCCTTCGCCCAAATTTTCAAAACACTTATTTCAAATACTAGAGACTTGTGCTTTTGCACATACACGCATATGAATGATATAATTACGCTGCGCAAGTTTGATTAAGATAGGCGATCTACAAAAAAAAGTTATTAAACATTTAATTTTCTATAACACGCACATATTGGCGCAGCGAAGTCGCTGAGTAAACTGCGCAGTTAGCAGAGCGTATGCGTGTGCGTGTGTATGTATGCGTTGCTTGCAATATACATACATATGTATGTACACATGTACATACTGTATATATTTACATATATATAAAATAAGAGTAACATTGATATAACTTATATATATATACTTATAAATAAAGTCAATATAATATACATATGTACATACATATGAATAGATGAAATGCATTATGTTATTAAACGAAACGTTTACCAAACATTTACGTACACACGCGCGTGGCAACAGCAGCAGAAGCTCTAGAAAATTCGAAGAATTCATAACAACACCAACAAAGACAAATTGCGGATGAATTTTAAGCAGAAGTTCAGCAGCTCAGTAGCTCAATAACTTTACTTAGGAATTCGCTATATCGCTCTTATGTACTGCAACGGTTGTGTTGATAGAAGCGATGATCGCCGACATATAGTCTGGGGTTCGATTCTCTAGGCTGACGTCAAAACTTTTTTTATGCAAGTTACTTAATCTTTTTTTTTTTTTTTTAATTTTTTAATTTAATTTAAAATAATTATATATAAACTTTGAAGTGCATTTAAAGTCGCCGATAGGCGGGGTTCAGGGTATTTCCTAGTCGGGCACCTCCGACTAGAGTTTCCTTACTTGTTTTCTAGATGGACTTTCTCTAGTATTTGAAATACGGATTTTGCAAATTGGGGGCGAAGGGGGCGTGGTATTAAAAATCCAAAAACTACAAAATCCACATTCACTACACCTATCTGTACAAAAAATTTGAACACTCTAGCTTTTATGGTACACATCACTGAAAGCGAATTTATCGAAATTGATCGATAATTCGGAAACGGGATGAGTTATCGAAAGAAAAAAACCAACTCGTACTGCGTATGGTATTCACGAGTATACATGTCAAATTTCAGATATCTAGCTTTTGTGGTTTACGAGATCAACGCATTCATACAGACTGACGGACAGACGGACAGGGCTATACCGACTCAGCACGTGGAGCTGATCAAGAACATATATACTTTGTGGGGTCTGCGACGTCTTCTTCTGCCTATTACATACATTTTCACAAAAACATTACACCCTGATTTCCCATTTTCAATGGGTTCAGGGTATAAAAAAAAGGGTGTGGCAAATTGGTTTCTTGGAATGTTATGGAACTGGGAGCTTGCGGTGTGAATGAGTATTTCGCAGTCGGTAGCGCCCGACTGCAACGTTTTAATTTGTTGAATAAGTAAGAGTGCTCTTATCAGGGAGTGTCCGACTAGGAAATACCCGGAAATCCGTCAATCATGCTAAGCTTATTACAAACATCCACAAAACCGACGTATGTACGCAAACAGATAACTGTTGAGCTTGCAAAATGACTCAATCACAGATATATTATAAATAAGATACAGCTCAATGAACAAAGCCATAGGAGAAAAATATTTGATCAGCTTCATAGCATCAGCTTGAGCAAAAAATTTTGAAAGACTCGATTTCTTTATAAATCGAGATTTGATTTTAATATTTGTACATATGTTCGACAACTGCCTAAATTTTTTTGATTGTAATATCAATCTCTGTCTCTAAGTTCTGAGAAGTACAGACTTTGATAGAGGGCTTTCCGTAGGCAGAGAACCTTCCCCCACAATATATCAAACGGCTGAAAACCCAAAGTTTTACAATAATCAATTTATTGTTTTGGGCGAAACCCTTGACGGATAATACCAATCAGCAATAGACAGATAAGCTTTTTATGCTTATTCACGCATAGAAATGAGTGTATTAGCTTGCCCCTATAATATACAAAGCAATACCCGCTAGGTATACTCCAGTCGGACACGCTGAATTTAATTAGTTCTTGGTTTTTGGAAAAAAGGTACAGAGTCTATAGACGCTGCAACGTAACTCCTAATCGCATTTCACATTGGAATTTAATTTGATGTTCAGCGCGACAAGCCCAGCGTATTCGGATAGAGGTTTTACCCGTTGCGATAAGATACTGACGAGAAACAATAATCAATGCATAAATACAGCCACTATTTCATGGTCGACAACCACTCGCTAGCTTTGCCATGCTGAGAACTCTGATATTGGGATGTTCGGCTCTGGCCGTGATCTCGGCGGCTCCTCAGTCTCCGCCGACAGGACGCGTGGTTGGGGGCAAGGATGCATATGCTGCTCAGTTTCCACATCAGGTCTCGCTGCGCTACAGGGGGTCTCACATTTGCGGCGCTTCCATCATTTCCCGTGATTACGTATTGACCGCAGCACACTGCGTCACCGAAGAGCTGGCCAACGGCACATTGATCGCGTGAGTGGACCAACTTTTCCTGCTAGACTTCCGTTTACAAATCCCAGTGGTCCTAACCCATCATCTTTGTATCCATATGCGCAGCACTCCTGCCAGCATGCTCACCATTCGTGCGGGCTCCCTGGACCGCTTCGCTGGCGGCATGTTCAGGAAAGTGGTCGATGTGCGAGTGCACGAGGAGTACAGTAGGTTCTGGAACGATTTGGCTTTGCTGAAGCTGGACAGCCCACTAATCTACTCCAGCCAGATACGCCCCATTTCACTGGCCAGTGTGGAGACACCTGTCGGCAGTCCAGTAATCATCTCTGGCTGGGGAAGGCTGTGGCACGAGGGAGACTTGCCACGCCAATTGCAATTCAATACGCTCAGCTCCATATCGAAACGAAAATGCCTCACCTCCATTGGCGTCTATAAGGACAGCATGCTGTGTCTGGCACATGAGAAGGACAACGGAGCCTGCAATGGCGACTCAGGCGGCCCTGCCATCTTTAATGACGAGCTCGTGGGCATTGCTGGCTTCGTTGTCACTGGCTGCGGCTCTTCCAAGCCCGATGGATATGCCAAGGTGTTTTACCACCGCGACTGGATCATTAAGCATGCCAATTTGTAGAGCTATCGATAATATACAATAAATCAACTGAATCTGCAGAGATTTTTGAGGCTCTTCCAGTGCTAGTAATAGAGACACAAATTCCTGTTAACCCAAGTGAGACTGTGAGTTAGGACAATCTACTATCAGCTATGCTTGAGCTAAATTCAGTACTCAATTATTATAGGAATTGTCCACATAATTCACAGAAAATGAAGAAGGAAAAAGTCCTTAAAGAAGGAAAAATTTCTCCCAGCCAAATTAGTTAAACTCCTTAACGTTTGAGCATTGTTGGACTGTTACAAAGAGTCTCTCCAGAAATGGGTCTCTGATTGGAGATCGGTTATCTATTACCCATGTCAGAACTCTATTAAAATCAACCCAAAATTTCAACCTCTACTCTACCAAAATCATTTTAGACTTAGAATTTATCCTAAAATGAATGCAATTAACGAGCTGAGAGAGAGAATGTAAGAAGAAGAAGAAGAAGAAGAAGAGAAGATAAATGGCCTTTTGTGATGTTTACAATAAGCAAATCAAGTTAAAGTGCTCCAGTTGGGAGTGACCGACTGATAGATACCCTGAACTATATTTAAACTGTGTACTATATATATTATAAACTTGAATAAGTGTTTAAAAAGTCAACACCTTTGTCCTCTTTTAGTTTCTCCTATGAACATGCTATACCTTAAAGCTTCCCTATCAACGGAATGCAATCCTGAGCATGAGCAGCATTTATATTTCTAATCATTTACTAAATATTCATAGTCAGGGTAGATCAATGATCTGTATAGACATATCGATGGGTATCATATGCGATGCAATATAGTGAACTTTGAGCACGTGCCGAGTTGTTGTTTCTTTTAGGGTAATTAAGGCGTTGTCATTTAGCAGAGTGATAAGCTCTACAGAAGGGCCCTCTGCTGTTGATGATGGAGCGCTCTATGCAATTGCCATATAAAAGAACGTCACGTCAGCATATGCCAAGCAATCGACTGGAGAAATGGAGCTGGTAGGAAAACTATTGATACAGTTGCTGTTGATATCGCTAGCCCACAGCGAGGAGACTACAACCAATCGGCCGTTTGTGCCTATACGACCGCGCATCGTAGGCGGGCGACGTGCCAGCGCCAGGCAGTTCAGCCATCAGGTGTCGCTGCGCTACTTTGGCAGTCACATCTGTGGTGCCTCCATAATATCGGCCAACTATGTGCTGACTGCGGCGCACTGCGTCCAGTTCGGACAGGATGTGTAAGTTGAATTAATAGACCCGATTCCCGCTCGCTAACCTACTGTCTGCAGCACAGATCCGTCCAGGCTGGCGGTGCAGGCGGGCAGCCTGAAACTTAACAGCTTTGCTGTTTTCGTGGACGTGGCAGCTATCGAGGTGCATCCGCAGTACTATAATGGAGGTCAGGGCTATGACGTGGCCCTACTGCGCCTGGCCAAGCCGCTCAACCTCAATGCAAACATTGCCGCCATTAGGCTGGCTGAGCAGGATCCGCCAGTGGATTCAATTGTGTACATTTCTGGCTGGGGTGCCATCTACCATGGCGGACCCACCTCCAATGATCTGCTGTATGTGCAGGTGCGACATATTGCTCGGTCTGAGTGCACCCGCCGCTACATGCGGCGTCTGCCCTCAACGACCATGTGCCTGCTGCATGGCGCCAATTTGGGTGCCTGCCACGGCGACTCCGGAGGACCCGCTGTCTACAAAGATCGGCTCGTAGGCGTCGCCAGCTTCGTGCTGGGCGGCTGCGGCCGTGAAGCGCCAGATGGCTATGAAAGCATCGCTACCCTGCGCAGCTGGATAATAAGCAATTCCGACCTATCAGCTGGCGCACGCCCCAATTAGCTTCTTCGTATTTGCAATGAGTTCATGCCCTACATACATACATATGCTTAAATAAATTTTCAACCGAAGAATTTCTCGTGCGCGAACTATTTAAACATTTAGATGGACTTATTAAACCAGCCAAAAGCATTACAGGGTATGCTTGACTGACTAGCGAGTCGTACTCTGTAAATACATTTTGAGCGCGTATAGCAATAGAATGTAGGGTATAGAAAAACTTGCATAGATTACAGCGTATAAAAAACATTAAAATCTGAAAAGGTTTAAAGTGAAATTTGGATCAGCGATCAATACAATATGAATAACTATCTCACTGACTGGTTGACTGAATGTTAGAGTACTAGAGCATAGCTAATCCAATGCATAATTCCTCAAGATTACAGGATATAATTGACTGACTGCCAGATTGAGTAACACCCAGCTTCTGTCTGTATTCTCAAACCCGAAAACTTTTTATGTTTGCATTATGATTACAGGGTATATATAACATATCTCGATGGATCTATAAATATACACTAAATAATGTAAGTTGAGGATGGAATATTCCGAGAAGTTTCAACTGTAAAACTATAAACTCGAATTTATGTTACGAAATGCATGCCTGAACAGAACAGAGTATTAAGCATTCAATGGTAGCCCAAATCTATTAAGTATGTCAAATATTTAAATTTCCCCTGAAAATCGTTTAAGTGACGAAATTAAATTAAAACGTTGCAAACTGAGTGAATCGCTCGCTTCGAATTTCCATTAAATTGTCAGCGCAGATTCTAATTTCCCATTTGGCTGGGTGCGAGTGAAAAGCGGCTTCTCGATTATTAGAGCGTGGCCCTAGCCATTAAGCCAACCCCCTTTGGCCGGCAGCCCAAAATCGAGAGCGGCGAACAGCGACCCCGCCTGATCCATTAAGCCTCCAATTTCAGTCGCTGCCAGTGAAAGTGAAAAATTTCAGACCAGATTTACTTTGGCTTTTGTTGTCGTTGTTGCTGTTGTTGTTGTTCAGTAATTTTCCGTTTTGTTAATTTTGTTTGTGTGTGTTTTCGTTATGAAGTTTTCAGCTATTCGTTTTGCAGCCATTAAAAACCACTTACTGAGGCGCCAACCCCTCCCCACTGTCAGCTCCTCTTGGCTCATAGATATTGTGTTTTAGTTTTCATTTAACTTGTCTGGCACGGTTCGTCGTCACCAGCTTCACAGCTTTTCAAATTTACCCCCCCAATCGCATGTCGAATGCCTCCTGTCCTCCCGTTACCCCAACTGCTCTCCTCACAGTGCCGTACTTAACGTACGTCAGTTTATCCGCATCTCAGTCAAGTGTAAAATTCGGCGCGCCAAGCGGCTTGGCGTGCTGAAAGTCATCGAACTCCAGAGGCGGGCCTAAACACTTTATCGCCAAGTGCCAAGTGTGGCCAGGGCAATTAAGCCAAAAGAAACCGCCCACATAACACTCTCCAGCAGAACAATGCTGTCAAGTGGCTACAGTTTCCCCAGTTTCCGTGCGCGATTTTATTTGAAAATATAAACTAGCACTAGATGTATGTAGATCTATAATCTTGAACGTGGCTAGATGAAGTATATTCATTTAAATCTTTTCTAAATGTGTTCGTAATAGAATTTTATATATTTAAGCTTAGGATTTAGTTGTTCTCAACTTCAATTGATCTTTCGAGATTGAATGCTGCTACATTGTATATAATCTTGAACAAGATTTACATAGATCTAGTTATTTAAAGATTTTTGTTGAATTATATTTGTTGGATTTCTTCTAGATTTTTGCATTATTGAATTTTGTAAGCTGACCTTAAAGTTGATTTCTGAACCTAGCTTGCTCTTTTCTTAATCTCTTAAAAACACGAATGCCAGTGATCGAAGTTATGTTTGAGTTACATTAACTTGAATGTTATCCTAGATTTTGTAAGTCTTCAATGTTATTAGATTAGATTTCGTTTAGTACTAAATTAATTTCAATTCATCATGGATTGAAATCAAATTACTTTCAACTTGAGTAAACTTTATTTTATCATAAGTTTTTGGTTTAACTTTTCCGATTGTTTTTTCAGATAATGCAATATTTTGGAGAGCTTTAGAGCTTTTTTTTAAACTTTAAGTATTGTATGCACTTTAATATACATACATACATATAATGATTTTTCTGTGATAAGGAAATAGATATGCGAAAAAAAATTGAAGTTATATTTAACTGAAGAGCCAAAGCCAAAGCCTTAAAATTATGTATAATTGATCTCAGCTTACTTTGCTTAAGAGGAAACCTCAAATTAATTATTGGGTTATTAATTGGGCATATGCTGTTCATTAAGGATGATAGTAAATCATTCATAATAGAAGTTTCGAGTTGGAAAGTCAAAGAAGTTCATTATGAAATTTGTTTGTTCTAAGAAAGAACTAGTTGATATGTTGATTAGTTTTTAAAATAGAGCTAGTTTATTTGAAATGTTGTTTAATGAGGATCTTCTGTTCATGATAAATCGAAGGTTTATTTTTTTAAAGTTGAAAGTACAATTTATGTTTCTGAGCAGAATAATAGATGGCGATTTCATTCCAAGATAGAATTTATTGAAATGATAATTGTAAAATTCCGAGATCTATTTGATTTAAACTGTAGCGCATTTAGCATGATTCAGTTCATTCAGTTCAAAGTTAAAAGTTCCAAGTGGTTCATTTGAACGCATATTTTTTTCTCAGATACAACGAGTTGGCATCCCGATTATGTTCCAAGATAGAACCAGTTCATTTGAATGCCGATTAACAGTCTTCAAATGATTTGGCAGTTGGAAATTCAAGATTCAACTGAACAGTTCGAAATGCACCTGCTTGGACTTGTTTGGCGGCTCAGCCAACCCAAATGAGCGCCACAATTTCACCTGTGTGCCACTTTGATGACGAAAACAAATTTAATGGATTTTTATTGGCATGTGAGGTGCAGGTGGAGTGCAATTGCGGTTGGCTTTTGTCTCGTTTGGATCTTGTCTTTTAATGGAAAGTAATCAAAATTGAAAGCGCAATTGAGATGGGTCCGGAGCCACTGATAGTCGCACAGCTACGATGTACGAATTGAAACGGAATCAGATAGTTTTATTTTCCAATATTAAATGACAAACGAACGAGCGAGCGACGGAGCGCGGGAGCAAGGCGAGAGCGAACGGGCGGGTGTCAAGCGACTTGTGAAAGAAATCCCATAAGCAAGCAGCGATCAAAGAGCACATGAGCACTTGATAACGGGTTTTCGAATCCGGCCGCAGCCAGCGTCGACAGAGAAAGAGTCGTTGCACAGAGCAGAGACAAGATACCAGAGACCAGAGACCAAAGACCAGAGACTAGAGCGCAGACCCCACAGACGAAGTTAACCCACTAACCTTGTTACTGTTTCTGTCTTCCTATCTACCCCACCTCGCTCTGGCCGCGTCTCTCGTGGTCGCATTGAAAGTTGCTGTCAAGTTCAATGCTGCGACTGCGGCGACGACCATGACGGAAGCGTCTGCGCTGCCGTCATGGCAGAGAAAGCAGCGCAAAAAGGACATGACGCGGAGAGAGTGACGTCGGCAGAGACATGCGCAGTCGCTTACTGGGTTAGTAGTAGTAGGAATAGTATATCCGCTAGTATGCGTGTGAAAGTCTTTACATTCGTGTTCGTGTGCGTGTGTGAGTGTGAGTGTGTGTATGT
This sequence comes from Drosophila fulvimacula, assembly GCA_035045555.1. NCBI lineage: Eukaryota > Metazoa > Arthropoda > Insecta > Diptera > Drosophilidae > Drosophila > Drosophila fulvimacula. Next base: position 1,306,089 of record JAWNOX010000018.1, on the reverse strand, counting down.
GTGGGTGGTTGGTTGGGCTAGCAGACTCTCGTTTATATAACAACAATAAACTGAATGCAGTTGCTGCCGACGTCTCTTGCATTGACCTTCACCTTGGCAGTGGAAATGGCAGAGGCAATGTAGAAGACGACCTTGCCACTGCCACTGCCACTGCCCATGCCTATGCCATTGCCACTGCCATTGCGTCTGCTTCTGCCATGGTCGTGTTAAGGATTCTGTTCACCTTGATCTTCAAAGTGCACGTGCCGAATCATTATCAATGGTTAATTCTATTTGTTATCGTTTCAATTACCTGATATGTGGCTTAATTGTCTTAACGATGCTGCCGCTGCTGCGTCGTCGTCGTCGTCGTCGTCCGAGTAGTTGGCTACAACTGCAAAGAATTTGCATAAAATACAATCAGCTTTTATTTCAACGTACGCTCTTGCCGGGCTTCAATTTCTTCGCACACTTTCTGTTGCCAAAAAAAAAAAAAACAACCACAACAAACAATAATAATAAAAAAAAAAAAAACAATGCAAATCAAAATTCTTAGCCGACAAAAAAAGTTTCTCTTTGCGCCTACGCAATAAACGGTTTAATTAGCACGCACCGCACACGCACTGAGGCCATAAAGCAACAATGGACAATGGGAGTGAGAATGATAACGGCAAACGGGAATGGGATGGCATGGAAAGACACACAACAATAGCAGTTATCTTATGCTTTAAGGAAGCGTCTTCAATATTAGCCGTTGCTTCTTACATTCGAATTATATACGATGCGTGTTTTGCCGGAGTGAAAGAGAGCGAGAGCGCCAGAGAGCAAGAGAAACGCGTCCGTTAGCAAGCGCCGTTAAAGTTCGACTGACAGGCGTCTGCTTTAAGCCAGAGACAGTGACGGTGACGTTTGGCGTTGGCAGAGAAGCAACGGCAGCAGCCTCAGCTGCAGTGACGGTGACTTTGGCCCCATCCGCCGTTTATTCTTAAAACTAATAGCTACAGATTTAGTATATTTAATATTAATTTTATTTTCTTCGTAATCTAACCAATTTTTTTAACGGTTGGTACATCACACTAATGTTATCGTTCGGTTCAATTTCAACACTTTTTAAACAGGTATATTTAAATTTCCCGGCGAGTTCTATAACAAACAGCTTATGCAAGTGACGTTACTTGTACAGCTAACATTCTATTAACTATCGTTTCATTCTTATGGTCAAGCATATTAATTAAAAGCGGGATTGCAAAATTACAAAAAAAAAATAATTTGAAATTGTCCTAAGATTTATAACCAATATATATATATATATACTAATATAAAGTGTTTAATTCTATTTCTGTCAACTCAAATATCGGTTAATTTAGAGTGCTCGTTTGTTGTTTGAGCATACCTAGTTTAGTATTTATGCAGAAATTTAAGCCAATTCGAAATGATTAAGCTCATAAAATGATCATATACACGTTCTCAAACATTCAAAAATCGAATTTTTTAAGCATGTTATACGGCGTTATAGAGTTGATTTTTTTACTCGAATCGAAATCAACAAGTAACTGATTGCAACATGTGGAATTGAGCTTTTGTATGATTGAAAGAACAACTCTGCCAATAAGCTGTTAACAACTTATATCGGCATATCGATAAGGAAATATCGGTTTACTAGCAACAACTGCAGGCAGTTCGCCGCTATTCATATTTGTAGGCCAAACCTTCGATTGTGATGCAATTGTTGTTTTGGACAAGAAAGTGAAAGTTTCCCCGACTCTTAATTGACAAACACATAAACTAACTTGTTATCAAAACAACTTTACGCACTTGTGTGTTTGATGAGTGATTAGTGAATATAATAGTTCTACTGGTGTAACGCGTTCCAAAAGGTCAGCGACTAGAACAACAACAACAACGAGTTCGGACAAACAACACGCGATTCAAAGCTGGCCAGGGCGAAAGCAACGGCCCATGTGCACGCGACTTGAAAGTTGCGCGCGGAATTGGCCCCGGCCAGTTTAACCTAAAAGCTCGCACAAGCTCGATCCCAATCCCAAACCAAAAATATTCCACAGTTAAGTAAGGCATGAGTCGTCCCATGCCCACGCCTGGATGGAGCATCCTGCCCTTTCGGGTGTCCACAACTACAAAAGTGTGTTAAGTTTTCATGCAGCTTAGCTGGGGTAGCAATCACCTAAAGAGATCGGCTCATTTCCATTCCAGGTTGTGCTCTTCTCGCTGACAGCTGGCGTAGCCCTTATGAGCGTGCTATCGCGATTCCTTCGACGGCGGAAGCCTCCGCGTCCTGCAAGACGCCCACGCAAGTATACCGGACGTCGTACACGGAATAGTATGCGCAGTCCCAACGATCTGACGTCGGTCGCCGGTTCGAAAGCGTCAGCGCGATCAGGCAGTCCCGTTGGGTCAACGGTCGCCTACTCGGATCGACTGTCCATGGCATCGGGCTCCATTGGTGCCATGGTACAGAATCAGAATTTGGGAGGCGCCGTAGGCGCTGGCATTGTACCACAGCTGACGGCACAGCAGCTGGGTGTGATGGGCATGGAGGCGCTGGATACAGTGATCAATTTTTGGGAAGATGCGCTGGCTGCCCACTATTCACCCGGTGGAGTACCAGCCTCGCTGACAACAGCCGAGGACTCGGAGTTTTGTCGTGAGATTCAGAATTTGCTGGAAATGTCGTATACGCTGCAGGAGCAGAGCGAACTACTCTTCCTTGATCAGCGCTCGGTGCTCTTCCGCGAAGAACATTCCATAGACGAGGCCGAAGAGGACGGACTGGTTGCCGGCGGAGACGGCGAGGACGACCGACACTCGCGCAAGTCGGGCAGTGTATTGAGTCGAGTTGGCTCCGATCCCAACTTTGATTCCGCAGAAAGCTTCGCCTCCGCCCTGGACCAAGTGGCCGATCTGCGCGAATTCGATGGTTTCATTGAGATGGCCTACGAGGAGTATCCGCTGTTCCAGAATGCTCTGAAGCATCATGATGAATACACTGTACCATGTCGGACAATACGGTCCGAGCTAATGCACTGCAACAGCGATACCGAGTATTTAGCCAAGCTGCATTGCGTCCGACTAGCCTTTCAGTTTCTATTCAAGGACGCGGCTGTTGGCCAATGGATTTGCGATGCGGGCCGGCAAATACTGACAGATCTGCTATGCCTGGGCGACAAGGACACCAAGGAGTTCCTAGTTGGCTACGAGGATATGGTTAACTACCTGCAAGACCCCAGCAACTGGCCTTGCATCCAAATGGAGCTCGAGCAGCGGAACGTCAAGGCAATGACATTCTACGATATTTGCCTCGACTTCATTATACTGGACTCGTTCCGGGACTTGGATGCGCCTCCAGCCAGCGTCACGGCTGTTGTCCAGAATCGTTGGCTTTCCAATGGCTTCAAAGAAACGGTATGTCAAGCTGAGCACTGGCATTGGCTCCGAAATGTCAGTTCGAAACTAATACTGTTGATTGCCTAACAGAATTAGTTAACAATTACGTTTCCAACACTGACAAAATGAAGTAAACAATCGATTAACAGAACTATTATTTAAGTTACTGTTACTGTTATCAAGAGAGGTGGGCTGGGCTACTTAGTCTAGCTCTCTCTCTGTCTCTCTCTCTCTCTCTCTCTCTCATTCTCTCTCGCTGACTTAGTGAACGCCATTTAAAGTCTCTATCCCCTTTCTTTTCAGGCTCTGACAACGGCTGTCTGGTCGGTCTTGAAGGCCAAGAAGCGTATGCTTAAATTTCAGAATGGATTTATGGCGCACTTCTATGTGATATCGGAACAGATATCGCCGCTAATGGCTTGGGGCTTCTTTGGGCCCAACGAGAATCTGCGTGACATTTGCCACTATTTTCGGGAGCAGTTGCTGGCCTTCCTGGTCGATATTTACAGCTTTCAAAAAAGTCGCTTCACCACCATTGAGGACTTTTCGCAGGATGTGCTGAAACATATGCAGACACGCGTCAACAACATTGGCGTTAAGTTTAGTCAATAGAGAGACAGAGACAGAGACAGAGACAGATAGAGGAGGATAATGATAATGATGATATAGTTTCTTTTGTTTCGGTATACGGCCAAAGTTTTTGTTTATATTTTGATGGCAACCAACTTGCAAACACTTCATGCCATACACACCATACGTTGACTAATTTTAAAGCCCACACAGACACTCACGCACACACACACAGCACAAGCACATTTATAATTAAGAATTGCATTAAAGTCGCCAAAAACATTTGTAAAATAAAACTGTTTACTGTTCACTGCCAGCAAGAAAAGCAAACCAGCTGCTCTTCTCCCACATGGGCCATCTCCGGTTGCAACTGCAACAGCAGCGACAGCAGGTGGCTTTTGTGTCCTCCAGTGGATGGCGGCCCAGTCGTTGCTGTCAGCTCGTCGTCGCAAGATGTGTAAAGGTCTAGGCTTCAGCACCGGCTTTGTAGCGCTCTGCGCTTTCGTGAGTGCCCCTTCCTTCCAGTTCTTTCCAGTCCTGGCGCTATCTCTCTCTCTCTCACTGCTTAATTGTTGCCGCAGATCTGCTGCTTTGGTGCCCTGCACATGCTCAACAAGATCGTGCACATTAACCAGGAGGTGGCGGCGCACACGGAGTACAAGCTGACCCCGCTGGACGGTAGCGATCGGTGCCAGCGCACGTTCATCGTGGACAATGCGGGAGGTGCGCATCTCACCTGGCTGGAGCTCTTTTACATGAAGTGGACGCTGGTGCTGACTATTTTCTATACGTTCATTGTGATGGTCCTCATACGCGCTCAGTACCTGAGTCACTTCGACATTAATTTCGTTACTTCCAATGCGGTAAGCACTTCTCGAATACACACCTGGCACACATAACACACCTGCAATGCACACACCTTTCGCCCCTCCATCTGCTCCATAGATGATGCTAGTCGGCGGCGTTCTCTCGGTGGTCCTCTTCATAGCCACGGTCATACTCCACGACCGAATGCCCTTCTTGGAGCTCTGGTGCAATGAGTTCATAGTCGGCTTCATGTACTTCATAGCCATCAATATATGCGTCGCTGTCGTCTTCTTCATGATTCATTCCTGTCAATATTATTTCCAATTGGACGAGCACACTTTCTAAAGTTAATTGGAAAAGAGTTTGAAATCATTTCAATTTCAATTAAGTTAAATTATTAATTATTATTACAAAGGTCTTGCAAAAATCAAATGCTTATAATATAGCAATTCTGATTTTTATAGCAGTTCATACAGTGCATTTCCCATCAGTGAGAATAAAACATTTTAAAGCTAATTTAACAACATTTTCTGTAGATATGTCAGTTTCATTCAGTCTTATGAAAACAGATATTTTATAATATCAATGAATGAATAAATAAATTTGAATTTGTATTTAATATCACGAAACTCGTTAATGATCTTAAAAACCAGGGCTGCACACGCTAAAATTTCTTGGCTCAACCCATTTTCAAAGCCTAGCTTGTGAGCAATACTTTGGTTCATAGGGAAAATATATTTTATATTCTTTTGTCATATTATACAATGGATATAACAATAGCATTAATAGTTTATATTGTAAACGAATTCATATTAAATAAATATTTATATTTAAAAAATGCCTGTATAAGTTTACATTGTTGACAGTTCACAAGTTTTCTGTCCAACTGGTTCGACATACTTGCAAAGGTGAACTGGAATTTGATACTCAGCTTAACTTTATATAGCGACTAACGATCGATTTCAACTTTGAAAGTAAACACATTGTGTATAAAAACATATAGACACGTTTATTCGAATGCAATATATGCTGTTTGGTATAAAAGACAGACACTGAGATAAGATTACAACGCAAATAAAATAAAAACAATAATTCAAATAATAAAAAGAAAAACGAATTTATGAAATTAATATAAATGTATATAGATGTTTGTATGCAGGTAGTATGATTAATTACTCAATAGCGCCACAAATTTAAATTTTTTTACAATTGAACAGTGTAACAGAGAGACTCCTTTGTATGGCTTGTGCTTTAGCTGACTATAGACGTAGCTATATTCATTTCAGATTCTGTTTCTCTTTCTGATGAACTGTTTATGTTAGATCTCGCAAAATGCCAGCGATTAATTTAGCCGCTTAAATGCCGCGATACGAGCGATGTGCCAGGAATGCGCTTATGAAATAGAGCACCGTATTGACCAGGCCCAGAACAGCGGCCGCCATATAGGCATCGTGCCTATTTTCGCGCACTTTAATTAGCAGGCAGGCGGACGAGACGAGCAGCAGTATGGCGGCAATAGTATGATAGATCAGCTCCTATATATCGAACGAACCAATTGAGCGATTAAATTACAAATCGATTACAACGCAATATTTTTTCACTCACATAGATCGTCTTTGCAATGAGACCTCCCGTGCTCAGGGATGTGAGACACGCGAGGAATAAACAAAATGTCCCTATCATAAATGTGGTGGCCATCAGATAATGGAACAGATATTGCTGTTGGCGGTAGTAACCACTATCGCTGTAATTGATCGCCATCAGGGTGACCACTGCGATGCCAATAAGCTACACACCACATAGAAAATTATTAATTAGGGTGGACCAACAATTATGCAAGAATTTATTTACCAACTGGAAGAGCTTCAAAATACCCGGAAAGGTCTTGAGGTAGCCAGTGTTCAACACAATATATGAGGTGTTGGTGGTGCTGGTGGTAGTGCGTGTTATGGTCACGGAGTGAGACATCTTGGCGGTGGTTACGTAGACGGTGGCTGGTTAAGGTGGGTGTTTCTTGGGTCTGCAAGACAGTAAAAATGAAAAAAAAAAAAATGAAAAACTTTTGATTCACAAACTACTAAATGAATCTGCAGTTAGTGCATTAATGAGTATTATTCATTATTATTAATCATTTATTCACACATTTATTCTGTAGATTTCATTTTTTTTATAGACTTAAGAATTTCGATTTACTTTAGTAAATTGATTGATTTATAATAAAATTATTTATTTATTTACAATATAGATCAAAATATTATATACGATCATATTTTTTTTTTTTAAGCTCATCAAATTGTGAATTATCTTAATTTAAAATATTTCTTAGTTGTTTTACAAAGTACTTTGAGAGTCTGAAAACGAATTATTACTAAATAGTACATAAGCTTAGCAGAGTTATTTTACATTTCAAATTTACCAATTTCTCGCAAACGAACATAAATACTAATAAACTGTGGTCACTTAATTGAGCAATTATAATATAATTATATAATATATATATATATATTGAAAAACTGATTAAGCTTTGATTTCGAAATTTGTCTGTTTGCATAAAATACTATATTTAACTACAAAATTGTTTATACTGCTGTTATTCTATTTGAATTCCAATATTTTTACAGTTGTTACAGATTTGCTGCCGCTGCCCTAGCCACACCCCCTGGTCATGCCCAATCACACTGTTGTATTTTTGGCCAAAATAATTTGTTATTATTTAATTCTAAAATTAAACATTTTCGAATTTTCGGCCTCGCTGAGCGCGCCAAATGTTATTGAAAAAAACACAGGAGAAACTAGAAAATCTATTTACTGGCATGCCTACATAGTATATGCTTCTCTCTCACACTCTCGCTCTTTATTTATGTGTTAGTATTTCGACTTTTATAGCAGTAGAGTGACGTCATGGGATTTATGGCGGCTGCTGCCTTTTGTGTTTCAGCTAAATATTTCGATGGAAAAATGAAAATTTTGTTAAGTATACGCACATACATGCACACATACTGTATATGCATACATACATATATTAATAGGTTCATACGTGTGAATGTGTGCATACTTTTTGTCTATACATTTTTTGAAATGGGGGCGCGTAAATGCGTGTGTGTGTGCCCAGATGGCAAGTGTTGAACGAGTGGAAGCAATGGGCAATTGCCTTAAGATCGACATGTCTATATGTATGTATGTGAGTCTCCATTAAGATTGACTCAGATTACAGGCCTACATCTGTCTAAACAAGTTTCATAAAGCATTCCGACTAATATCTAATCACATTTTTCATTGCTCATTACTTATTTGATGCCTCGTCTCTGACATCAGAGTCTCTGTGACATTAGTCAGGCGCGCCCAGCGCATAAAAAAATAACAATGACGCCATCCTATTCAGCATTTATCCGCGTCCAAAGCGATGACGTAACAAATTACAAAACAAATTCTTCGAGCTTCAAGTTTCGAATGCGAATCGGAATCCGAATTCGAATTCTAGCCCTGCCCTCTTCATAAAGCAAAAAACAAAAACTACAGCAACGACCTCAGTCAAATGAAGAAACTGAAGAAACAGGCAATCAAAACAAACTGAACCACATTTGATGTTGATTAGTGAGCGGATTTCCGTTACGCTCTCGAGGGCTACGCTTTAAATAAGTGTGTGTGTGTGTGTGTGTGTGTGCTCGCGTGTGTGTATGTGCTTGTTTTTACGTTATTTTCAAATGTGGAAAACAATAAAAAAACAATAACAATAGGTAGCAACAGGCGCCGGCTTTTTTTTTTTTTTTTTGAAATGATATCATGCTTGAACCATGTTTATATGTATATCAGAAACGTTTATGTGATTTGAATAATGGCAAACAATAACAAAAATCTTCAGCAAATTGACAAATTTCCTACTAAAAATGATTGCAAACAAGCCGCGACAGCAGCAACAACAGCAGAGGCAGCGGGAGCAAAGGGCCACAATCAAAGTTCTGTTGAGGACGCAACGAAAGAAAGAGCAAAAACTGATAACGGTAATTGTAGCAATCAGCTATTTAGTTGTTGCTTTTTTCAGCGTGCAGCTTGCTTCATGCTGTTTGTTTGCTTGGTTTACCGCTGCATTTTGCGTAAAATATCCCGCAATGAGATCATCGCTAATGGAATTCATTGTTATTGACCCAGCGAGCACGTTCCTTGGGAATTCGAAGTCGTTTCTTATGTTAATTATGATATGCCACGCCCTGGACTTGATCAGTTGCCAATTTTTAGTCTACTTTTTTTTATAAAAAACTATGTTTGTCTTCCACGCGCACACTGAATTAAAACAACAAAACGTGTAAATTTTGAATACACGCACACACACATTCATACATATTCATACATAGGTATGTATGTATATGTACATATGTATATCTAAATGTAAATACATATGTGTGTGAGCGTGCGTGCCTACCTGCCCTGTTTGAGCACACATTTTCTATGCGATCGCTTACTTTTTGGATACACGAATTGAATTCGCAGACGCTGGTCACACTTGAGTTTTGTATTGAAAATTCGTATTGGGCAATGCGTTTGGATTTCGAGCTGTGGCTTTTGCGTCTTGGCGCGCGTACGTTAAAAACGAAACTGAAACTGCAAAAGTATTTTCAATTTCGTTTACGCCTTTTGCTTCTGCCAGCTGGCTGGCTGGCTGGTTGGCTGGTTGGCTGTCTGGCCGGCTCGCCGCATGGCAGCTTGCCTGTTCCGATGGCTGCGGTGTCAGCGTACACGCCCGCAGCGCTAATATACAAAAACAAGAAGCGAATAAGCAAACAAATCTACCACAAAGCACAACAAGTTGTTGTTGTTGTTGTTGAGTGGCAACGCGACTCATTCACTCAAGAACCAGTCAGCGAAACGATGACGACTATGACGTCAGGAATCTACGATAAGCTGCAAGCCAAAAAAAAAGAAAAATAACTTCACATCAATGTCGCGCGCTTTTATGTCGATTGTTATTGTTATTATTATTGTAAGTGCATTTTTGTTTAAGGACAGCAACTAGAATTGGCCATTGTAACAGTTAATTGCTCTTCGTCTTTCAATTTAGCTAATGAATGAGCAAACTCGGCGACTGCTGCTATTGCACTGCGAGATATCAGTTCTTGTGAGTCACCTGTTAGAGAGAAAGAGAGAGTGCGCGTGCCTGGGAGAATGGGGTGACTATGAGTAATGCAATAAAAAAATAATATGCATGTGTGACTATGTCTCTGTGTGTGTGTGTGTGTGTGTGTGTGTACTGTTTGAATTAACTGCGCTACGGCAGTTCTCAAGGAGAAATATGTATTCACATATTAAACAAAAAATGTTGAACTACGGAATACCACGTAAACTCGCTGAAAAAAAAAACCATTCAGAAATAATAACAGCTTTATATATTATGAATGCAATTTTAAAATAAATAATTGAATAAATTATAAATTATAATTATAATTATATAGTTATATTATAATTATAATTTATACTAAGCAATCCAAAATAATTTAAAAACACAATTTTCAAATTTTTATAAAAAGTGAAGCAATTCGCTTTCTATTGTTATTGAACTGAGAATCTGCTGTTTTCAGATTTTGTAAACACATCTTAAATACTAAAGATCTGCTGCTGTTATTTACCTGCTCCAAGTAAAACAACACAGACAGTTTATTAACCTTTTCAGACACCATTTATACAGGGTACTCGCACAAACTTTCATATTTGCAGTTATCAATGCGATTCATCGTTATCAAGTACACAGCTACTTTGTACATGATGCAGTCACTCATGTTGCTTTCGGCTCATAATTAATTATAATGCAAATCGCGTTGTTGGGCGTTTCCTAAATTTGAATAATGCCAGCAGCAAGAATAACAATATCGTCATTGTGTGGATGTTCCAAAAATATATAGCACGAGAAATCTTGTGTCAATTGCATACTTAAAGGCGCCAAGGTTATTACAAATAACTGTCCTCATTTGTTTATAAACAGTTTTAAATGTATATATGTGCAGACATATAGCACACGCTTTCACTATCGATAGATGTATGCGTTAATCGTCTGTGTACATATATATATATATATATATATATATATATATATATATATATATATAGCATTAAAAATTACATACTAATGCATCGCAGAATTTCCCAAAAACGTCCCACCTCAACCGAGTAGCTGCGGCAGTGGCATTTCCTCTAAGATTAAGAAGCGGAAATTCAGATTTGAAATCAAGCAGACGATATGCACTATATATTTATATATTTGCTTGTTTTATACAAACTTTTTCATTTTATTAAAAACGAATCAACTGCAGTTCCAATTCTCATTAATTTATTTTGATCCATGAATTTGGGTTGAGTGTATGAAGTATTAGTGGCTCAATAATTGAATGATTGAGTGAATGTTTGAATGTTGACAATATATTGGCCAAGCGCATCTTACTGTTGATTCCAAGTTGACCTTAAATATGTATGCGGGTACATGTGTGTGTGTGTGTGATGACTGTTAAATGCATTTGTTTATAACAATATATAGAATTCAAATCCTGCGATCAGTACAATATAATTTTTGTTTTTCGTATTTCAGCTGCTGCGTATATATAATACATATGTATATATAACTGTATTTCGTTTTGTATTCAGCATTTGGGTTAGAATTAAGGCTAATTGTTTAATGTGTATGCTTCGAGAGAGTATGTGTAAGTGTTTGGTGTGTGTGTGTGTGTGTGTGTATGTCTATGTGTATATATGTGTGTGTTTCTGTGTTATAAATTGTATCCATTTATTTTGCTTGTGTGTGTGTGTATGTGTTTTTTTTCTCTTATCGAGCTTTAGTTCAACTAGATATCATCGATAAATTTATGTGTTTTGTTAATAAGGAAACATTTTCTTCTCTTGATCTTGGTTTTGTTTTAGTTTTAGTTTTTGGCAAAACGACGTTTGAAATGCCGATGCAGCAGCAACGCTTTAGTGGCTAAACTCTATATTCAGTTTAGCTAAAGATTAAATATTCTAGATTTCTTTTACGCTCTTATCCATTATTACATGTTGCTATTTCGCTCTGGTTCATGTGTGTGTAAGTGTTGTGTACGTGTATATGTATGTGTATGTTGTTTCTTTCTGTCGCATTCCTCTTCTTTTTGGTAATTTTGCTTGTGTTAATTAATTGTTGCTGCTGCGTCTATTGCCAGCCTTTTAGCTAAGCTTAATCGAGTCCGTCGTCTACGAAGTCAGACGACTCCTTTGTGGCCTTTGACTCGCTGGTGTTTTCTGGCTTGCGCTCCGCATCGCAGAAGGCAGCGTTGTCGTTGTCAGCGTTGGCATGGAAGCCGCCAGGGAAAAAGTTTTTGACCAAGTTGGATATTTTCGGATTAGACATGTATTTGGAAATATTTGCCGGATCGGCCAGAATGTCTTGCATGGCAGCCGCCATTTCGGGATCCTTCATTTTCGACATAAACTCGCCCATATCGATGTTACCGCCTGCACCTTGGAAGACGCCGGCGCCCGAGGAAGCGCCAGGGAAGCCACCAGCTCCCGGAAATCCGGCTCCTGCACTGCTTTGCTTAGCCTGCTCCTTGCGGGCCTTGTCCTGAGCATGCTGGCGCTCCTTGATCTTGCGCTCAGCCTGCTTGCGCTCCTGCTTAATGCGGTGCTGCTCGATCTTCTTGGCATTGGGCGTCACTTCACGCAGCCACTCGTCGGCCTCCTCATCAAAGTCCAGCTTGCATGCCTGGCGCAAATCTTTGGCAGCCTCTTCAAACTTGCCGAGCAGACGATTGGCGCGTCCGCGGAACTTGTAGGCGGCCGCCGAATCGCAGTTCAGCTCCAAGGCCTTGTCGCAGTCACGTATGCATGCATTCGGTTTTTTCAGCTTCAAAAAGGCCTGACCGCGCTTGGCATAGAACAAGGCATTGCCAGGATTCAGCTCAATGGCCTTTGTATAGTAGCTGATGGCCTCGTCGAACTTCTGTTGACTGTAAGCGGCAGCTGCCTGGCCACGTATGTCACCGGCCTGATCGATTTCCTCCTCAGTGGGCTCTTTGCCTGTCTCACCCATTGGCTGAGCTGGTTCGTTGTCAGCTTCAATCACACCTGCAACAGACAGAAATTTAAATTGAGGTTGGGGAGTTCACCAATTGAGACACGTGATTTTTTTTCATTTATTTTCTTGTTCTTGTTGTTATTGTTAATTCCAGTATGTGCTCTTTAGTCTTACCTTCCATATCTAATTCGACATCGGACTCTGACTCCGAAATGCTTGCGTCTTCATCGCTTTTGTCGGATTCATCCACAGCCGGTTCAGCCGGCTTTGCCTTGGCACCGGCATCGCCGCCAAATGGGCATTTGCTAAACGTGCAAGAAACAGATTTCAGAAAAATTTTGAATGTTTGATTACTCACCTGGCGCACATGCACACACACACTTACCCAGCGTCCGGCATCTTGAAATCGCCCTGAGGCACCTTGCCGCCGAACTTTTCCACGAAATCCTTAACAAATTTCAATTGAGGCATGTTCAATACCGTGGGATTTGTATTGACAAAATCAATAAAGCCTTTCAGCTTAAGCAAATCTTCAAGTTGCATTGGTGCGGCCATTTTTATTAAATTTCGTTAATTTTCTCGTAAATTCTTTCTGTACAGTTACAGATATATATTTATATATGAACGTAAAATGCGTTTCACACAAAACACTGAAACAAAATTTTTCCTCGGGTTGTCAAAGTGACCGACCGATTGCTAAAGACAGCTTTCTGACAAACAACTACTTGATATCGAGTACACATATGTATATGTATTTTTATGAAACAAAGGCGTCAAAGTCGGCAGCCCTGATTTATATATATATATATATATATATATATGTATACTTTTTTTGTTAAACAAAATATCGATATTTGTGCATCTGAGTATACCATCGATATGTGCATTATTCGATATCACCTCGAACGATATGCTACTAGAAAATTCGAATGTTAATTGCACTTGCACTTCAAGATTCATAGATTGTAGAAATCATATTTGCCTTAGCTAGAAGCTCAACCACACATAATTGAAAACCCGCAGTTTTATATGTATATTAATGGTTTAATGGCATGCTGTCCAATTCATGCAAAATTACGCTTATATCTCTTGCAATAGAATTCAAATATTCTCGATTTTTCTTGCAATATAACTTCAGTTAAGGTAAAAAAAATATCTTAAAAAAAATCCTTAAACGATAAATTGTCTATAATAGATTTATATCATTGTGTTCTAACTCGATATTTTGCAGAAACTGGAAAAAAAGAGTCTTCAAATATTTAAAATTAACTGTCCGATTCTCATTGGAGCCGAACGTTACGCCAGGCTTCTCCAAACACTGGCGGTTGCGGATGCGGTTTCCAGTTGAGGAAATTTAAGTCGATGGTAAGCTTGGGCCGCTTGAATTGCGGCAGCTGCAGATGATCGTTAATCGTCTTGGCCGTTACGCAGATCACATTCTGCCCCTTCCAGTATTTAATCATCTTCATGGATTGTAGCGTATAGATGATGTCGTCATGCGTAATACCGCTGGCCTCGCTTAGCTCTTTGATGCTCGTCTGCTCCGCGGAGCACCGGCCCTTCATCAGCTCGAGCAGCGTATAGGCCCAATAGCTGCGATAACTGAGCCTGCCCAGATCCGATAGCGGCTTCTCCGGGCTACCAATGACGCCCTCTTTGCGGGACAGCTCATAGCTGAAGGCGATCAACAGCTTGCCATAGCCCTTGCGCTGATGCGGAGGCAGTACCAGAATGCAGGCAACATTGTTGTTGTCCATCGATTTTTTCTCCTTGGAGAAATAGCCAACAATGTGACTGCCCCGCTTGTCCGTTTCGCACAGCACATAGAAGTAAAACGGATCCATGTCGAAGTAGAGCACCTTGTGGTCGAGGAACAGTTTGGCCATCAAGCAAAGCAGCTGGCAGTAGAGCGGCTGCTCCTTGCCATTCACCTCGAATATGGAGATGGTACTCTTGCGGTAGATCTCCTTGCCCGGGGGTCTGCGCACCTGGCACGAGTACAAGTGATATCGATAGCTCTGCTCCAGTCGCATATACTTCAGGCAATACTCACAGACGTACAGCACACGCGCCTTCCCGTACTCACCCGGAAAAGGACTGAAGTACCAGGTGTCTATCTCATAGTTGCCGAACTGAAGCTTGTCAATGTACTTAATCTTAGTGATGAACTCGTGCTCCTTCTCGAGCGCCGCCTGCGAGGCAGTCAGCTCTGCGTGGCTCTTCTGGACATGGTTAATCTCGTCGTAGCGTCGCTTTTGATAGCGCGTCATCTTCCGGTCGCTGTAATCATATCGATTGTTCTCACATGCTGATAGGTAATAATCCTTGTTGCCTTGCCGCTTAGGTCGCACCACGCTGGTGCCGCTCTGCTGGCTTGCGGCGCTGCTGCTGCTGGCGCTGGCAAGGGCGAGAGCACTGGCGCTGGTGCTCGGCTGATCGCAGTTCAGTGGCTCCGGCGGAGTCGTTACCGTAATGCCACCCAAATCGTCAGCATTGTCCGAGATGCGATGCCGACCCACCCACTCGTCGAGGCGTCGATTCAGTCCGACATAGTGCACATAATACTCGTTGGGGCTGATGCAGTTGTCGGTGACTCGAGACTGCAGCACTTGGCCGGCATGGACGGTGCCATCGGTGCGACGTATATAGTAGATCTTTTCTGGATTGTCAGCTATGTCGATCTTGTCTCGTGATGATTGATCATCTTCATCATCATCAGCATCGGCGTCGGGATCATCATCATCATCATCATCATCATCGTCGTCGTCGTCGTCATCATCATCATCATCATCATCATCATCATCGTCATCAGGATCGGCATCGGTTGCCTCTGTTGCTGTAGCCGTTTCCCCAGATGCGGTGTCAGTGTCGTCTTGTTCTATGATCATCACATCCGAATCATTGGAAGACGTATCGCAATCATCAGAATTATCGTCAGACTCGTCATCCTCTTCGTCTTCACTGCTGGAGATGCTTTCAAATTGATCTTGAAAAATAATCGGTATAGTTGACTTCTGGCGAGGATCACGTGGCGCCTGGCGCAGCTGGTTCATATTCATTTGTTGTGGAGCTGGCATAATCAAGTCGACATGGTGTGCCAGTGATTGTGAGCATCTGACTGGTTGATCGATTCCGTAATGCGCGCGCTTGTAGGGCGGAAGCAGATCGAGAGGCTCATCGCCGTCGTCTGTAGGCGATGCCGGTGTTTCGGGCATTTCAGTTGGTTCAGCTTCGGCTTCAGCTTCTTCATCGGCGTCTGCGTCGCCTTCAGCTTCTGCTTCGCCTTCAGCTTCTGCTTCGGCTTCTGGTTCGCCTTCCGCATCTGCTTCGGCTTCTGCTGCGCCTTCAGTTTCCATTTCCATTCCCTGTTCCGGTTCCTGTTCCTCAGGTTCCGGTGGTGTTTCAACTATCATCATGCCCTCTTCTGATTCGGTTTCCGTTTCCGCTTGCGCTTGCAATTCAACCGGAGTTTCCTGTGGCACTTGACCAAGAGGCTCAGTTTCTGTGCCAGCAACTGTATCGACTGGCTCAGCAGTAGATTCGGGAACGTGTTCAGAATTTTCCGGCATATCACTGTTACTAAAGTCATCGTTGCCGGTCAAATCACTCACATCGACCACTGTGGTGGGTGAGGGCTCGTCTTCGGAAGATGTGTCGCTACCATCTGAAGGTGATGAGTTTGAATCACTCCCATCGCTGCTGCTTGAGCTGCTAGAGCTGCTGCTCTCTTCCCGTAAACTCTGCTGTTCACCTATGATTGGCGGCTCAATTGGTTCTTCCACAAATGTTTGAGATGTGGTAGATGTGTCCAGATCTGCTACATTCGCTGTGTTGCCATGCTCCGGTGTGCTACTGGTTCCAAGCATTCGATATGCCTCGTTGTCATCTGGCTCTGAGGGATCCGTCGAGCCACTGATGTTTAGATTCTGTTGTAGCTCAGCTTCCGGATCGTCTACCGGCGAACGTGGGTGATTATCGACCATCGCATAGCTCCTGTCCTCTTCAGCCGTATTTTTTCGATATATAGGTATTTTAAAGTCCTCGGAGGACATTTTACTTCCTTGTAGTTCTTGTCGTTAATATATCCAGCTGCTCAAATGAAAATTTGCCTATTTGTTTTGCTACGCAGAAACAACACTAACAATAAGTTTTAGCGATGGAACTGTACCATTACATCGATAAATATTGCAAGCTATCGATAACATTTTATATTGTTAGCTATAAAAATAGACATTTTAATATAATAAAAATGATAAAACACGCAATAGAAATATAACATACGAATATTTCGTAATTTGCAACTTACATATAACTTATTGCAAGAGTTTACATTGGTTTGGCCTGGCCTTTGTAGAACTAAAAAGAGTGTTGATCATCGCTAAACACATTTTGGCGCAAATTTCTGTACGTTGGCGCATAGCAGCACATGTGTGTATAATACATACATACATTTTATGTTTACACTGACGAATAAAAGTAGACGTCCGATTAATGTTAGCTGTCCAGATTTATTTAATTTATTTAACATAAATAACAGCAAATTGTACAGTGTATACAGATAATTAAACATAATTACGAGATACATATCTTAAATTAACTCGATACTTATCATAAAATAAAAGGTTAAACAATTTTATAATTTGCAAGGGCATCTATGTAAATAAAATCGGGGTTTTTAATGTGAGCTTGATATGAGGCTTCAAACCAAAACCAAAAGCATTTTAAAATCAATCAAGCCCTTATGAATGTATTTAAAGGGTTCGACAAATCAATTTGAATCGGGCATTGGCTTGGTAGTTTAACAGTTATGAATACTCCTACTTTAAATATGTGCTTAATAACTAAATCGTAGGAAAAGCAAATCAAAATGCATATTTGTTACTTAAGTTGAAGCCATGAGTTGTTTCTGGTTGAAGTGGAATATTTATACTAAGAAATCATTAATCCGAGCGCAACATTGACTATATTTATATATATGGATGTATATATCTATATATGCATCAATACTTGAATTTCAATCAATATTTCATAAAGTAAACAATTAACAAGTAAAACAAAGAACAGATCAACTATATATATATATATATATATATATATATATATATATAGCATTTACGTTCTATATATATATATATATATATAGAACGTAAATGCTAAGCCGTTGAGAAGCAGACGAACTACTACTCGTAAGCAAATACATTTGCAAATTACAGTTAAAATAAATAGCTAACTAATTTACATTCCATATCTATAGCTAATACATAGATGCATTGATGCATATATATGTACATGTACGATTGATGTCAATTAAGTCTGCAAACTAGCAGCGCTATGACCATTGCCACCGGCCACTACATCCGGGTTCTCGATGCGTATGAAGCGTTGCATGAACTCGCTGCAACGGCTGTGATAATCAATGGTTACGTTGCATTTGTTGCTGCGCAACAGAATACGCCCAAAGATCGTAGCTGCAATTATAAAGATAAACAGTTGAAACATATACACACGTAATAATATATAGATAGGTGTCGTCAACAGCACATTTTCCATACGCACCGATATTGTTGGCGTCGAAGTCACCGCACTCAACGCCCTCGCATAGAAACAGACACAGATGGTTAAAGACATTTCGCTTGGGGTCGCTTAGCAGATCTGTGAACCTCTCGGCTTCCGCTTTGCTGCGGCTGGCCAGCAGATCATCTACAAACGGCTCCAGTAGCGCCTGCTCCGGCAGATCGAGCAGGAGCAACAGCGCCTCGGCTGCCGTTTGTGGAGTGCCCGCTGCAAATGCAAACAAATAAAAGTTAATATATGTATCTACTTCCATACTGATTTAATTGGAGCTTACGAAATGGATCGTCTGACCAGGTGTCAAGCCAATCTCGCACCGCATTGAATTGACTGCTGAGAGGCTGGCGGCGATCGTAACTCATAAATATGCCCTTTAGCTGGCCGATTTGGCCGTGCAGATAATCGATGAGCAGGAAGTACTCACGTGGCATGGGAGCGCGATACAACGGAGTGACATCCAGAATCTACAATCGTTGCATAATGTACAAATATATCAATATATATTGTATATATATTACCAGTTGTTTGACTTCTTCCAGCGTGTATTCAGCGATCGGGCGCTCAGTGCGACACAGTGTCTCGATTGATATGCCAAAGCAGCTAGGCTGATATTCGCCGGTTACAATTATGAATATATCTCTGCCGGATCGCACATGCAGTATAAGTATATCGACTTCGCGGTTATCGGGAGAACTGCATATCTTCTTGAGAAGACCCGTTATGGAATTCGCATCCACCAACATGCGGACGCGTATGCTCCGTGCGGAGTCAATCATAAGACTATCCGCGCGCGGGTCCACATGCAGCCATTTCTCACAGATATCGTTGGGTGAATCCTTGACCTTGAACTTAAAGTCCACTTGTTGCGGGCAATCATTATACACATTGAAGTCCCGAACGGCTGGCTCATTGAACCGCACTAAACCAAACTCGATGTTCGGTGGGTCTGTGATTATTTGCGGCTGACTGTCGTTCTCACGCTTGTCCACTGCCTTGAGCACCTCGGCCAATATCATCCTATACTTGTCATCGTCGCGTGTCTTAATCTTCACACGGAATATGGCATAGACCGGCTTATGGTCGCTTTCCCGTATCTCCATGACGCCATTGTATTCTAGCTGTTCGATACGTTTGCCCTTCCATAAAACGCGGTCGCAATACGCTGGCGCGCGCTGCTTCTCGCCCGTGTCATAGGTATCGGTGCCAACGTCATACTTATAGGTGGGTGCAAACTTAATCTCGCCCTCCGTATAACCCTTAAAGCATCTATCATAACTCATCTCCATGCGCAGCTGATCGTACTGCAGCATCAGCTCGAACGTCTGCGCATCGCTCATCGGCCCAGGTCGCTGTTGTCCATTCGGCTCCTGTATCCGATAGTTGAGGTCGCCCAGCCAGAAAATATGACTGCAATTAGAGAACGACAGCGGATTAAGAGAGGGAGAGTGAGAGATTAGATACATATATGTTTAATGCATTGCTGCTTGCTGAATTTACTCATGATCGTTGATGGTGCGGGTCTGCAGTCCATTCTCCTCGAACCTCATGCCCTCGTCAATGCCTTTGTAGTCGTCATTCCGCTCCGCCACGTTACCCATGTGCGCGGCCAGATGCGAATTGACAAAACAGATGTTTGCCTCGTTTAGCTGAAAGCTAACAGCCACGCCCCCCTTGTTGCCCAATGTCTTGAACACGCCACGTGCCACCGAGTTAACGCGGCACCGCACTATATGTTGACGCAATTGCTTCCGAACAATGATTGTTAACATAATTCCAGATAATCGCACCGATTGCAGCTCCTCATACTCCATATCGTCGTGCAAGTTTTCCAACATTTTTCTCCTAAAATAGAGAGAGAGAGAGAGAGAGAGAGAGAGAGAGAGAGAAAGAGTTAACATTACCTTAAAATAAACCTATTGAAGACTGTTGTTGGAAACCAAAACGTGTTATACATGATCAATGAGCCCAATGCCAATGATATGCATTGGTTAACTGAATATTATAATACATATATCTGGCGCACATAGATTTGCTGAACATTCAAAAAGGATTACCTTAAGTATACGCATAAATATTTACGCATTTGGATTATCAAGAAAGCTTTGTCCAAGATTTCAGCTTTCTGCTTTCTAAGCCCGGACAACTACATAAGTCTCCATAATATCCTCTTTCATAATTGCTCAAATACTTATTTCAAAACTTATTGTAAAATTCATTCTTTTCTTCTTTCTTCTTCTTCTTTAACCTCTTTCACTTTTCCATCCCTATGCTAACTTAATTTATTCGAATACTATTATTATTATTAATATTTTGTCACAAAATGATTTCTTGAGTCTTCACTTTAAGCCTCATTTCATTTAAGTGTGAACCTAGATGAAACTTGCTTTGGGCAATATCTTAATGCCTATTGAGTCGTCTGGTTCACTTACACCCATTGCGCGGCATACATTTGTATCTGATTGGCGTTCAGCATGGCCCTGGCGGTTTTGTCCAGCTCCTGCAGTCCGATAGCATAGATATCCGGTGCTTTTTCTCCACATGCGAGCCAAGGACGTAGCGTATTTCTATTATCCCAGCAGGGCCTGTTATTTACGTTCCAGGTGGCACAGTAGATGCTGCAAAGGATGATTTATGAATGAATGGGGTTCATTAATTTATGCGACTTAATCATACACAATATCCTCATAGACAATGTATTCGCTCTCGCGCTTCTTTAGCTCTTGCTTGACTTCGCCAATCTCACGGTAATCGTCGAGCCACCGAAAATTGAGCCCCGCTTCCGACGGCAGTTCGGCATCCCACATGGTCTTCTTGCAGGAATCGACGTTGGCAATGAAGTCGTTGAAGTCAACCGCGGCGGGATCCGTTCGTATTGGATGATAGTAGTACTTGCTCGGCCTATCATTGTCCGTCCACAGATCGAATTGCTGCTCCGTTATGGATCCCGTGCTATCTGTAGAGCTTACAACATATTAAATATATACTGAGCACAGATCAACAGGTGGGAGGGACAGCCATAGAGAGAGAGAGAAAGATAGTTAGCACCTACCCGTTGTCAATTTAAAGGACGTGTTTATCGGAAACACTTTGTTTATTTTCAGGTCATTGCACGCCGTCAATGGGGTGCGTAGCAGAGAGAACGCGACGATCGCGTATGTTCCGCCTGATGAGGAGGAAACTAGCGTTAGCAAACCCTCAACATGTTCCTGGCCCTTGATTTGGTATGCTTCGAAAAACTGTCAAGAAAAAGATTTAAAAACAAAAAGAAATTAAATTTAGTTGATTATTTTACTTTTTGGTAATTTGGTTTCGGGCCAACTGCAGCACTATTTGGCCACAATCTGAACCAATAATAAAATAAACCCATTGCTGAGCCAAATGTGAAAAAAACACCTATTTGGATCTATTTGCCAATTTGCCTCAACAATTCCAATTGGCTTTCCAATTATTACAAAATAAATTTGCCCTATTAAAGTTCTGAGCAGCGTACTTGTCTTGGCTTCGGTCGGCTTCGCTTGGCTGGGGTGTACATTTTGGGTGAATAACAGTGCCAGAGCTTGTGCTCTGAGCAGCACACTCAGTGTATGGCTACCTCATCGCCAAGCCTCAAATAACATGCTTATCAGCCGGATGACGCCTGCTTTGTGACTGTTTGACATCGGACGCTGTTCACAATGGTCATCTGAGAGTCCGATGGATTTCCATTCTAATTAGAGAACGCACACAGTCTTAGTCAGTATGCACTAAATGGACAGCTTTTGGAAGTCTAATCAACGTGCCCAAATTGCTAGCACTGTTTCCGATTTTATTAAATTTTCATCCAATGCCAACTTATTATCAAGCTTGAGTGAAATGTTATCTTAATTCCTCAAGGTTCGTTTTCTCAAACACACACACACACACACACGCACATACACACACACACATATATATATATATATATATATATATATATATATATATATATATATACTCGCACAACATCCAGCCGGGAGGATGGTATTGTAGCAGAAATATGAGAACAACAAATCGATTATTCTCGATGGAAATTATTCAACTTACCAGGTGAACTGTTTCGTCCCCTTTGAAGCGCTGCTGCACAATCGACAGCGTTGTTCTCTCTGGCACTGCAGCTGCGCTTGTATCAGCTCCATTGGGAAAGCTGCTCCCGCGTTCCATGGCTAAGCGGTTTTTATATCTTCGGCTAGGTTTTTTTTTAGCGGCTTTTTAGCTTTTTTTGCTTTACTATTTGTTTTCGTTATTGAAACGTGCTAAACGACTGCGACACAGGGGAAAGTAGAATTCTGGTTGGACCCTAGTTACAATATTAAGGGATTAGTTATAAAGTGAATAATTTGTGGTTTTCTTTTAGAGTGCCTATATTTAGTTAACACAAGCGGCGAATGACGACACCTGCTTAAGACTAATACCGAAACCGACACTAGGAAGCTTTCATAGACAGTTTTCTGTCTTGAAAAAGCATTTCTTGTTTGCTTTCCTGAGTTATATTTTCTGTTTGCTTTTTACTATTTCGAAGTGGGTGTGGGCGTGGGCGGGAGAAGTATTTTTTCTATATTTTTTTGTTAGCAAAAGACACACACACAGATGCAATCGCAGTCACTTATTCACAGTCGCATAGAACGAACAGCTAGGCTAATGGCGATGACGATAATTGTAATTCTGCCTTTGGGGCTGTTTTAAATTGCAGTAATTCATTATTTATTGCATTTAAATTACATGGACACAGCACATTAGTTGCAATTTCTGCAGAATTTAATCGGAATGTAGATATAAGAACAATCATAACAACAGCAACAACAAAATCAACAACAACAACACAGTGGTGGGCACAAACATTCGACTCGAGCGACCAGCAATAAAACCAACGTCAACAGCTGAAATTGAACATAGCTCACAGCGCAGGGCTACAGCACACCCAAATGAAGCTGTTTACCAACACTGTCAGCTGACAGTGCTGTTAACAGCGGCACCATCAGTAGCAACAACTTTAACTTCGTTGCATTCACACGTGAAATTGTTTGGCGGCTCTTTTACGAATAAAGAAGTACAAATATGTCACAATACCAAAAGGAAATCGTCCAGGCTGTGCTCATAGCGGACAACAATGTGTGGAACTTTAAACCGCTATCGGACGAAGGCTCCACGGTACGATTTCCAGTTTTTTGATGATTCTGTTTTTCTGGGCTTAGCCACGCACGTTGCTCTAATATATTTGTTATTAACATACATATTTACAGGCGCTTCTGCCACTGGTGAATGTTAGCATGTTGGATTATGCTCTAATTGCTCTCAATCGCAGCGGCGTCGAGGAGGTATTTGTTTATGCCAGCCTTTATCTGCAGAACATACGCGAGCACATCAAGTAAGCATTACCAATTTGAGTATGCCCATTTCATCATTCAACTTGTACCTTGTGCATCTCTGCTGCTTGCAGGCGAGGCATTGCTACCTATGCCTCGTGGTCCTTCAGAATGACCGTCAATGTGATTGGCGGAGAAGGATGTCGTTGCTTTGGGGATGCCATGCGGGACCTGGACGCCAAGGCTTTGATACGTGGCAACTTTATACTGCTGGGCGCAGACACGGTGACTAATGCAGATCTGCGTCCAATACTCGAACAGCATAAACGGATGGCAAAGTTCGATAAAGGCACAGCCGCCACACTCGTGTTTAAAGAGTGCGCCAGCAGCAACGAACGAACCGGCAATGAGCTTCTGATTGCTGTGGATAAACAGAATACTCGGCTGCATTATCATCAGCGATTGCGCATAAATCACAAGGAGACACGCTACCAGATACCGCTTGATGTGTTCCTTAACAATTCGTGCGTTACGCTGCATCACAATTTGCTCGATCCACAGATAGCTATTGGTTCGCCATCGATGCTGTCCCTGTTTAGCGATAATTTCGATTTCCAAACACGCGACGATTTCGTTCGAGGTTTGCTGATTAACGAAGAACTGCTGGACAGCCGGATTTATGTGGCACTGCTCCCGCCTGCACAATATGCGCACAAGGTGAATAATTGGCTCTCCTATCAGCTGGTCAGCAGGGACATCATTAGCCGTTGGGCTTATCCGCTGGTGCCCGACATGGGCGTCTATAAGCTACAACAGCAGTATGTTTTCTACAAGGACAATATATACAAGAGCCACGAGGCGAACGTCTCCAAGGTGGCGCTGCAAGAGAATGTTGTTATACAGGCGGGCAGCCATGTGGATGCTGGCACCACAATAAGCAGCAGCGTAATTGGCTCCAATTGTCGCATAGGCAAGAACTGTCAACTCAACAATGTTTTCCTCATGGCCAATGTGATTATTAAAGACAACTGCCAGCTGCGACATTGCGTCATTGGACCCGATGCGGTCATCAATGAGAATTGCGAAGTTAGTTCTGGCTGCGTATTGGGTGCCAAGTGCGTGCTGCCTGCTAACACAAAGTTGGCCAATACACTGGTCACAAGCTCGCCCAGTACACAGCGCACGGAAGAGCTAGAACAAGGTAAGCAAGTAATTCCTTCAATCCATTCGTCAATTCATGTCAACTCATTTCGCAGTTGAACTAGAAGCCATTGGGCCAGCTGCATATATTGTCAATGATCTGACAACTGGTGATCCGGACGATTCCGATGCAGATGACCAATTGATGGCACAGCTAACAACCCTCTGCATACCCAAAATGTGTGACCTGGAGAATGCGGCGAACGCAGATAGCGATTGCACTTACTCCAGTGACGACGATGACAACGAGGACGAGTCGCGGCTGGTGACGCCACTACCCGACGACACGAACAGTAATCATTGACCACTCATTAAATAATAGAAAAATTGATAACTTACTACCATTCTTTACCATTGCAGTCTTCCTCTCAGAGGTAATCGATTCGTTAACACGAGGCTATCGTGAGAAATCCAATCCGGACTTTCTTATACTCGAGATTAACTCCTCGCGTTATGCGTACAATATGTCCCTCAAGGAGGTTAATTTCAATGTGGTTAAAGCTGTATTTGCCATGGAGAGCATTGTCGAACCGGCTAACGACAATGTATTGGTAGCCATCAACGCTGCTTTCAAGCAACTGGGACCTGTTGTTTCCAACTATATTAAGAGCGAGGATGCCATGATGGACTGCCTTAAGGCTTTGGAGGTACCCTTCCCCTTTTCTAGTTCCCTGTGGGGTTAACGATTATATAATTAGCTACTTCGTTTACTGTTTTTAGGACATTTGCGAGGAGAACCCACTGGTGCGTGAAAAGATCTCTCAAGTGATACATTATCTGTACGACAAAGACTTCGTTACCGAGGACGCCATACACAAATGGTATGATCAATTGGATGTTCAAGAGCATGCGACGCTGCGGCAAAGTCTCGCCAAGCTGGTCAACTGGCTGAACCAATCGAGCGAAGATGATGACGACGATGATGATGATGAGTAGTATGATATGTTGATTATCCAGATGACTAAAAGTGTTCCTTTTACAAGCCTGAAATATAATTAATTAAAAAACGATTTTCGTTTATTTGTTATAATTTATTTTATTGCGACACACTCAATAATTTGGATTTAAAATGGAGATAGTTTAAATATAAATGAATCGTTAATTTGCGGATGCTAACCCAATTTAATAATATATATGAACAATCAAATTTTGTAAATTGAAATATAAATAACTATTATGGTCTTTTACTCAATAATCATTAGCTGACCGTAAACTGACTCACAAAAAATTGTATATATAATTTGAATATATGCGAACAATTGGCAAAGTAGTTAAAAACAATAAAAAAAATAGTTGAAGAATAACATATATATATATATATATATATATATATATATATATATATATATATATATATATATATATATATATATATATATATATATATATATATATATATATATATATATATATTTATATATAATTTAAGGATGGGAAGGAGGAAAAGGTTTTTAAAAGTATCTAAGGCTTAGCTGAAGTACATACAACTACGTTTCGCTGCTCGTCCCCTGGCTGCTACTTATTTTTCAAAGTGGAAATCTTCCTCTTGCGAGTCAGACTCCTCGCAGCCAGTGGCACCCAACTCTTGTATGATATCTTCATCTACCTTGTCGTCATCTTTGTCATCATGCGATTGCGTTTCATCTTCTGACTCCTTCATAGACTCAATTGTTATTTGCGAGTCATCGGCGCAGTCATCAGCGTTTCCGGCATCTACCCGTTCAGATGCTTCATCTTCATCTTCATCGAGCTTTTCCACAGTTTCCATAACGTCTCCTTCTGTATCTGCATCTACATCTGCATCTAC
Organism: Drosophila fulvimacula; assembly: GCA_035045555.1. NCBI lineage: Eukaryota > Metazoa > Arthropoda > Insecta > Diptera > Drosophilidae > Drosophila > Drosophila fulvimacula. Next base: position 1,279,400 of record JAWNOX010000018.1, on the reverse strand, counting down.
ATCTGCATCTGCATCTGCATCTGCATCTGCATCTGCATCTGCATCTGCATCTGCATCTGCATCTGCATCTACATCCGCATCTGCATCTGCATCTGCATCTGCATCTGCATCTGCATCTACATCCGCATCTGCATCTGCATCTGCATCTGCATCTGCATCTGCATTGGCGTCCACAATCGCATCCACATCTGCATTCACACCAGCAGCCATATCAGCATCCACAATACCCTCATCATGTTCATTGCCCTTTTTCTCCGGCTTGTCATTCTGTTCGTCTTCGGGTTCGCTGTCGACATCCATTGGCTCCACGTCTGACTCATCCAATTGCTTGGATTTTCCATCCTTCTCTTTTTTTTCTTTAGCCGATTTCTTTTCTTTGGGATCCTTGTCTGTAGCTCTTCTTTTCAAGCCGCTGATAGCCTTCCCTGAATCTGATTTCTGGGACTTTGGCGACTTGGCGGATGCCTGGCTAAAGGTGCGCTCCTCCATATTTCGATTGATGTCCAGGGCAATATATTCGAGAGGCATCTGAACGGTCTTCTGGAACACCTCGCTATTTTCGCTACAGACGAGATTGCTGCGCACCTCCTCGATGCAGCCCTCAAGCACTTTATTCACCTCGGCCGCCTCCCATTCACTGTCTAAATTCTGTGTGACAATGAGCAATGTGGTCAGATTCTTGAGTAAAGTAATCATGCGTTCACTCTTCACCACGCCCTTGTTCATTTCGTCGACAGTTTGGCTAGCCTTGGCACGACACTCCTCGCGTAATAGAGTCGGTGATATCATAGCTTGGACATTGGGATTGCGTGTGAGGCTGTTCGACAGCTCCTGCACCCTGGTCAGTTCATACATGAGATCCCCATTGATACGCTCGATCGTTATAATAATCGATGCATAGCGACGTTGAAAATCATCGCGCAGCTGGCGGCGACTGTGGTCAGCAGCGGCCTCTTCCTGACCCATCAGCTCACCCATTGCCAGCTCTGCGGAGGCATTCATTTCAGTTAATCGCTGAATTTTCGCTTCCTTCAGAGCAATATAGTTCTGGAGTAAAACCAAATGCTCGAGCAACTTAGGCGAATAGCCATGATGTCGCACTAATTGCATCCTTATCGGGCTCTCACCCACCGCATCTTGTCCCAGCAGCGGATCACTCTTATTTAACTTCATGCTGAGCGCATTTCGTGCCGCCGCATTGTTGTTGATCAGATTTTTTTGGGGAGTTGCGGAGCTGTTAATATTGGCGGTAGCAGCGCCGAGCGGGATACGTTTGCCCTGATAGCTGCTAGCTAAATTAGTGGTAAAGCCTAGATTGGTGGTGTACCCCATATTATTGGTTTGGTAGATGCTCATCAAGTTGGGCCGGAAGTCTTTGGTGAAGCTATGCAGCGGCAGCATCTCATGAAAGTTCTCCGACACAATCTCATAGTCCGGTATCGACTGTGTGCCCAATCCCGGCCGCTCGAAGGTCACCCGATACATGGCATTTAGAGAATGGTAGGCAGCCACCGTGCCAGCAAAGATGCCGTCCTGCGGCGTACGCAATCGGGCCGTCACCTTGGTGCCCAATGGCAACGGCATTGGTATCTTCTCTGGCATATCAGCTACCAGCAGCGTGTCCTTCAGATCACCGGACTTGCATGATTGCAGTGTGCGCATTAGCTGACGCTTGCGCTCCAGTTCACGCCGCTCCTCGTTAAAGAACGCCGACGAGCAGCGTCTGGGGCGTCCCATTCTTCGCCTAATGTTGATCCATTCATGGCGATTTAGTTTGCGTGTTCCGAGCCGCGGCGCCAGTTCGTTTACATTATTCATGAAATCGTACTTGCAGTCGAAGAGTGGCTTATCGATGTACGAATAGAACCACTCGGCAATGGCCCATTTGTGGGCTTTGGGCAGCTTCAAGAGATTGCGCAGCCGCAACCCAATGGATTGGCCCAAACGCTTGTTGGCCACCACTTGCGCCTCGGCATTTCGAACCGCATCCTCAGCAGCGGCAGCAGCTGCCGCAGCCGCCGCGCCCTTTGTTCCGCTTGTGGCGCCACGACCAGGACGCAGATGACCGGAAATTTGTGGCATCTGCTGTTGCTGGTGTCCCTTGCCACCGGCTGATGTCGTCGAGCCCAGTGACTGCTTGCCTGATGCTGACTTCTTTTGCTTGTCCGACGTCTCCGTACCCGAGTTGGAGTTTGAGGTGGCGACACTGTCATTGGATCGCATATATCGGGAAACGACGCCCTTCCGCTTTTTGAGCACTTTCGAAGGTGTTGTCAGCAATTTGCTAGGACTTTCGCCGGAGGCACGGGTGGACGTCTTTTTGGGCGCCAAACTGACGCGCAACGGTTTGTCATCATTTATGATGTTCTCGTCGTAAAAGAGTGGATTGGGTTTTCGTATGCGGGCGGGCATGCCTCGTGCATTGAGTGGCAGAATGGGCAGTTTTTGACTCTTCGGTTTCGGTGGCTGTACAGTGCCCACGCGCTGCAGTCCGAGTGTGGCCAGGCTGAAGGCCGGCGCCTCCACTTGTTCCTCGGCATCGCTCGCCTCATTGCTGTCGTCGGGCACCTCGTCGTCCTCGACGTCATCGTCATCATCATCGTTCTTGCCCTGCTCCGCTTCCTCATCGACGGTGTCAGCGTCATCCAACGAGTCCTGATCCTGTTGTTTTTGCTGACGTCCACCTTCGTTCTTAAGAGATTTAAGAGACCTTCTTTGCGTCTTGTTACTTGGCTCTACTATTTCATCCTCGTCATTGGAGGCGCGTGCGATCTTTCGTATGGCAGCGGCTGTCTTCCTGGGCCTACCCCTTTGGCCGGTGCTTCTAGTCTCTGTTTCTGGCATTTTCGCCGTCTGCTTGCTATAAAATTAATAGAAAAAACCAGTTGATAAAGCATTCTGAAATACAGTTGTTCCGTTGTACATTGCATCAGGAAAAAATTTCGGACGAAGTCATATTAGAACTTCCCAACGATTGTGCCTACAGCATAATTTGATTTAATAGAAGATATCTAAATTAACTATCAAGTCGTCCTGGTAAATTTTAACTGCTTCATATTGTGATATAGTGCTCCGATCCGATCTCCTTTTACACCTAGTATATTTATTATCATCATTTTACATCTCTCTTAAGCGTATAACAATTTCAAGTCATTTGACATCATATTTACATCCCTAAAACGAACGTAGTTCATTGAATTAGAATTGTATATACATATATAAGAATCTTTATAAATAAACATGCAAACACATTGCACATTGATTAGAAAGAGAGAGGGAGAGAAGGAGAAAAAAAGGTTGGAATTCATAGGAGAGAGGGGGAGAGGAAGAGAGAGAGAGAGAGAGAGCTACATAGATATTGAAACAAAATTCTAATTAATATATTATTGAACATTCTTTCTCGCACTGTATGACACTTCATAAAAAATTAATATGGAACTTCCTTCTTAAAACGAAAGGAAAGAACTCAATCTCGTTACTAAGACAAAACTTCAACTGGACACTTAAACAAGTAAGGAAACTCTAGTCGGAGGTGCCCGACTAGGAAATACCCTGAACCCCGCCTATCGGTGGCTTTAAATCACTTCAAAGTTTGTATATAATTTTAAATTAAATTAAAAAATTAAAAAAAAAAAAGATTAAGATTGCATAAAAAAAGTCTTGACGTCAGCTTAGAGAATCGAACCCGAGACTTTATGTCGGCGACCATCGCTTCTACCAACACAGCCGTTGCAGTACATAAAAATGAGATAGCGAATTCCTAAGTAAAGTTATTGAGCTACTGAGCTACTGCTTCTGAGCTGCTGAACTTTTGCTTAAAATTCATCCGCAATTTGTCTTTGTTGTTGTTGTTATAAATTCTTAGAATTTTCTAGATGCTTCTGCTGCTGTTGCCACGCGCGTGTGTACGTAAACGTTTGGTAAACGTTTTGTTTAATAACATAATGCATTTCATCTATTCATATGTACATTATATTGACTTTATTTAAGTTATATCAATGTTACTCTTATTTATATATATGTAAATATATACAGTATGTACATATGTACATATATGTATGTATATTGAAAGCAACGCATACATACACACGCACACGCATACGCTCTGCTAACTGCGCAGTTTACTCACCGACTGCGCTGCGCCAATATGTGCGTGTTATGGGAAACTAAATGCTTAATAACTTTTTTGTAGACCGATTTTCTTAATCAAACTTTTGCAGCATAATTATATCATTCATATGTGTGCGTGTGCAAAAGCATAAGTCTGTAGTATTTGAAATAAGTGATTTGAAAGTTTTGGCGAAGGGGGCGTGGCATCCAAAATTTAACAAAAATCAAAATTGTATAAAAGTCCAATTAAGCTAAATACAAGATTTGGAGTCTCTAACTATCAAGATATAGAAGATATAATTTTAAAACTGAAAATCGATTTCGTTTTTAATCGATAAAAAAAACGAGAAGAGTTATCGAATTTCACAGTTTTCAAGTCTCTAGCTATTATAGGTTCTGGGATCTACGCGTTCAAACATACGGACAGACGGACAGGGCTCAATCGACTCGGCTTGTCGTCCTGATCAAGAATATATATATTTTATGGGGTCTGCCACGCCTCCTTCTGCCTGTTACATACATTTGGGCTGCAACAAAACCATTATACCCTGATTACCCATTTTTAATGGGTTCAGGGTATAAAAAGAAACTGTTTCTACACAAAACACTTTGAAAAACAATTTGGATGCATGATATACACTTATGCGGAACTACATCAGATGTTTTTGAAATGTTAATAAGACTAGTAAAGTAACAATCCGTAATAAAGTCTTACACAGAGGTCTGAAAGTGTCAAAAGTTCTCGAAAATCCCTTAAAACATAACAAACTGGTAAGAAAACTATCACATTTGCCTGGTTATTCACTCTAAAAGATTCTCCAGTTCCACGACGATCTAAGACTACATTTCATACATTTAATATTAACTCAAATTTGCAGATATATTGCACTTAATTTATATAAAACCCAATTATATTTTTGTAAATACTTAAACTAACTAAAAATTCCTTAAATATGAGAATTCAACTTCGAAAGAAATAGAACAACCCGTTTATTTCATATTTGATTTTTGACTTTATTTCTTGCATGTATATATATAAATAAATATATATATATTTCTATACATATATATTGTTATGTTAATTTTTTTATTCATTATTTCATTTCGTGTAATACTTTGATTGAAGGACCTCGAATATACGCATACGTACATACATATATATTCTCACATATTTAGTAATTCAAATTAAGCACAAATATAATTTATTTACTTTGTTTATATATATATATTATATTCTGTAGTAAATATATATATGTGTATGTGTTAATATGTGTGTGTAGTTTAACCTATACAAGCATACATATATAAATACAGGTGTGTGTATGTGTAATATTGCTAAGCTTTTGTCTTGCTTTTTTTTTCGCATATAATATTTTTCTTAAATTTTGAATATGTTTAATTAATTTATGTTTAACTTTAGAACTTTCTAATTGCCAAATTAACAACAAAATAATAGGTATAGCATTTGAATTCAATTTTTATAAAAACAAAAAAATTAATATTTTAAATGTTTCTTTTTTTTTTTGTATATAAAGTAGCAACATTCCGCAATACAATTGTTTTTTTTTTATAGTAGTAGATAGATAATAACAATACATTAGGTTTAACAAATATTAATATCGATAATAATAGTATTTCATAATAATAATAGTAATAATTACAATAGCATAGGAAGTAATAACAGCATTCATTCTTTGTTTGTATTGGTATTGTTTTGCTTCTTCTTAGTTTTTCAATTCCATGGTAGTTGGATTATATTATTTTTAAATGGTTTATATGTGCATTTTCTTTTAACTAACAAAACAAACATTTTTATTTCGCTTATCATATATAATTACATAAATATTCAACAGCAAAGTTTTCCCATTCCGAATAACCAAAGCAATTTGTTTATATTTATAAAAAAAAAAGTTTATATTTAAAATAATAATAATAAAATGTAACTGATTGCTGTTTTTATTGTGCTTAGGGAATACCCTCTTTTTATGTGATTTTTATTCAATTGTTTTGGTTATCGGAATAGTTCTGTTTAGTGCTTCCGTGTTTGTTCCTTTTTTAAACAATTTTAGCCAAGAAAGAACGTTTAAAATCGCAAAAAATACAATTAAAATACATATACAAATAAAAGTTTGCATTTTTTTTTGGTTTTTTCTTTTTTATATATTATACATAATAAATAACAGTTTTTTTCTATTAGGTTTTCGCTTTGTTGTTTTATCCTCCTCATCTGTCATCTGTTTTTCGCTTTTATTGTTTTCTATTTATTTGTAAGCTTTGTTGTCTATTTATTGTTTTAGTTGATGATCGTATCTCGCTCGCTTTTGAAGCCCGCGTTGTTGATTGCCTAAATAGTATGCAGCTCGGCTGCTCAGTATGTGGCCTAACGACGTCGGCTTCGTTCTATTTGGGACAATCGATAAGTTTTTATCGATAACACAATAAGGACTGAAATGTTCGCTAAATCGTTAAACCAATAACTGATGCTCGATAACCATTGCATGTTGATCGATATATTCAAAACGATTGTTGTATTTTGCTGTTCTATTTTTGTTTTTTATATTTATCAAGTAGCTGCTATCGATAGTCGCGTTAAATGAAACTCGTTATGCATTGCTCGCTTTCGAATTTTAAACGTTGAAACGCGTCTCTGACCCATCGGCTAGCATTAACGTCACGGTTCGATTATTAATCCAGACAAGCTTGGCCAAGCGCATCGGGTTCAGCCGGGAGACATCCGGTATGGGAGCCGTGGAATAACCCTTTGTGCAGCGCGTCTGCGATTGACCTAAGCCAAACATACCGGTGCTCGTCTGCCAAAAGGACAAGCGATTCTCGGCACACGAATAGGACACCAGATATTTGCCATCTGGCGAGAAGGCCAAAGAAGTAATCGGATGCGTATGGGCGGGAATCATTTGGCACTTGTTCTGCCTCAGCTCGTAGATCGCCAAATTCCCGCTATTGGCACCAACAGCGATGCGTCGTGTTTGTCCGCAATGTGAAATTTGATTGAATTTACATATAGCCGGACAGAGTTCAGCCAATCCACGACTCTTTAGCTCATTGCTATCGACGCAGTGAAGCGCGATGTCCATCACTTCTACTAATAGACCAGCAATCTCTGATTGCATTTTATCGATCAGCATCTCAACGCATTGCAATATCTCGCTCTTGGCCTTATACAGCACAGATTGTGTTAACGGTGTATTTATCGACTGAGCATTCTGTTGCATCGTATTATAGCGAGCCACCTCCCTTGCCATGGTCGTAATAAACGCAGCTGGCCGTGCGGTGGCAATCAGACGCAGTGCGTGGCGGGCAGTGCGACAGGCATCGGCTTGTGGTGTCAACGGTAATTTATAGTTGAGATTTGGCACCGCCTTGCCCTCACAGGAAATTTCCAAGAGACCCAGCAGCACCTTGGAGACATCCAGATAGGGCTCCCAAACGGTAAAACCACGTCCAAGTAAATCAATTGCCGCACGACGCAATGGCGTATATTGTGGGAGCTTGGGTGACGGCGGCGCATATAGCAGATGAGCCAGAGCCATGGAGGTAAGCCGAGCCAAATTGTTGGCAATGCCGAAGCCTTCGACTACCGAGGATTTGCGTCGTTCGGTGGTGGCATGGCCAAGACTAATACTGCCGCGATGATTGGGCGATTCCTGTGAAATGTCCTGTCCGAACTCGGCACCAATCACGCCCAACAGGATGACAGCGGTGGTCTGTTTGCGTTTCAGTTCCGACAGACTGGACGGCTTGCGTATGATCTCCTCTTCTTCCTCTTCATAGTCTTCATCCTGTTGATCGTTAGGGCCACCAACGCCTCCAGCTGATATGCCTTGACCGCTCGACATGGAACTGCCGTTGCCCATTGAAGAGTTGGCACAACCCCCAGCACCACCACCACCTGAACCAGCGCCGCCTGCTTGATTGTTCGTCATGGCTGCCACCTGCTGAGCATTCACAATAGGTTCAGTGTGTGTATAGAGCGGCAAATACTGTGCCCAGCTCTCCACGAGCTGTTTTCGTCCCTTTTTGCCCATGCGAGTGAGCTCGCCTAGCAGTATTTGTTGTGCTGCCTCGCGAATCTCGATGCAATGATGCTGCCAGCGCTTAACCATCATCTCCACCTGCGGACGCTTGAATTTCTTTGGTTCTAACGCCTCAATCTTATCCGGCAGCAGAAAGCAGTGGTGTGTGGACAAAAGACTCCAGCCCTGCTTGATCTGTGATGTATGATGTGCGAGCAGCTCTTCGCGCTCCTCCTCATTGGTAAGTGTTGAGTCGGACCGCTGGGCCAAGCGCTGCAGCTTCTTGTGCTTCTCGCTATCTGGGAGAAACGAGGCAGCGCTCATAGACATCAACGTATTGGACATGGCCACCAATGCCAGTATATGATTTGATGTCAAAGTTGTGCTTAGTTCCCAATGCAAACGTGAAGTGAAAATGGCTGTCAAGTGTTCCAAACGCTGTAGTTCCTCAGGCAACATGCGTTTCTTAGAGCTGGAGGGTAATTGGAGTCCTGGTGGTATGTCATAGTTATTCTGCCATGTGGGCAATAGCAATGACATATAGCCGGCCTTGGACAAAACACCGTATGAGATGGGTACTATGGGACGCAGTAGACCCAACTGCGATTCGCACACTTTGTCCAGGTGCGGATCCAGGCCCCAGGAATGCAGCAACGAGAGCAGCAGCTGGGCCACTTCCATGACATGGGTGACCTCCATTTTAGATGCAATCTTGCTCTTTAAATCTTGTGGCTGCTCCTCGTGTGTCTCGACTGCCTTCTGCAGACTCTCAACTTTGGCTTGCACCTTTTTCTCGACGATTTCCGTCTTCTCCTTGAACTTCTGCACAAGTCCGTGCTTATCCTTGTCCTTCAGTATTTTCTCTACATCAACAGCCTTATTCTTGACCTTGCTAAAGAAATCGCCAATTTTCTTGCTCGCATCAATATGCATCGATTTCCCATCTTTGGGGTGTTGTAAATGCACACCCAACGCTTCTAGCGTGGCGGGCGTCATCTGTGCATACTCCTCGCTGTGCAGCTCAAATATCAATCCCTCTATATCAAAAAAGAGTATATGACTCTCAGCATCCTTGGGATTGGTGCGCAAGCCCTGTATGACCAGTGGATTACTGCGATGCTTCATCAGGAAATCAAAGTTGCCCTGATTGTGACCCTGCAGCTGTTGTAACTGATGGATGCCGCGCTGTGTAGCATGCCGTATGGCATTCATGTTGCGCGACTTGAGTCCTCTGAAGAAATGGACTGCCGGATTGGCCATACCCATCTCGCTGGCTGAATTGGACGCATTGCCAGATGAGCCACCACCGCCGCTGCCGCAATCCTCCAAAGCCTGCTCATCGCACGCTGAAAGAACCTCCTCGGCTAACATGCCATGCAGAACCCGATCCAAATGACCCGTTTCCATTTGCCACACATAGACGCTGCCATCAGAGCAGCCGACAATGAGAAAATCATCAAGTGGACGCCACTTAATGGTCACAACAGGAAACAGGTGTCGACTGGCCAACGTGACGCATTTGCGCTCCTGTAAACTGACCAAAGTGACTGAATGATCCGACGCCACCGAGCAGATACATTTAAGTATGCGTGGACTGCAGCTCTCAGGCGGCACCAACAGCTGCGTAATCTCTCCCGCATGCACGCAAAAACGATGCAACAGACTGCCGCTATATAAGTCCCATAGACAGACCGCAAAATCAATGCCACCAGAAAGTAAATGGGATTTCTCATAGCGTGGATGTACCATTGAAGGGCAAAGTAAGCAGTTGACACGTCCACGATGTCCGTAGAGTATCTGATGCGATGGCCAATCACTGAAGTTCTGCTTAATGCCGACGAGCAGTTGCATCATAACCGTTTGAGTGGCTGGCACAATGACAATGCTGCCATCTTCGCGTCCAATGACCAAGCGACTTTGCTGTGGCAGATAAATGCTCGATGTGAGCTTCACCGGTGATTCGGTGATACGTGAAAGCTGATCGAGTATTCCCACAGGCGGTGGATCCATTATCGACCAGGCTTCCACTAGTGAGGTGCACACATGCGGCTTCTGTATGCGCGGCGGCATTTGCTTTGCTTGCAATATACTAATATTATCCAACGGCACTTCAGGCACATTCCACACCGAGATATAGCCCTCAGAATCGCCGCGCAACAAAAAGTGTGACTGTTGACCCATTAGGAGTTTCATTGCTGGCGGGCATGAGAGCACCTTATCTCCGGCATGCTGCAGCACATAGTACAGATAGGGTGCATCGCGTACGACGCTCTTTGAATGAAATTCCTTATTGTCTGGTATACAATTTGCTGGCAATTTATACAAGTACCCCTTGCCCTCGTCCGTCCACAGCATAACACGATCTGAGGTTATGAAATCGCCGCCCTGCCAACGTTCACGTGCAGGCGCAATAACGGAGCAGAGTACCGTAAAATCGCCAGCATCATAGATCTGCCAATATTTGGTGCAGACGAGGAGCACAGTGCGCTGATTCTGAGCACAGCAATTCATAGTAATGGCATTTAAGCAGCGTATCTCCTTCGATTCATTCTCATAGATGGGCTCCGCATGCTTGTTCTCATTGCCCGTCAAAGTCCAGACCTTTACGGTGCCGGTGGTCGTGATGGCCAGCACGACATCATCTTTGCGACGCATTGGACGTAGCACATGTATGGCCGAAATCCAGTCCGGCTTCACCTTCGAGCTAAGCACATAAATAACTTCGAGACTAAATGGATCCATGACCATAATTTCAGCATAGTATCCAATGCAAAAGAGACGTACATCCTCGCTATTGGCCGTATGATAGCTTTGGATTTGTGTATGCACCTGTGGGAGCTTGACAGCCTCAGTGCATTTCCCATCGATCAGATCCCAGGTGCACATCTCACCATTCTCCGACGAGCTAACGAGAAAATTATTCTCAGGTAGCAGTGAGGCACGCACCAGGCACAACACAGGCGCTGAGTGTCCAACGAGCAGGCAACGCGGTGACATTTTCAATGTGGCTGGCTCCACTTGCCAGAGACAGATCTGCCCATCGTAGCATCCGGTGACCAGTGTGAATTGGTCATCCGATAGAAAGACGCTCGATATGCAATGTGTCGGTGCTGTGGGACCCCATAGCACGACTGGCACCACTAGATTCGTACTGACCATGATTATCTATGATATAGAGACCTGCAACCACGACACCAATACCTCCTCCTCCTCCACTGACGTTGCTTATGTCCGCTCTATGATGTGTGTGTCCTTCACTCTAGATGTGTGTGTGTGCGTGTGTGTTGTCAATATTTTTTTGCAAATATCGGTCTCGATTTATGGTGCCTGCTGTGCTGGCGCTGGCTGCTGCTGTTGTTCTCTGTAAGAATTTATTAGTAAACATTGGCCCACCACGTTTCTTGAGGGGCTACACTGGTAATTGCGCTCGTGCGTGTGTGTAAACATACAGTAAACATTCTCGCACAAAATCAATAATTATCAGCCCCGTGCCGTTTGCGCTGATTCTCGAAATTGAAATTTGACACTTCAAAAGCAAACAGAATTAATAATAATAAAAGCTTACAGTAAGCATTCTACAATTGTAGTGCAATTGATACAATGTCATTTGTATTACTTCTGCGAAAGGAAATTTGAATCTACTGTGCTTTCTTTGTTAGCGTCGTATATACATGGAACTGAACGCGATACAAATTTATCTAAGGTAAAGAGAGTCTGATATCTAACGCACCTACGGAAATAGAATGTTAACTGATAATGCGATAGCTGATAACAATGTAAGTTGTTGCGGTTAACGCTAATCTCGAGAACGGCTCAATACAATAAAAATGTTTGTCTTTGCGATACAAAAAATAATAACAATAAGTTCTGCTGAGATAACTTACTAACTGCACACATTGTATATGATGGAAATCTAAGCGGACGGCAAAATGTTTACGAAGGCAAAGGAGTAGTCCATAGCGTTAGGAGTTTAGAACTTACATAATTATTAAATACAAGCTGCCGATTGCGCAAAGGCCATGTAATCGAGTACGGTGCGTTGCCAGTGTAAATGTTTACGAAAGCGGCACACAGGGAAATGCACAATAAACTGCATATGGCAAGTGAGTCATGTCGCCGCCCTTTAAGTTGAAATTGAAATAATATATATTTGCGCACACTCCACCTCCTCCAACAGCCCATTAACAATAATAGCATTTCAATAAAACCGTTTATGAGTTCTTAACTGACACGAGCAACTGTCGAAAATAGTGAAATGATTATATTTGGCTACCTTATTATATAGGTTTTGATTTAGTTTTAGTTTAAGTTAAAGTGTAATATATAGAGAGATAACTGCACAAGTCAGTGTATTGAATATCAAAAGATAAACAGAGCACACAGACAAACAGAATTGTGTTATACAATTGAGGCGCTCGAGACAACCTTGAGGAGTAAAACAAACCCCCACCGACCCCTTAAGACAAACAATATGTGACCAGGATGAAAAACAATGTAAAAAGAATACAAAAAAATAAACTACGCTTCGAGTTGATTTCTAGACAATAAAGACAATATATATATATATATATATATATATATATATATATATATATCGATATGTCTGTGTTATAAGACAATAAGTAAATGGCAAGTGTGCCAATTGCGCTGCCGGACCAACGGATGGAACAGCGAGTGGACAATGCGACATGTGTGTAAATATGTACATACATCTGTCGTCTGTCTGTCTGTCTCTCCATCGGCCCGTCTGTATGTATGTACGTCAGCAGGCTCTACGCTGCGGGCAATTAGCTGCAATAACCAAAACAATATGGTCAACGCAAATGGAGCAGAGCGCTCATGAAATTCTATAATATGCTAAATTAATTGGATGACGACGCGTGCTTATGCATTTTGAGTTTGAAAAAATAAATAAAATAAAAACAATATTTAAAAGGCTGTCCAATTGGGTTGAACACACACGCAACACACACAAGAGCGCCAGTGTAGACCCGCCAATAAATAATAATTGTAGATAACTTAGCATTTAGCTAACATTTTGCTATTGTAGCTGCTGTTGTTATTTCCGTATTGGCTAGCGCGTGATAAACTCCTCCCTCGCCGTTCGTTCGATTCGATTCTCTCTTTCTATGGTTTGACTATTTTGCAGGGGGCTATTGATCCTGATCCGTGTATTGCATTTTCAGTGTTGGAAATCAGTTACGAAGCACAATTATGGAATGTCGCCGTCGTCGCCGTTTTACGATTCTAATTTGAATACACTCCGAATTTGTATCTTATTTTTTTTTTTTTTGCTCTTTACTGTTGGCACCTTCAATTACAACATACACACATAGATAGAGACACAACATACATATACACATACGCTGCTGTTCCTCTTTTTGTTATTGCTATCAATGTTAGCGATTTTCTCATATGTATTTATACTATTTTGTCCATTGGGGTTTTCGCAGCTATATTATAACACCTTCGTACAAATTGTTATTGTACTATTTGATTATAAGCATAAACGTTCACTTTAACTATCACTTGGTTTTCACTTTTATGCTATTCACTGTATATGCTATTTGTTTTTTTTCTGTTATTTATATATATATTTTTTTTTTATTTTTTATTTTTATATTTTGGTGCACACGAAAATCTGCTGAGCAGAAAAAAACGCAATGAAGATATCGACCGTGGAATGAAATTTGTCGATTAATTTGTAGAGGTGTCGCCACCCCCAATAAATATGATACGATACATTCATGCAATTTCTAAATAGGTGACAACCCTATACTTTAATTTTGATATTTTGCTTAAATGTCAATATTTTGTAGTATTTTTTATTATATTCGAGAATGTATCCAGCTCTGGAAATTGTTTATATGTAGCCCATGCGAACATTATACACTCTTATCACTTTTATTTTTCTGATTACACGTGAATGGCGATGTTATGTCGTTAGCTATTGTCCAACGGACAACGCAATCCACTCAGCAAAGTACATGCGCTTGTCAAACACGAATTCAGTTGTTTTCAGTATATTATCAACATATATATGTAATTATTACTGCGACTGTTGATAATTGATAATCATAATAAGCGTTGAACACAAACAAAATGTAGACACAGATATGTAAATAAATAAACACACGCTTGTCAACATGAAGGTAGCTGTTGCTGTTGCTTTCGTGTAATTACCATCGATAAAATCACTATTGAGTAGCTTACGCTAAGCAAAGCTGTGTACTTACCGTCTAATACAGTTGTGTTATATTTCTTGTTAGCTTTTGCACCACTTTCTATTAAATTTTTGGCAAAATGCTCTTGACACACACTCTTTTGAATGGCGGCTAGAAGAGAAAATCAGCGATGAGTGTTGTGGTGTAGGGTTGCTCATCGTATATATATCGACTTATCGAAAATTTTAAATCTCGGATAATAATATTGATGTAAAATACTAAAAAAAAAATTAAGTTAACAGTAAATTTTAAAACTTCTTGAATGTTAAATTTAAATGTGCGGAGCACCGATAATGAAATAATTTTACAGAAACGCAACAAGTTTGTAATATTGTCGCTGAGTTTTAAAATGTAATGCTATTTTGTAATCTAAATAATAAATATTGAGAGTCCCGAAGCCAAAGATGTAATTTCATTATGTTCGATTAATTGAGTATTCCTATTTGCTCTCGACACCTATTAGCAGAGTGTTGCCACTGTTATCGAACTATTTAAGACTGGAAGCAACACTATGAGGAGCTGCTCTGTAAAGTGGGGAGCAGTTCTGTTTTGTGAAAATAAGAAACAAATGCGGCGCCTGTTACAAAATACCAATGGACAAATATTATTTGTCCCTCAATTCGTGACCAGGCATGTGGGCAGCAGTAGTGCAACTGGCGACGCCATCCACCGGCCACAAAAGGAACCAAGAAAGCAACACCAGCAAATAACGAAAACAGTCAGCAGAGAAGATAAATTTGGTGCCAAATATTGCATGGGCCTGGTGGAGTAAGTGGATCAACACCTGAACCAACATGGGACCCAGTATTTATTAAGTGTTCCTTTATGATGCACAGGAAATATGACTATGAGAACTATTTAAGCACCTTGCTGCTACCAAAGGAATTACGTCCATCAGCTTTTGCTTTGCGAGCTTTCAATGTGGAGGTCTCCCGCTCCGTGAGTAGTCAAGTAAGTAATTCTATATCTGTTAAGTGGAAGATCATTGAATATTTGTATTTAATAGCTGATCACCGAGCCACAAATAGCCAAAATGCGCTTAAAGTTTTGGTATGACTCTATAGACAAGTGTTTCGAGAGAGATGCCAGCAAATCGTATGTAAAGGATCAGCCAGTGCTGCGTGAGCTAATACGTACTGTGGGCAGCACCAAGCTGAATAAGTTATTTCTACGGCGACTGATTACCGCACGCGAACGTCCACCCAATCAAGCGTTTGAGACGCTGCGTGATCTAGAGGATTATGCGGATCAGACCTGCTCCTCACTATTGCATCTGCTGGTGCAACTGAGCGGTGTGCAGGACATACAGGTAGATCACGCCGCTTCGCATCTGGGCAAGGCCCAGGGCATAACCATGCTGTTGCGTGCTATACCCCATGCTGGACGCCAGCAAACAGTCTCCGTGCCGCTTGAGGTGCTCGTGCGGCATGGCGTCAGTCAGGAACGCATCTTGCGCAGCGAGCGTGGGGACAAAGGCGTTGAGGAGTGCATCTTCGAGGTGGCCAGTTTGGCCAACACTCATTTGAAATTAACGCGCCAGCTGCTTCCTCAAATACCACGAGTTGTCCGCAAAATTTTTCTACCCGCCGTTGCGACTGATGGCTACTTGGAACGCTTGCGTCGTGCCCACTTTTTGTGAGTGAAAATTGATAGTAGAATCAGTTTTCTAACTTTTCCATATTTGTACATTTCGAATTTCCATTTATTTAAAGGCTAACGCATCCAAGCTGCATCAAGCGGGACTCCATGTTGCCGGCCCGCCTCTTCTGGAGGACGCTGTTTAATAAATACTAAGCAATCAGTTTATGAAATGTTCAAATTTGCTTATTATTGAATGCAATGACGTAAAATTAAATTGTTTGAAAATTTCGATCGATAATCAAATCGATATCCAATATTAGCGCGCTGTGTCTATCGATATTATATTGGTATACATATGTACATCTGCATAGTTGCCGGCTGTTCCTTTAAAGTAGCGCGTTGTGAATTTTTAGTTTTTAGTTCCAGAGCGGAGTATCAAAATAAAGCATATGAAATGTGTCAATTTTAAAATTAATGTTCTCCATAATAATATTAATGTACTCATTGTGTGTTATAGCTTATTTTGCGAACGGAGCTGTGCGCTAGGCGCACTTCGAATTTTAAGCACCGTTTAGTTTAAGTGAACCAACTAATTAAATATATAAACATATAGTTTGTATTAATATAAACATTGTATGGTAAGTGTGGCACATATAAATATATATTAGGAACTTCACAGTGTTTGTTTGGCTCCAACTTTTATTGCACGTTCGCCATTTTTTTCAGTTCATCCAAAATACATTACACAAAAATTGCCGCTCTCTATGCGGTGCTTCACAAAATTAACGGAATTTTGTAGTGCCCTCTCACTCTGTCACACACTGCAAGCTCAGCTCTAAGCTGAGTCGCAAGCTAAGCAAAAAAGGATAGACAAATGCTAAAGAAAATAAATACGGTTACTTTTGTACAGTGGTGGCCAATTATAATAAGAACAGAGTAACCAAAAAAGAGAAAATGCCAATTAGCGTAAAATGAACTGAATAAATAAATAAACGGCGTAGAGTACATGAAATTAAATTGAAAGTCGTGCCTATACATTTAACATACATACATATAAAATATAAAACTAAAAGAAAACAAAAAATTAAAAATAAAAAAAAAAATTAAACAAAAAAATTAAAAAATAACAAAGTTACAAAAAAATTAAATTAGTTTTACTTTAAAAGTAAGCGACATTTGCCTTGAGTGATTTTTTATACACCAAACTCAAAGCGCAGTCAACAAAAATAATCCTTGGGATTCTATCTATGCATGCGAGCCGAACAGAAATGAAAATCTTTTCCACAAATGTTGTTGTTGCCAGCGCAGCGGAAGCGCCTGCTGCAATAACTGCAATATCTACAACAACTCCGCAACAACAGCAGCGAGAATATCGCTGTGGCGCTCAGGTCAAGTACAACAAATACAACAACAAGGCCAACAATATGCTGCGGCAGACCAAATACAACAGCGGCACCGCCAACAGCAGTAACAATAGCGGCAGCAGCAATGCGGACAATAAACATGCGAAGCGCCAGCAACAGCAACAGTCGCAACAGCAGCAGCAGCAGCAACAACAAACACAACAGCACTACAACAACAACAATATGCACAACTTTGCACGCAAGAAATATTTTGGCAGCAACAATTACAATATCAATCAACAACAGCAGCAGCAAAAGCAACAACAGCAACAAGCAACTGCAACAGCAACAGCAACAAAGCTCTCAAACAACAATAACAACAGCAATGTAATGAAAAATCAAAATCTAATTGAAGAAAACGTCTGCAAGAACAGCACCGACAGCGACAACAACAATAACAACAACAGCCGCAGCAACAACAACAACAACGCTGTCACAAAGTTGCAATCAAAATCAAACAATAATATGAAGAAACGCAACTCGCTCTCATCGTCAGCGGAATCGAACACATCATCTGCGTTTTATCACAACTGTTCTGAGTCCTCGAACATATCAACAACGAACAACAACGGCAACTCAAATGATGATGAGCAGCGACAACAGCAACAACAACAACAAGCAACATTGCTAACCCCATCTGCAACAGCAATAAAAACAGCTGCAAAACAACAAACAGCAGCAGCAGCAACAACAGCAACTGCCGCATTGCCACCACCAACTGACAACAGCAACAAGGTGACGCAAAGATCTAAACAACAACCGTTGTGCTTCTGGAAGACGAGCTACCCACAGCAGCCGACGCTGCAGCAGAAGGAAGTGAGCTAACTGTTAAGCTAAGCTTTAGAATAGATATATAGTATATACATATATACAAATATAGGAAAAACGACAAAGTAGTCGGAAATTGGAAATGGGTGATTATGTATGTAAGAGTTAGAGGTAGACCCCGTAATGTATCAATAATCGTGATCAGCATAACAGCTGAGCTAATCCAGCCATGTCCATCTCTCCTAGAAAGCTACTGACTTGAAATGTTAACTGTAAATGTTCCATACGCAAAACGAGTTTTCCTTTGACTATCGATTGCTTCATTATCGATCAATTTGCCTAAAATGTGTGTAGACTGTAGACATTCAAACTTATTGGATTTAAATTGCTTTCCCATTGTTTGCTTTAATTGTAGACATTCTATGCTTGTAGTGGCTTCATAAATGTTATATATATATATATATATATATATATATATATATATATATATATATATATATATATATATATATATATATATATATATATATATATATATATATATATATATATATATATATATATATATATATATATATATACCAAGGATACATTTTGATTTGATTTTAATTGTTTTGCTATTAACATTCACTTAAGTATTTCACCCGCTTGCTACAGCAGGAGTTGGAGGCGGCGCTAGCAACTCAAAAGGAAACGGAGCTGGCAATAGCAGCAGCAGCAGCGGCAGCAACTGCAGCGACAACAGCGGCAACACCTGCAACAGGAGGAGGAGGAGGAGGAGCAGCTACAACAGCATCTGATCAACAGTCGCATTATTATCCATATTATTGTTCACAGCCGAAGCAGCTGACCATAGCTTCATTTCTGCAAAAGGAGTTGCTGCCTGAGGTGGAGAAGAGCAACAGCCAACAGCAGCAGCAAAACCACCAACAGCAGCATCACCAGCAGCACAAACAGCAGCAGCAGCAGCAGTCGGGCGCATACCAACAGCGTTATCGCAATGGAACCTACAGCTACAACAACAACAATAACAATCAGAGCAACAACAACATCTATCATCACCAGCAACAACAGCAACATCACAATCACCTGCACAACACACACTTTCGGCGCAACAACAAGAAGCTTCACTACGGCAACAACAACTGCACGCCAGCAGTATCAGCTCAGAAATCTATTGAAATTGTCAACGCCAGCAACTACAATGGCGCACATCATCGGCGCGTGCCGAATGTTGCTGTCGCTGGCAATGGCAATCATGTTGCCGGCAAGAATGGCTACTATCATCTGCATCAGCAACAGCAGCATCATCATCACCATCACCATCATTATCATCATTCGCTAATGCCGGGCAGCAATACGCCCACAAGCGCCGAGCATCAGAATTTCTATAATCTGACCTATGTGAATGTTGATTTGCCGGCTGCAACAATGCCTGCGACAGCTGCAACAATGCCTGCGACAGCAGCAGCAGTGCCAACCAGTGCCGCTGGCAGCAATATGTTGTTAAAGCCACCTGCAGTTGAAACTCCTTCAGCAGGAGCAACTGTTGCACCAGCAACTGTTGCAGTTGGCAGCAATCATAACATGTTTCTGCAACCGCCACCAACAGTGCAATTGGCAATGCTTGCTCCGGGTATATTATCGCCAGTAGCCTTAACGCCGGATGCCATTGCGACGACGCCAACAAATATGATTAGTTGTGCACAATTGGACGAGGCCATCACAGCAGCTGCTGCTAGCAGCACGGGGATCAGCAACTGCAACGGCAGCGGAAACAGTGGCATTAACAACAAGAATGTGGATCTGTCCGGCGTATTAAATGTGCCCAGTCCGACATTTGCAGCACTGCCTTTTATGCTGCACCAACAGCATCAGCAGCAGCAACAGTTGTTCCCGAACAAAACACAACAGCAGCAGCAACCGCTTTTCTTTAGCTTTGGCGACGGCTATAACAGCGCCGCCTGGTCCCACGCTAATTCACCCTGCTTCCCTCCAAATGTCTATGGTCCTAGTCCGAGCAGCATCTCAAGTGGTTCGGCCCACAACCGCATTCCGCCGCATCGCGCCGTCTCGCCCGCCTCGTCCACGTGCTCGCTGACCAGCGAGTCCCAATGGAGCAGTCGCAGTCGGTAATTGTTACTTAATATAGCCAGATGGTATAACTATATAACATACACTTTTAAGTGAGATAGGGGGTATGTGGGTTCTTAAATAATATATTTAGTTAAATGAGATATAGGCCATAAAGATCCTTCATATTTGTAGACAATAACTATATAAAATATCCTACGAAATGACATAATATTATTATTATAGAAAATTTTAATATTTTCCAATCTCATTTCATTATCTTAAAATCTATCTATCGATTTCTAGCTTTTTGTTATATGATAGGTGCCCAATGGGCACTGCCCACATGAAATCAAATAATTTTTACTTGATCGATATTAATTCATTTTGAACCAATAATTAGAAAATATTTGAAATCTATCTACTTAAGCTACTATCACTAACTATACAACACATGTATGTATGTATGTACATATGTATGTAGACAAGTCAACTACAAGTCGACTTCAACTCTTGAGGTCCTCAACACGCCAGATCAATACATGAAAAAACTAGAAATAACTAGATTGACAATTTCTTATATAATCAAGGCGTAAATCACCCCCATTACATTTTTTCTTTAACTCCAGACTTATCTTTTCCTATGCATTTAAAAAATCATTTCAATCTGAAATTCTTTGTCCCGCTGTTTTGGGCTTACAAAACTCCAGATCTGACGGGAAAATAGCCAAATCGGCAACACTGAATTTCAGTTCGACCAACAAAAATATCTTTTTGACTGCAAAATCAGTGTGCTGCGAGCGCTCGTTCGACAATGGGCTCATTTATGCATACCTACATACATTGTATGTATATTAATCCCTTCTATACAACTATGTATGCTTATCCCCTGATCTTTTATATATTTTTATTCTCAGCTCTCTTCTCTCTCAAATACATACAGTATATGTATGAACTGACCAACAGCAGAGCAGAGCACAGAAACTGAAATTTGCTCGCTGAGGCTCCATTTGTTGGCTTGCGAAAGTAGAGTATACCAGACTGTTCAAAGGGTTTGTCATGCTAATGCAAAATGTTCACATTTTCGTTATTATTCGCGAAAAGGGTATGCAAGCGAGGCTCATAAATAATGTTTTCACGACGAACATGCACACACATTTACAGTACTTACCGTTACATAGTTCAGTTCATACATATACTGTATGTATTTAAGAGAGAAGAGAGCTGAGAATAAAAATATGTAAGAGAGACAGAATCAGAGAATAAGCATACATATATACATAAATGAACCGTTGTCGAACGATCGCTCGCAGCGCACTGATTTTGCATTCAGATTTTCGTTGCTCGAACTTAACAGTGAAGCGAATTCGACGAAATCGATTTTAAAAGGACGTAAGGCGCAGGTTTTATGGACTGAAAAAATTTGTGTAGTTAACATGTCTATGTGTTGTATGGTTAGAGATATCTGTCTGTCGGATCATTAATTTGATTTTGCTATTGCATCCAATCTCACTGTAGTTTGACATCTGCAGAGCTGTTGTCAGTATCGCCCACTCCGCTGGCAGCGGCTGGTGCGAATGCCGGAATTCCTGCTGCAAGCCAACAGCAGTTGTCGCCACATGCGATGCTGCCGTTCGGTATACCACCACCAGGCTCATCCGCAGCAGCAGTAGCACCACCAGCACCACCTCCCCCACCGCCCTCACACAGTCTGCCATACCAGCACTATTGCGGTCCCAATTGCGGCTGCGGTAGTGCATCGAACACATCCTGGCCAGCATCTTGGTATGAGCTAATACTTCCACCGGATCGCTATTTGGATCATGTACGGAACGTAGAGCTGACCGTACAGCCGGATCAACTGCTGTGCCACTGCAAGTACGACAATCTATCGCTGGACATCTGGAAGCGATTTCGCGGTGCACAGCAAACGCACGCCAAGTTCAAGCTTAAGATGCGACTATGGCGTCATCTGTTCATTTTGATAAACGTGAGTATCGAATGAAAGAGAGAGAGAAAGAGACAGAGACAGAGGCCTCATATAATATTCTTGTAGCAGCCCATGTTCTCGCGTTATCGCATCTGCCTGGTGGGCTCAACGATCACCGGCTTCGGCACGGACTCCTCGGACATCGACATGTGCCTGCTACCGGACCACCAGACACATCAACAGCAGCAGCATCACTACAACAACGAGCTGCGCACCGAGGCGCTTATGATATTGAATCTGTTCAATGCTGTTCTCAAAGATATGGGCAAGTCTATGGTCAAGACCTTGGCTCTAAATCACACAAGTTTCAAGTGATGAGCTCGATCTTTCTTTATACCCTGAACCCATTAAAAATATAACAACATACATTTTAGCAGAACCATTATACCAATTTAAACAAGTAAGGAAACTCTAGTCGGAGGTGCCCGACTAGGATATACCCTAAACCCCGCCTATCGGCGGTTTTAAATGCACTTCAAAGTTTGCATATAATTTTAAATTAAATTAAAAAATTAAAAAAAAAAAAATAAAAATAAGTAACTTGCATAAAAAGAAAGTTTTGATGTCACAGCTTAGAGAATCGAACGAACCCGGGTCTTCACATCGGCGATCGCCGTTTTTACCAACACAGCCGTTGCCCCACATGAGAGTGAGATGGCGAATTCCCAAGTAAAGTTATTGAGCTACTGAGCTGCTGCTACTGAGCTGCTGAACTTCTGCTTAAAATTCATCCGCAATTTGTCTTTGTTGTTGTTGTTACGAATTCTTAGAATTTTCTAGATGCTTCTGCTGCTGTTACCACGTGCGTGTGTACGTAAACGTTTGGTAAACGTTTTGTTTAATAATATAATAGATTTCATCTATATATTATATTGACTTTATTTAAATTATATCAATGTTATCCTTATTTTATATACATATATGTAAATATATACAGTATGTACATACATGTATGTATATTGCAAGCAACGCATAGTCACACACGCACACACATACGCTCTGCTAACTGCGCAGTTTCGAATCTACAAAAAAAGTTCAAGTCTCTAGCTATTATAGGTTCTGAGATCCACGCGTTCAAACATACGGACAGACGGACGGATGGACAGACGGACAGGTCTCAATCGACTCTGCTTGTCGTCCTGATCAAGAATATATATACTTTATGGGGTCTGCCACGCCTCCTTCTGCCTGTTACATACATTTGGGCTGCAACGTAACCATTATACCCTGATTACCCATTTTTAATGGGTTTAGGGTATAAAAAGGCAGATGGAGGCGTAGCAGGCCCCATAAGAATATATGTTGAGATAACCATGTCTGTTTGTCCGTATGTATGAAGGAATTGTTGTTTGTTCTTTGGATAAATGATCAAAATTAATAATTTGGTTTAGCTTTAAAAGCAACCGAAGATGAAAGCATCCCATTTACTCTGGTACGTATGTATCTCTTAAAAATATTCAAATTTAAACTAAAAATTTGGCAAAGAAACGTCATTTAGAAGAGAAGTTATGTCCTATAAGTATGTCCTAGTCGGGCAACTTCGACTAGATCACTCTTACGTGTTCGAAACGGGCTTTTTGAAGATGTGTGTGGGAGTTTTCTGCCTTTCAAATTATTTGGCTGTATTAAGCTCATAAAAGCTCCTATTCAAATCTAATCTTTAGATTATTATATAGATTATTATTATTTATTTCCTACATTCCATTTAATCGCATTTATATTGATGGTTAATAATTTTTATTTTAGAAGTTTTTCAGGACTTCAATTTAATTGAAGCGCGTGTTCCGATCCTTCGCTTCAAAGATCGCATAAATGGTATTGAAGTCGACCTCAACTATAACAATTCTGTGGGCATTAAAAACACATATCTGTTGCAATTGTATGCTCAGTGTAAGTAATTCCACTAAACTATTACACCCTATTTTGACACATTTCTGTATCTTTAGTATTTATATACCCTGGACCCATTGAAAATGGGAAATCAGGGTATAATGTTTTTGTGAAAATGTATGTAACAGGCAGAAGGAGGCGTGGCAGACCCCAAAAAGTATCTATCCGTTCATCTCCTAAATCATATTAAATTAATCGATAAATATTCTTTCTCTTATTCTGGATAGTGGATTGGCGCACTCGTCCACTGGTGGTTATAGTCAAACTGTGGGCGCAATATCACGATATCAATGATGCCAAACGGATGACCGTGTCGAGCTACTCGCTGGTGCTGATGGTGCTCCACTATTTGCAGTGCGGCTGTGTGCCCCATGTGCTGCCTTGCCTGCAGGCCCTATATCCGGAGAAGTTTAATTTGGGCCAGCAGGATTGCCTCGACCTGGATCTTATAGAGCCCATCGAGCCGTACCAGACGCACAATTCCCAGACCCTCGGGGAGCATCTGTTGGGCTTCTTCAAGTATTACAGCAGCTTTGAGTGAGTGTTAATACGAACAGAAGATTGAAGATTGAAATATATATATATACATTTTCAGCTTTCGGAACAATGCCATATCCATACGCACAGGTGGAATTCTGCCAGTGACCGCCTGCCGGCTGGCCAAGAGTCCTAAGAACGATATACATCAGTGGAAGGAGCTGAACATTGAGGGTATGGCATTGAACTTCATTTGTCTCCAAATCATCATTGACGTAATCTTCTTTTTCCGATTGTCAGAGCCCTTCGATTTGTCCAACACGGCACGATCGGTCTACGACCAAGGCACATTCGACCGCGTCAAGTCAATCTTTGTTGCCTCAGCACGTCGGCTGGAGCACACACTAGATCTGGCCTCCATATTCACGCCCATTCATCATCAGAACGGCCAACAACGCCCACCGGCCATGAATCAACAGGCGCTACTGCACCTCCAAGCGCAACCTACCCAAGTTCACAATCACATCCATCCGCATCTCCCCACCCATCAGCCCCATCAACGGTTGCTGCACACGCGCAACGCAAGCGCACCCTTTGCGCCACCCGCCACACATCTGGTCTAATTGGTATCTATGGAAGACTTGTGTCCGTGCATTTCCCTTTCCACAGGTTAGTTACAGTAGCAAAACGACTGAGACTAGGGCTTAAAGAACTCTTAAACAGAAAGAGATAATTCTATAGAGCTTCCATAATGATTGATTGACTGATTAACTGATTGAGACTGACGGCGTGCATTTCAAATTGTTATAACTCTTAAGCTTTGCTGATCCTTAAAACTAGTGTAAAAATCAAACTAAGGATCATATTCATCATAACAACAGCGAATTGAACTTATCTGTGATATATATATAAATATATAGAAATCGATTAACTATGTACTACTTTAATAGACATAAGAACTGTTATTATTATAATATTCATGTTAAGTTTATTGTGCAGAGTTAACTGTATTTATATATATCTTTTTAATTTTCGCTGTCCTGTCGTGTACCGGAATAACGATTTCTAGTCATGTAGTCTTGCCCCTGTCCGAATAACCAAGCCATCTCGCTCTCTCAACATCAACCGAAAAAAAGATTCAACTACAGCCGTCTGTGGGTATGTCTCTCTCTCTCTCTCTTTCTTTCTCTTAGAGTGTAACGAGAAAACGAAATGAGCAGTGTGTAGCTAAGACGCAAACCCACTCGGATAATATTTTTACAAGCTCTTTTCTTATCATAATACTATTACTATTGCAACAGGAAAACATACATATATCTACACCTGTAGTTGGCATTTAAATTCAACAAAAATTATCTTTTAAAATAAATAATCAAGAAATAGGATTTAAACGAGGCACAATCTTCATCATAAACTTAAAATCTCGTCAGAGGAAGAGAGAGGGAGAGTATACGCGTCACTATCCCATGTCCATGTCAGAGAGTCTAGGCTTGGAAGAAAATATATGTGTCCCTCAAATTGACACATACATATGTATATGTTCCCACCGACTTCGAGATCCGAGAGGAAGCGTTCGATCGGAGCGAAAGAAATGAGAGATGAAAACTGTAATAAAATAGAGTGAGAGCTGTATAACTTAATAGCTACTTTTTACTAACTCTGCACATGTAAACAAGTAGAAAATTTTTTGAACTAGTGCTGACTGTATAAGAAATCCATCAATGATCTTATTTATATATGCATTTTTTACAGACCTCACACTTACACACATACACACACACACACACACATACACACACTTCCACGCAAACATTTAAGTATTTGCGCTGCAAGAAATAAGTTTATATATAACAAATACAAATATCAAAACTAGGCGCAGCTTAAAAAAAAAAAAATAAATAAAATAATTAATAAAAACAAAAATATAATATATAAAATTGAGATATTTTCAAAGCTTCTGGCTATAAATTTTTCCAAGTGAATTTTGTAAATTCAAACTCAATAATAATAATTAAGTTTGGATATCCTTGGAACTCATTTCTTTATATATTAATCCTTTGTCCATTTTGTTCGCTATTTAAATTATATCCAATCGTAGCCTCGTCAATGTAATTATTGTTAAGTTCTTTTCTCTGATCGCTTCACGTATCCAAATTATTGTAAGCCTGCCAAAAACTCAAATTCAATTTTCCCGATTTCGCATTGGCATGCAATGGTTGAATCTCTTAAAAAACTGTTAAAAACCAAGAAAGGAAAATGTAATTATGAAAAATGTAATGTGAATTATGTTAAGCGAAAGAGCTGCAGACACCTAGCACCCAAATTATCAGAAATATCTAAAAAAAAAAAAAAAAAAAAATAAATAAATAAATAAATAAATAAAAAATTCAACTTTCGTTTATAATTTTTCATCTGTTTTGCAAAATTAATTGAAGTTCTTTATTCAGAAATTGTATTTATTCTTTTTTAAATCGGGTTGGGAAATAATCACAATTTGTACGTATTATCTTTGCAATAATTTAATTGTATTGAGTGTGTTAACAAATGAGTTGGTGGGTGTGTTGGGGACATAAAATAATTGCTTTTGTAACTGTGTTGTGTGTGAGCATCACAAGAGTTTCCAATGTTTTTCATTCGCTTTGCAACAAATTGAATATAATTGAATTGATGTGTCTAAATTCATAATTGAAAACGTTTTCCAAACCGTTGAAAATATATTTTTGGCTGGCCGTCGCCAGAGGACGATACTTTTTTCCAATATATATATATATATATATATATATATATATATATATATATATAATTTTTTTTAAATAAAAAATTTTAGAATTTCAATCAAACAATATTAAAAAAATTATTAGGAGTTTGAATAAATGTTTTCGACAACAATAAAAAAAATTATTTCCAACTATTTGAATATTTAACAGATCTCATTTAGCTGCTGCCGCTGCCGCTGCCGCCCCCACCACCAGCAGGCGCCACAAGGTTATCACAAATTCTTGGAAATACATGTGTTTGTGTGTGGAATTGTTTCCTTTTTTGGATTTTGTTTTTTTTTTTTCGTAAAACAGAAACAAATGGCACTCGCATACAAATTAACAAAAACGTTCTGGAAATATACAACAGTGTGGCAAAAAGTTGGAATTTTACAACGGAAAATTTCCAATACACGACATAGTCCAGACAAAAAGATGAAACAAAAAAAAAAAAAAGAAATATATATGGGGTGCAGGATGTTTCTTTGTTGTATTTGTTTTTAAGAAGATGTTCTTTCTTCACTTTTTTCTTGGGCCGGTGGAATTGGGCATGTTGAAGCGGCTTCATTCCGCACATTACTTTCAGCGCCTTCCTTGTTTTATTTTGTTTTTTTTTTTTTTTTTTGTTTTTTACTTTGCTAAAGAAAAACATAGCGCCGTGATGTGTTCAACAACGATTGCATCTGCAGGCGCAGCTCGCATTTCGCGCAGTGTGTCCGCCAACTCCGTTGCTTGCTTTACCAGCCAGGATCAGGTGGCAAAGCTGAACTGTTAGCTAACAGAAAGAGCTTCTCCAAAAAAAGTGTGGCCAACTACGTTTGAGGCCATATGCTTGTTGTAGATCGCTTATGTCAGTGTATGTATGTGTGTATTGGTGTACATGGCTTTACACCGTTTGCCGCTTCTATACACTCTCTATCCATCTCTCTCGTGCTCGTTCTATGTTGCTTGGCTAATGCCTGCTCTCGTCTGTGTGGCCGAGTTTAACTGTTCCATAGACTTGTTCCCTGCTGCTGCTGTTTCCATGTTGCCTTTATCTGCGTCTTTGTCTTACTTTTTGTTGCTTGCATTCAAGTTGTTACTGCTGCTGCTGCTGCTGCTGCTGCTGCTGCTGCTGCTGTTGTCGCCTGTCGCTGTCTCTGTTCTTGTTTTTTTTTTTTGTTTTTTTTTTCGCCGCTTTCTAACTGCCGCTGCTGCTGTCGCCGCCGCTGCTGTCGCTCTTGCTGCCGCTGCCACCACAGCTGCCGCCTCCGCTGCTGCTGCTGTATGATGGCTTCAAGTTCTTACAATTTGTTTGTTGTTTTAGTTTGATGTATTTGTTGTTGTAAATTTTTGTTGCAATTGGGCGCACCTCCTTGAGCATCTCAGTAAGGTTGCGAGAATTGATTCAAACTGCGTTCGCCAGACTGTAACACGAACAGAAGGAATAAGGAAAGAAAGAGAGCAAAAATCGTTAGCAGGAAATCGTTGCGAATGGATCTACTCGTTAGTTTCTAGCTTTAAAAAATCACTTAGTTCCGAGTTGAAATTAATTAAACATAATCCTATTTAGTATTATTTGGTGTAAAAGTGCAAAAAACAAATAAATAAAATAGACAGAAATGAGTACAGCATATACCGAAAAGGAATCATAATCCTGTTACTGTTAACCATCTTTTAGTTTCTAGAATCTTCAAAAAAAATATATATAACTTAACAATACTCTATGCTCAATATTAGTTAAACTTAATCATAAACTACTCTTTTGAGTTATAAATTTAACTTGTAATATAACGAATAGATAGATAGATAGACACTGCTCGCTGGAGGAATTGATTGATCAAATATTATTCATTTTGAAATACGTAGAGAGAAACAGGTTAAGTTAGGACTATAGATAGGTATCATGAATCGAGCTCAAGCAATAATAAATAACTTGTTATTTCTTTGGTTTATATTATTTATAGAAGGTACAGAGAATATATATATATATATTATAATATTATATATATATTATAATATAATATATATATTAATATATATTTCAGCTGGCAGTCTCTTGTTCTACTTGACTCTTTAGTACAGCTTGCGAACCTTCGACTCGATCGTTGATCTTTTGTGCTTGCGAATGATGCTGTAGGAACTTACCACATTGAAGGAGACATCCTGTGAGAGCAGTCCATCCATTTGCGAGATCTGGCCAAAGTCCTGCGACAGCTCCGGCTGCTGTGACAAAGCGAATCCGCTCGGTTGGGTCATCTGCAGCGACAGACTCGTTGGCTGTTGACTGAATGGAGTCGACCCCATTGTTGTGGTTGCAGATGTTATTGAGGCGGTCGTTGCAGTCGTTGTTGATGTGGTGGACATTACACCCCCTGCACCCACGCGGACCCCACCGCCGCCGCCGCCACTGACACCGCTAATCCCTGATTGCATTGGCGCATTGGCGCCGCGCAAAGTCTTGGATTGTTTGCTGCTCTTCTTGCCAGTGACAAGGGGGGGCGCATATCCTTGATTCTGCATGGCGCGATTCTGCTTGGCCGCCATGATCGCTTGCTGATGGTGATTGTAGAAGCGTGGCGGCAGACTGCTCATGTTCATGAACATGCCCACCGGCACAGGCATATTGCCCAACGCGGCAACTCCGTGATCATTCGATATGTAGCCAATGGAGTCATGCAGATGGCTAGCTGTCCAGCTGGGTGCATTCCCGGCGCCGCCAGCGCCACCACTGCCTATGCCGCCACCGCTATAATTGTTGTTCCCGCCAGTGGAACCGTTGCCACTGCCATAGACCGCATTCGACATGTTGCCACTAGCACCGCCAGCTCCACCACCAGCGCCGCCTCCACCAGCACCTGATCCATAAGAATTTGCAGCATAATGTCCGCCATTTAGAGTTTGATTAGAATTAGTCGACATTTGTCGGCCATAGCCGCTGCTGCGCTCGTAAATCGAGCCGGGCACCAGCACCTCCTTTGCATCGGCCATCATGGTGGACATAAAGTGGGCGCCAATGTTCATGTTGTTCACCAGTTTCTTGGGCTTCTGAAAATGGATGAGCGACTCCTTGAGGTTGTTAAGGGAACCCTCGACTAGCACCTTGCGATCCTTGTAGAAGTTGAGCAAATGATTCCATAACTGTTGCTTGGCCAACACCTTCGGATTGCCCACAATGATGATGCCATATTTGGCACGCGTTAAGGCCACGTTGAGGCGACGCGGATCGTTCAGGAAACCTATTCCCTGGCGCTCATTGGAGCGCACACACGACATAATGATGATGTCCTTCTCACGACCCTGGAACGCATCCACGCTGGCTATCTCAATCTCCTGATAGAGACGAGAATGCAAGCTGCCCTGATATTGCATGTACTGCACCAAATAGGCTCGCTGCCCCTCGTAGGGTGTAATAATTCCGATCTGCTCGGGCTTGATGCCCGCCTTAAGGAAGCGCGTTGTGATTTTTTCCACATTGGCCGCTTCGGTGCGATTGAGAAAGGAAGTACCCGAGCCAGCGATTTCTTCCTGGCCTTGAGTAACCAAAAAGAACATCGGACGCTCCGGTTGTGGCCATGGGAAGTCCAATTTAAGGCGCCGATCTTCCGCACAGACCCCGTTCTGCAGTGATCCCTCATAGAAGAAGTTGGACGGAAACTGTGACAGCTCCGGATGCATGCGATATTGTACTTCCAATCGGAATGGACGTATGCCCAGCACCACCAAACGCTCAAACAAACTTTGGGAGAGACCAGCACGTGCCGCCTTCTTGCACATGACTACCGGACCCAGCTGGCAATGATCGCCGACTAGAATCAATTGCTTTGCACCCAGAACCACGGGCACCATGCACTCAGGCTCTGTCGACTGCATGGACTCGTCAATAAGTATTGAGGTGAACTTGATGCGGGACAGGCGCACATCACCGGCGCCCACGCAGGTGCAACAAATGACATCGGCAGCCTCCAGCAGTTGGTTCTCGGCGCCACGTTTCAAGCTACGATAGCGTTTCTCATCCGCCGAGCTAAGCTCGCCGGTTTCATCTTTAAGCTGCTGCAGTTTCTTCAGCTCTGAATTAGTTTCCATATTACGAATTTGATTATGAAGAGCCAGAAAGCTAACCGGGCTGTCGATGGCTTCACGGCTCTTGGCGCAGACGCGCACCACCTTCAGATTGGTGCGATGTATCTTCTCAGTCAACTGGTCGACAGCCGTGTTGCTGGGCGCGCACACAAGAACCGTGCCACCGTGTTGCTTCACCAGCTGATAGACAATCGTGGCTGATGTGACAGTTTTGCCCGTACCCGGTGGTCCTTGGATAAGACTCAATGGGCGTTGCAACGCATGCTTCACAGCATATACCTGCGAACGATTGAGGTCCGGCAAGTGGGGAGCACTGTACAGCTTGGGCTGTGGCCCGCGGAATAACACCTCATCACTGCCATCGGCGCGTCCATGGCCCAGCAGACGCGAGTATATGTAATTCGATACGGAATTTCGATCCATGGCAAAGTTGTGTAGAGCACGTGTCATGCGATCGAAAGAGGTACACTTCCAGATAAAGTCCACGCTAAAGTTACTGGTGCACTTGACAGGCGCATTGGAAGAACACTTAAGTTCCAGGCCGACATCGTCGCCAAAGTTATCAGGCACTTTAATGACATGGCCAATCTCGTTCCACGGATTATATAGCTCGCCCGTGTAGCGCAGACGCAGCTCATCACCGTGCATGAGTTTCATGTCTGAATCAGTTTTGGCAAGTGTAAAATAGGCGATGGTCTTCTTGTTTAAGCCCACATCCCAGCGCACCTCAATGTTCTCCTGTGTGGCCGACTCCTTCAATTTCTTATCATAGTCGGCCTCAAGGCGAACCAACGGCCCAAAAGTCTTCTCATATTGATATCCATCCTCATAACGCAACAGTACATGAGCCGGTTCCGAGTCAATGCCGGGCTTTTCCAAATCCTGTAAGTATATATGGTATTTACACTATATATATATCGATAGCTTATGGATAAAATACCAAAATCGAACTAGCGAAACAAACAAATAGATAAACAAGCCCAAGAATAATAGTGTTTATCGATACTTAGCTAACACCAAATGAATAACTAAAAATACCAAAATACTATGAACCGAATCGCATATTGCATTGGTATTTTCGAAATAGCAAAAAGAACTAGTCATCTAGTGGAAATTGCAAAGGCAGACAATGAATAAATATCGATACTTATCGCTGCAATAACCTTCTTTGAGAATTGTTATGCGACAAATATTCCAAAATTCAGAATACTTAAATCATATGACGAAAATGAATATATATATATGATATTAGGTGAATGGCATACAATATGCAGTTTGCGCTCACCTGAAATGTAGCCTCAATATTTTCCTTCCATAGCTCCTCGAGCTTGTTGATCTGTGCAGCAGAAATCTGACGTGCACGCAGCTGTCCCTGCTCGCTAGGCTGCTTCACCAGCCAATGCAAGAAGCAGCGATCCGCAATGAGTGGCTTCCACTGCTCCTGATCCCAGTTCATGTCCTTCAGCGAATTCTGTGCGGCGCACGGCTGGCGGCACAACAGCACGACCACCGAATCCGCCTTGGCCGGTATAAAGCCCAATACAAATACGTTGCGTACACCGCACGAATAGCACTCGAGTATGGTCTCGCCAAGCGGCCCATCGCCGTGCAAGGTCACCTCGCGATGCTTGGCACGCACGAGATGGTTGATGATATGCGAGCCCGAGGTGCTGCCGCGCCCATTGCAGAACCACTTCTTGCAATTGTTGCACATGACCACTGTGGCCGGATCGTGTATGCCGCAGTACTTGCAGGCATGTGCCGGCAGCTCCTTAACATAGGCCGAGTTACTGCTGCCGCCGTTCTCATCGTCCTCCTCCTCAAACTGCAAATCGGCCAAATCGTTGGTAATTGATGCCAACCGTGGATGTATCTCATTGTTATGCACGCTAACGCGGCGTGGCTGCAATTAATAAATAACAAAATGTTGACCAATTTTATGATATTTGATACACACACACTCATACACCCACACACGTGGCCAAGCAACTCGCTCACCTGTAAATCCAGCTGATCGCCCTGGGTCTGGCTTTGCGATGTGGACGGCATGGTAAAGTCACGATAATCATACTGCGTCGGCTGCGTGTCAGCGCCGCGCAACAGCTCATTGTCGTCCATGTCCAAGAAGGACAGCGCCGAGCTCGGCGCATACGTGTCCACACTCATTGTCGAAAGTATTTGTTTGTTTGTTTGTTGTTTGTGGTCTTAATACAGTTGCCGCTCTTAAGTACTGTTACAAAATATTTAATCGCAAGTCTTTTATTTGTTATTTAGTTTTGGTAACACTGTATTTTAATACTTTAAGTATTGTGTTCTGTTCTTGGATAATTTCTTTTTTATTTTAGATTTATTTTCTTTTCTTTTTATTTCTATATATATATATACATATATAGAATATATATATATATTGGCTGCACTCACCTCGCCGCCCGTCCGTTCGTGCTGGTTCTCGGACTGTCAAAGCTGTCAGTGCGAAATTATTTTATGTGTTCCTTGTCGCGAGTCGCGTGTCCCTAGTTCCGTGGAATATGCTGGTGGATTGGTTAGTACTTTGCAAAAGTTGAGACACGTTCACTGAATGTACAATGTTTATTGTAGCACTTTTGTTTTTTTTTTTTTGCGCGTGAAATTAATTCCGTAGAAGTTAAAATGTAATAGACGTGTTCAGCACGTTGCTTTCCTGACGGAATCTCAATGAAGACTGTCAGTTGATCAAAAACAAAAAAAAAGCTAACAAAAAATTCCAAGCCTTACAACTTATAACATTTAGTTGCTTGTATGTTATTGTTGCAGCGCCTGCTAGTTCATTGCGTTGCCATTTGTCAACCACATATGTTCGTTTAGGATTTTATAAAAAAAAATAAATAAAAAAAAACAACGAAAAGTAAAAAAATACCAGCATACAATTATATTGACAGCCGCGCGCAATTTTCTTGCCTTGTGAAATAGCAAGTTGTTCTCTGTCGTTTACATGTGTGCGCGTGTTTGAGCTTGTGTGTACGTGAGCGAAAACGAGTTGTTCATTGAACTAGTATACTATGCTTGTTCTTTCAAATTGACGAAAGACAGAAATGTATGAAGGCATTTCATTTCAAATAAATCATTTAAGTCGGCAAACCAAGAACAAAAGTTTTCTTACTAAACTTTTAAACGCTAACAAATTTCGCTCTCCATTTCTTTGACAAGCAGCATGGCAAGGTATTTAGTATTTTAGTTATAAATGGTTCAAATCTGGTATTTCTTGAATTTTAAGCATTCACAGTGAATATATAAAGTTTGGTTATTTTAGTGTTTTTGTATGTAATCGATAGATCGATACGGTTGTATCACCCCTAATTCCGATTGCAAAACCGACAACTCGCAACTCGCTTGTTAAATTTTCGCATTGAAAAAAGTGCTTTAATTAGTAAAAGTGTTTTGAAAATTGTGCGAAAATTAAGGTAAGTGCCCAGGCAAAACAAATGAAGCGATAAGCAATATGCAGCTTAACCGCCAGCGTTGCCAAGTCAAGTGCGAAAATCATCTAATACGGTGTATGAACGTGTGCGTGTCGTGTGCGTGTGTGTCTGTGTCGTGCCGCTTACACCAAGCGCGCTGTTGCTTAAGGCCCAGTTGGAACATGCGAACAACGCGCTTATAATCAATTTCATGAATAACGATCAGTATTTTTTTTCTGGTCACTTAACAAATTCTATTTACTAACACCTACGTAAAATAAACATGAAATGAGTGTGTGTTATCAACAGCAATGCATTATATGATATTAGCGTGCAAATGTTCAGTGCTTAATTTCCACACGGGCATACGAATTTCACTGCTGCTCGCTCGCTCAGTGTCTCTTTTTTTCTGAATTTCTTCGCTGCCGCTGCTGGCTGCTACTGCTGCTGCTTCATGTGTGTGTGCTTCTTCTTCATGCTCGGCACATTTTGTATGAGCGCTTGTTAAAATACGCGTACAAATTTCCGTTCGAACGTATGTGCGTTGAAAATAACAAGCGAACGAGAAATATACATATGTATATAGTTGATTCAATGCACAATCGGGCCGTAACACTAAACGTGTAACTGTAACTCAAATTATATATAGTTTCTCTCAAGTAATCATAATAATCTGCACAATCGAGACGCGCTCTAGAAACTCGTGGACAAATTCGATTCGTTTACTTTTCGTTGTGTGTGTGTATATATAATATATATATATAATATTCTTGACGTTGGCTGCCCCCTCTCATTTTACGCACTCCCCCACCCACACCCACCTTTCTAGCAGCACTAAGGGAACGCCAACTTCTATGCTTGTTTTCAACGAACAAATAATACCGTCAGATTTCTCAAAATAATTCCTTTAATGTAGGTTGCGCAGAACCGTGTGGTAAAGGGGATGATCCCCGCCCAAAGTTATAATCCTTTGCATGTGAATCGAAAGTTTATTTAAACGTCTCTTCTCTCTCTGGACATCTTTTCTACAGCAAAATGAGCAGCTCCGAGGAAGTCTCCTGGGTTACCTGGTTCTGCGGGCTTCGCGGCAATGAGTTCTTTTGCGAGGTAAGCATAATTACTGCATGTATGTACATATGTATATATATGTGTGTGTAAACTATTAATCTGATAATTTCCAAACGCTTCCTTGTTCTATGTTGTTACCTAAGAGCGAGCGAGCGAGCGAACGCTCAGCCACAGCTGCACGTATGACATAGGCAGCGATATCGCCAAGCGCCAAGTATACAATGTATGCATTGCTTGTTTACAGTAGAGGGACGCTAAAGTGCATTAATTGAAAGGAATTTCTATTGAGAGAAGCATATATATGTATATACATGTATATATAACTATATAATTGATTTTTGTACCTATTCCCTCCTCTTTCATCTAACAAAGTACAGTCTTCATCGATATTCTTGCACTAGAATGTTTACAAGGCTCTGCTGTAATTCAAGCTCATAGAAATGCTTACTTTCAGAGAATTGGATGTGAGCTAGCGATGATATTCTGTAGAAAAGAAGCAGAGCTAGGAAATAGATCAAAGAACAATATCGCATTCTTACAGTAATTTGTTTAAAAGATCAATTGTAATATGGGATATATATTATATAGATATATATATTTATCTATTAAAAAGAACCAGATCAAACTATGTGTCAGTTTTAATGTATATATATTTATCAATTGCAGGTTGATGAGGATTACATACAGGACAAGTTCAATTTAACTGGTTTAAATGAGCAGGTGCCCAATTATCGTCAGGCCTTGGACATGATATTGGATCTGGAGCCGGGTAAGCGCGGCGTTTCACTTTAATAAACTCTGCACAAGATATCAGTAATTATTATATACATTTTTAGAGGATGAACTTGAAGATAATCCACTGCAATCGGATATGACCGAACAGGCAGCTGAAATGCTATATGGGCTCATACACGCTAGATATATATTAACAAATCGAGGCATCGCTCAAATGATTGAGAAATACCAAACTGGCGACTTTGGACATTGCCCACGTGTCTACTGTGAGAGTCAGCCCATGTTGCCTTTGGGTATGTATATTCAACTCGATATATATATCTATGTACATATATATATATATATATATATATATATATATATATATATATATATATATATATATATATATATATATATATATATATATATATATATATATATATATATATATTATTTTGTTTTGCTCAGGACTGTCGGACATACCCGGCGAGGCAATGGTGAAAACCTATTGTCCCAAGTGCATTGATGTTTATACACCAAAATCGTCGCGTCATCATCACACTGATGGCGCCTATTTCGGCACTGGTTTTCCACACATGCTCTTCATGGTGCACCCCGAGTATCGCCCTAAGCGTCCTACTAATCAATTTGTTCCACGGTAAGCTATTAAAACTAGGCCCAGCATCAGTATTACGAATTAATGCACAGTTAATGGAACTGTTAGTACTTTAGAGCATTAGCCTATAATATACTAATTCTTCAGAAACAGTTGGTCATAAAAGTAAGTGCTGTTGTATACGATTTGAATACATAACATATGTTCTATTGAGGCCCATTTTATGACTAATATCTCTGTTATATAATTTATTAAAGTTTTACTGGCTTTCAAAATGGCCACTAAAATGTATTCAAATGTAAACCCAATTTCAATTGTATTTTGCTCTTCTGTTAAAATCTTAAACGTTATAGGTTTTACTGTAAAGTTGTAAGAGTAAGTGTTCTGGTTTCTCCTCTATGCCAAATTTACTGAGATTGTAATGAAATTATTAAATAGGGAAACAGGAGACCATCAATCTGCATAAAAGAGTAGTTCAACGTTTTACTGACTCCCCGGGTGACCTATGATTGAATCTATGAAATATGCTAATTATTTTTCTCTTTCTATTCTATGTGGCCACGATCGATGCTCACCTGCTGACCGACCCCATATATATAAATCTGCGTAATGCAGTCTGTACGGCTTTAAAATTCACAGCTTAGCTTATCAAATTCAGCTGCAGGCAGCAGCCAATTTCAAAATGCCACTACGAGCGGTAAATTTAAAATGAAATTTCTTATTAACAATTTTTTTATTGACTAAAAACAAAAACAAACAAAAAAAATACATTAACTTCACTTGAAAACATGCAACATAAGAAAAAAGAAAACTTCGACTAAGCATATACATATATATATATATATCTATATATATCTATATATTTTTTTTATTTGTTTCTCTCCCCACACATACAACCACCAACAAACCAACAACACAAAACCTAATGGTCATCTATCTGAACGACAACCAATTCTAACTTGAATCTGAACCGTATTCAATGTTTATATATATATGTGTGTATATATATATATATGCATTTGCACATGTTTATGCGTGTGTGTGTGTGTGTACATGTGTGGCTCTGTGTGTGCGTGTGACTGTGTCTGTGTTATGCTTTGTTAATAATTAATTATCTATGATTTGATTTGATCTATCGCTGCGTGCTAATTGTTTATCGATATTCAACCAATAATTGTTATCAAAATACCAATATCCTTGACCTAATCCGCCTCCCCCATACAAAAACATTGTGTATAGAAAAACTAATAAATAAAAAACACAACCCACACACACATGCATACCACACTCACACTCAACAACAATAAAGAAACGAGAGACATAGTTTCAACTGAAGAAAACCGACAGCTACAGACCCTAACAACTCCGAAGGTTTTGAGCGCCAGAAGCAAAAATCATTTATACAAAATAAAATTCAAACACAAAAAAAGAAAACAAAACAAAAATGCGTTTGTATTTAAATAATAATATTAATTATTATAAAAA
Organism: Drosophila fulvimacula; assembly: GCA_035045555.1. Taxonomy (NCBI): domain Eukaryota; kingdom Metazoa; phylum Arthropoda; class Insecta; order Diptera; family Drosophilidae; genus Drosophila; species Drosophila fulvimacula. The sequence continues at coordinate 1,240,709 of JAWNOX010000018.1, read as the reverse complement.
GAGAATGAAATAACTATAAACAGAAAAGGAAAACAAAAATGAAATAATAAAAAAGTTAATTCGTAGTAAAGTGAACAAAGTAGTAGAAAATGTATTTAAAGAAAATAAAATTAAATGAAAAAGAAACAAATAATAATAAGGATATGAGAAACGAAGATGACGAAAGTAATACGATAGAGTACGGAAAGAGAATTCTTAAAGGAACACCCACATTCGCACACATATACACCCACACATGCACACTACCCATAATGGCCATACAATAATTGATCGATATTGATATCGATATCGAATACGTCTCGCATTCATACAATACATTCATACAATAGCTCATCAGAATGAACATAACGAATTTTAGTCGTTGACACAATCAAGCGTGCATATACATACATATATATATATATATATATATATATATATATATATATATATATATATATACTTATGTTAGCATTTAGTAATATAAGAAAAAGTGTGCCGCAAAACTCTAACATAAACACACAAATATATAGAAATGTTCATCTTAATTTTTGTTGCGCTTGTGTTTTGCTGCTCGTATGTTTCTCCTTGTTTTGCACATACACACACATGTATTCATGTATTTTGCAGACACATATTTACAAACACAACATACACACGTACACTCGTTTTTAACCTAGTATGTATTAGTAAATAATTATGTTAAAAGAAAGATATATATATATATATATATATATATATATATATATATATATATAATTTGTCTTTAGTTTTTAGTCTTAAAATAATAATTTGAATATATATATATATATATATATATATATATATATATATATATATATATATATATATATATATACATACATCATATATATGTACTTTGCATATTTTTTTACTTTGTTTGTCTTTGTTTTTTTTATTATTTATTATTTTTACATCTGTTGTTACATAACATATGTATATTTTATGTTGTACAACAGGACACAATAGGTGGCAACTCTAGACCAAAACTCAGTTAGAAAATAGAGCAAACAGAAAAAAGAATTCAATTATCAACATCAGTGAGAAAATGCTAAAGACACTGCGAAAAAATTGGGTGATTGGAAGAGGGAGAGAGTGAGTGGGAGGTGGAGACAGAGAGAGAGAGTAACATTTTGTTAGCCCAGATATATATACAACGATTCAAGCAACCAAGTACTTCCAAACAAAAAATCAACAACAGCCACAATACTGCTACAATTATACATACTCAAATATTTAGTAATATAATTATATAAATACAACGTTTTCTAATTTATATAGTAATGTATTAATAATAAAAACGCTGATCCACAGAAATCCGAGTCGATAACCGATTCCAACTTAGAAAGCAATAAACTTTAAATACAACAATCAATGTTATGAAAAAAATCTAAAATGAATCAAAAACAAAAATATATTAAAAAAATTCAAATAACACTTGTGTCGATGTGGAACAGAAGAAGAAGAAGAAGAAAAGAAAAATAACTCAGACACACATAAACACACACTTATATATATATACACATACACATGCATACCAACTATGAAACGAATAAATCACAAGGAGTTTCAAAGTCAAGACAAGGGCAGAGGAAGTGACAATAGGAACAACTCCAAAATATATATAAACTGATCACGACAGTGCGAGTGGCAAGATTCGGAGTGAAGTGGCAACGCAGCGCAAGTCGACGAAAAAGAAACTGCAAATACAGACACCCGCACGAACGCACAGAGTATAAAGGATTGAACTATAATAAGTCGCAGTGGACTCACTTAGATGAAGAAAAAAGAAGAAAAGTATGCAACTGTATGCACACGGAAGCAAACACACACACACACACTCATTCACTTACAGACGCGCCTCTGCCCGTATTAAAAAAAATTCGCAAAAGCAATAGAGAACAGCGCATAAAATGTTCATATCGACGATTGCCTGTGAAACAAACAAACAAAAAACAACAAATAATAGAGAAGAAAACATATAGTAGCAATTTGTAGCTAACAGATTATATATATATTTATATATATGAGATTTAAAAATTGTCGCATCTTTAGCTTAAGACAGTTAGTAGAAAACGAAAAACGATGTAAATTAAAGTTCGGCTACCCGGACTTTAGAATGCCCTTGCAGAATGATTTTGTTAACCTAATTTCCAATTATGTTTTGTTGCTTGTAGATAAACTGAAAATTGAATAAATTTGTTTATGAAATAAAAGTCACATGATACACATATATATCAGTGTTTATATGTCTGCTGCGACTAGGTTCTGCAAGTGTATTCAGTTGTGTGTGTGTGTTTGCTTATTTTTTGCATTCATATTTAGTTCTTAAGAATCCAAGGACGAAAAGGTTTTTATGTTATTCAATTAGAAGCAAATATCATGAAAACCTTTTTTGCAATACTGAACAAAAATGATGTCTATTATTTTGTTGTATTGAAATGCATATGTGACCAATTGTTTATACAGACTTTCTTTTGTCGATTCCTTTTCCCTTTTTTTTTTTTTTTTTTTTTTGAGATTTATAAGAAAAACGAAAGGAAAATAATAAAGTTGAAAAAACGTTTTAAGCAAATTAGCAATAAAATATATAAATATATATGTTGTATATGTAGAAATCGATACAAAGGCCAAGTGCGTAAGGAACGTTGAAAGGTTGACGACTGCATATTTAAAGAAGTAGAAGAAAAATTAAAACTGTTTACAATTAATTTAAAGAAATATATAAAAAACGAAGAAACAAAAATATAATGAAATGAACAAGAAGAAGTAATAACAATAACTAAAATAAAACAAAACTGATATTTAATACAACTCTCGCAGTCTATCATTTCTATAATCGAAACCCCCTATAATCTGTATATTGAGTAGGCCACACACAACCAACGATCATCGATCATATCTCACTCTTTATGTTTTCCCAATGCCTATATACACATATATATAGAAATATCTACATAATACATATTGTATGCTATGAATTATTTTTACTCATTCGTATCGTGTTTTATGTGATTGGATGTACGCGCTCTTTTGACTACTTCACTACTTGAATGTTCAGTGTTAAATGGGTTAATATTGCTATTGAATTTTTTTTTCGTTTATTTCTTTTTATCAATTATTTCTCCTCTCTGGCTATGCTATACATTTTATATACACAAATATATATCGTATGTATATATACCGTAACTAAATCTAGGACTACATTGCGCTCTGTCAGGAGATCTTGAGTCGTCCCGATCCCGAGGCCGAGGCAGAGGCTGAGTAGTTTGCCAATTAATGCTGCTGTGCTCTTCTCACTCGTATTGCTAGCAAAATGATGGTCTGATATTACTAATGCCATTTCACTCTAACCATCAGGCTAAGCAAGTGCCAATGACGGACAAAAGCTAGCTGCTATCAAACGCGCTTGTCTAAAAGTTTTGGTTAACTTTCATTTTGTATGCTTTCTCTATATATATATATATATATATATATATATATATATATATACATATATTTACTTTTTGTGTTCATTGAAAGCTCTTTAAATATTTTATTTGCGAATGTAACAGATGATTTGATAAAAAAAAATAATAATAAAACCAATCACAAATTGCCTTTTTTAATATATGTAAGTTACACAATACGTTTATTGGCTGGGCTAACATCTAATACATTTTTACATTCATTAACTGAACACAAAAAGCACTTGCACACATACACACACCCACGCCGTACGTACTCACGCACACACGACCCTTATCAACTGCACTGTATTCTTACGCTCACACCCACACATAGCCTGAGTATGTCAATTTATGTATGTAGCTCTCCATAGTACAGTTTCGGTTGGATACGTAGGGTTGACGACCATACACACACGCATACATACATATGTACCTATACACATTGAGATGTACCGTTCCTTAAGATCCTCACGAATTCATTGCGAATTAGCATTAAAATGAAAACCGAAAGAAAACAAGAAAATAAACCGTAAATGGCACATTTTGTATGCAAGACAAAGACAATAAATTACGTTCTCATGCACATACATACATATACATATACATGCGTACATAATGTACGATATTTATTTTACTCCCCTTATTCACAATTTCAATATGGTAATATATAGATATGTATATACATATGAACATACATAGTTCTTCTTATTTCTTCTGCTTTCTTGATTACAACTTTCGTTTTACGTTTTTATTTTCTCTCTTTCATTGTGTCTTCCTTTCTTTGTATCTTTGTTCTTGTTGCGTGCAAATTGGTGGCAAAACTCTGGCAACTCTTCGCAATACCGATTTGAACTCGGAACTTCGAACTTTAACCAATGGGGGCCACGCGCGCGCAATGCTCTCGCTCTCTCGTTTTCAAATTGGTGCCAGCAGCAGCGCGGTCAGCCACCAAAGGACGAAGAGCCTGAAAACAATGCCATCGATACGATTCCAAAGCGCATCTAAAAGTGCAGCACTTCAGCGGCCGTTACAAGAAAACTCCTACACAAACACACAAACATGAATACACTGACAACAAATAGACACACACACATACATACAGAGACACGAGCAGAAGCAACAGCTATAAACAACGCCGTTGAGGAATGTAACACCCGCCTCCGCCTCTCTAAGAAAGGACCAACTATACAATCCGTGGTTTGTGCGAAAAACTGATGTTTCAAAATCGAAAATGAAGCTACAATAAACACACTCGCACACAGAGACTGGGACACACAACATACACACTTACACATGCAGACATACACGATATAAAGAAGCAAATGATAACTCAGCTTTGGTAGCCCTGGTACGTGCGTGCAACGGGCGCATTCGATTCAATTTTATTCTTTGCATTTTATTTACTAAGTGAGCGGCTAAAGTTTAGCATAGATTTAAATATTTAGTCAAGTACCCTATTTAACCCAATCTACCTACACACACTCCCACACATACACACACTCCCACACATACACACACTCCCACACATACACACACACACACACACACACAGCCCCCTATTAGCAAAGCGTAATGGCAATTTAATTAGCAATTGAGAGATTAGGCGCGTTTGCTCATGTTTATGTCGTTAAATTAACAGTTTGATGCGTTTGTTAAATGATCTTCCCGTTAAATGTGAACGGCGAGAGAGTTGCCAGCTTGCTTTGAGATGTGATTGATCGATAAATCTATTAAGTTCGTTAATTTATCGAGTGGCCTTGCCACGAGGGGCTGCCAGCCTTGTGAAATGGCGTTGCCACCACTTTTCATTTAATATCAAAACTTGTTAGCTTGAGCAGAGACAGAGACATTAGAAGATGTGCCTAAAAGGGAACCGCAGAGCCAGAAACCGTTACAGTAACAACCCAACAGCAACAACTATGTGAGCCGAAAATGTTGAAAAATCGAAGTCGTTCTCGCATTTCGATATCTGAGAGTGCATACGTATATAAGTATATATAGAGAAATACATACATATGTGTACACAATAAAAACAAAAAATATAAATATACCGTTAGCTTATTTATATACAATTTAAAGAATTAAAACAAAACAAATATTTTATGTATTTTTTTAATGTATTTAAGATAATTAAGATTACTCGTAATGCAGTAACTGAAAAACTGAATCGTACTAAATATATGTACATATACAAACAACCATATATATATATATATATATATATATATATATATATATATATATATATATATATATATATATATATATATATATATATATATATATATATATATATGCGAATTGGTAAAAGTGCAATGCAAGTGCTCTCAAGAGAGAAAAACAAAAAAAATATAAGTAAAGCCTGAACAAACTGAAATCTGAATGCGCAAGGAATATGAAATTCGCAAAACAAAAAACAAATACAAAAATAACAGAAAATAAAAAATTAAATATATGAAAATAAAAAATTTAATTTCTTGTTTTTTTTTACAGCTAAAATAAAAGTTTGTAAGGAAATTTTTTTTTTTGTAGTTTTTATTCCAGTGCGGTGCAACGCCGGGTTCATTACCCTTTGTTGAAATGAAAACGTTTGTATAAATATTTTACTTTGTGTCTTTATTTTTATTTTAAAATAAATTATAAGGGTTCTTCTTAAAATCGAAGAATCCATTATTATTTTTTTTGTTTTTTATTGTTTTCTTGTATTTCAATTTTTTCTTCCTTTTTTAATAATGTTTACTCATTTCATCTCTCCTAATTGCCCCTCAGCTCTCGCTCCCGGTCTCTATAGCTCTAGCTCTACTCACGCACTCTTATACATATAACACTCTCTCATATTTGTATTAATTTTTTTATTGTATTTCTTCTTTTTAAGTTCTTAATAAGATTATTTATAACTCGTAGGCTAACCTATTGATTTGTGATTCCTCATTATCAAAAAATATACAGTTATGTATGTGTGTGTATGTTTTTCTTTCTTCTGCTTATTATCGGTTATTGGCCTTGTTAACGCACTTCAGAGGCGGAACGCACATCTCGCGTCTTCTTCCCTTTTCTTAACGAACTCTGTCATCCCCCCTTTCACTTGGTCTCGCCCTCGCAAAGTGCTTTGCCAGGGCCAAAAAGGAATACTTTCAAATCACATTAAAAATTAAAAAAAAAAAAAAAAAAATTTGGGCTACTAGGAATTTAGCGTGAGGTTAAAGAAATTGCGAGTAAAAACTAGTTCCATGTTTCTTTTTGCTCTCTTCTTATTCTTCTTCGGCTTCTCTCTATTCCAATTGTTGCTTTGAGGTTTGCATTTACGTGTTGCTATTGTTGTTGTTGCTGTATTGTGTTGCTGTTGTTGTTTGCGATTAAGTTTTCTCTTTAATTGTTTAATCAGTCTGATTTACTTCTACTGCCAAAACTATTTATATATAATCCATTCCGGACAAGTTGCTCAACTCGATCCCCGCTTGGAAAGGATGACGATGACGATAGTGACGAGAATGCGCTTTACAGCTCATCCTTGAGATCGTCGCCGGCCTCGGCGCCCTCTGGTGGTGGGGCACCGCCTGTGCCCTGGTAGAGCTTGGCAATCACCGGCTGCACGATGGTCTCCAGATCCTTCTTTTGCTTCTTGTACTCCTCGGGATCGGCATCAGGGTTCTGCTCGAGCCATTTGATGGACTCATCGATGGCCGACTCCAGCTTGGTCTTCTCTTCGTCGCTGAGCTTGGCGCCTAGTTTCTCCTTGTCGCCGATTTGGTTCTTTAGGCTGTAAGCATACGATTCCAGCTCGTTGCGCGACTCGACGCGCTCCTTCAGCTTCTTGTCTTCATCGGCGAACTTCTCAGCATCGTGGATCATGCGATCGATGTCCTCGGGCGTCAAGCGGTTCTGGTCGTTGGTGATCACGATCTTCTCCTTGTTGCCGGTGCCCTTGTCCTCGGCGCTCACCTGCAGAATACCGTTGGCATCAATCTCAAAGGATACCTCGATCTGTGGAATGCCACGAGGAGCTGGTGGAATGCCAGTCAAGTCGAATTTGCCCAACAAATGGTTGTCCTTGGTCATGGGACGCTCGCCCTCATACACCTGAATGGTAACGGTGTGCTGATTGTCGGAAGCCGTGGAGAACACCTGCGACTTCTTGGTAGGAATGACTGTGTTGCGGGGAATCAGCTTCGTCATCACACCGCCGACTGTCTCAATGCCCATAGTCAGTGGATTGACATCGAGCAGAACAATGGCGTCGGTGTCCTGTTCGCCAGAGAGAACGCCAGCCTGGACGGCAGCACCGTAGGCGACAGCTTCATCGGGGTTGATACCACGGGATGGTTCCTTGCCGCCAAAGAAGTCCTTGACGAGCTGTTGGACCTTTGGAATGCGAGTGGAGCCGCCAACAAGCACAATTTCGTGCACATCCTTCTTGTTCATGTCCGCATCCTCCAACACCTTCTGGACGGGCTTCAGAGTCGAACGGAACAGATCGAGATTGAGCTCCTCGAACTTGGCACGGGTCAGCGTCTCGGAGAAGTCGTCACCCTCGAAGAACGATTCAATTTCAATGCGGACTTGATGGGAACCGGAGAGAGCACGCTTTGCCTTCTCGACCTCACGACGCAGCTTCTGGACGGCACGGTTGTCCTTGCGGATATCCTTGCCCTTCTTTTTCTTGTACAGCTTGATGAAGTGATCCATGACGCGCTGATCGAAATCTTCGCCACCCAAGTGAGTATCGCCGTTGGTGGCAACCACTTCAAAGACGCCGTTATCGATGGTCAGCAGGGAGACATCGAAGGTGCCACCGCCCAAATCGAAGACCAGCACATTCTTCTCGCCCTCCTTCTTGTCCAAGCCGTAGGCAATGGCAGCCGCTGTCGGTTCATTGATGATGCGCATCACCTGAAGGCCAGCAATCACGCCAGCATCCTTGGTTGCCTGTCGCTGGGCATCGTTGAAGTAGGCGGGCACGGTGACAACGGCATGGGTAACCTTCTTGCCCAAATACGCTTCGGCAGTTTCCTTCATTTTACCGAGAACCATAGCAGAAATCTCCTCGGGAGCAAAGACCTTGGCGCCTTGGGATGTGTCAACGCTGATGTGTGGCTTCGAGTTCTTCTCGACCACCTTGAATGGGAAGAACTTGATATCGTGCTGCACATTCGTGTCCGACCACTCGCGTCCAATTAAACGCTTCGCATCGAAGACAGTGTTCTCTGGATTTGTGGTCAACTGATTCTTAGCGGCATCACCAATCAGGCGCTCGCCATCAGCTGTGAAGGCCACATAGGAAGGCGTGATGCGATTACCCTGATCGTTGGCAATAATCTCAACGCGTCCATTTTTGTAAACGCCAACGCTACAAACAAAATTCAACGTCATTAAAATCGAGTCGAGTACCACAAAATGGTGCAATTCAATTTAGAATATGATAAAAAGTTTCAATACGATTCAAATTGCTTTGCACCATGTAAATCCAACTGCTGGTATTATCTGCTGATCTGGCAATGCCCAATGAAAATGGCGCAAACTTACCACGAGTAGGTTGTGCCCAGATCAATGCCAATGACGGTGCCCAGCTCCTTGTCCTTCTCCTTCTTCTCCTCACCGAGGGATAGGCCAACAAAGGCTACAATAGCCAATAATATGCACAACTTCATTGTGACAGTTCTTCTCTGATATTTTATTAAATATTTATAACTAGCTTTGATGCTTTACACCAAACAAAAAAACTGCAACGAGAGCGAGAGAGAAGAAATGATGATTAATTAAAGGCACAGAAGCTTAGCTTACGATTTTTTGTACACGTCAACACACCCGGGGGAGACAGAGTGGAATGAAAGAGGGCGAATATGCCGAACAAATGAAACGCTGACGTAGACGTTGGCAACAGGTAATACCGTTATGTGTGCTACTTTGGATAGTCATTGGAGTGACGGACCTAAAGAATTTATGGCAGCGGCCTCAAAAATATTCCATATGTGCTTGAAATATGTCGGGAAATCAAGATACCTAAAACTACCTGGTGATAGCAGGTGCGGGAAACAACTCGACGTCTGATTCAGTAGATAACCGTTCAACAACTGTTTAATGCGGCCCAGCGCGCAGCTCTTCTCTGTTCTGTTTGGTTCTGCTCAGCGCAGCTCAGCTCAGCTCACTGACATTGACCGACGCCGCAGCTCTGCCAACGTTGCTATAGAATTTGTGTATACGTGGTAACATTTTTCTGGTTCTTTCTGCAGCCATGAGCTCAGACTCTCTCTCTCTCTCTGTCACACACTCTCTCACTAAATCAGTTGCCGGCTACGCTCACATGCGTGCAAGAGTTAAAAAAAAAAAAAAACTGGTTTTCCCTTTCCTCTTCTACTAATTCTACTATTATTATAAAAATTTCTATCCACTCATCTTCGTTGAATTCTGCATACGCAATAAGTATACAATAAGCAAAGTAACAACTACACTTGCAGTCGTATGACAATCCAAACAGTCTCACACACACAAACACGCTCCGTCCGGTGAAAGTTGGGGCGGTAGTCTGCCGGCAGCACACGGCATCAATTTGCACAGCTGTGTTAGTTAGGGTCGATTTACTCACGTTTCTATGCTATTGCCCGAAAAAAACTACGTTAAAAAGTTGTATGCTTTTCTGACGACGTGTACTTTTGTCAGCTACCAAATTGAATAGCGTGTGTAGCTTAGGGATCTGTGTTTTTTTAAATGACGTGTACAAAGCTGATTGAATGAATACTAGAGCTGCCAGAGTGCAGAGACGCCTGTCAGCAGCCACCGATAAGTCAGCGCAGGCGCATGTCTGTATCTCGTTCTGTGTGTGTGTGTTTTGTGAGTGTTTGCCTGTATATAAATTTGAGTTTACGTATGCGTTTTATTATTTTGATATTTCAATTATTTGTTATCGCATTGATTTAAACCAAGTGTTGCCATGTCAGCAGCAGATAATGCAGCACGGTGGCAACCTAAAAAGGCGACAGCTGTGTGGCCAAGCGCTAGAAATTTAAATATCCCAATACATGCACATACATACATGTATGTATGTGAATATATTGCAACCGGCCAGTCGGATGTGAATGAACTTTGTTACTAATTGGCAAATGAATTATGTTATGCTAATTTCTTGCTACGGCCCATTGAGCAATATATGTTTGTATGTTAATTATGCACGCCTTCACATCGGCTAGTCATGCGAAGGGCAGTCCAGGGGGATTGGGGGTTGGTCACATTCTCTGTGAAGTCGCCAAATGCCTAAACACAAAAACTCTAAACATTAAATGCATATGCTGTCTAGTACGCAACTATTGTTCACTACATGTGCTTCGCTTATATGTACATATATGTATATACTTGTATTTTATGCGTTAAAATCCGTATGTAGCCACATTGCCAACATGGCGACATCGCGTACAGCCCTACATGTGCCTTATATTTATCTACATTTTTAAACTATATTGTCTTTAAATTACATTTGCATTCGTTTTAATTGGAATAACTGAAAAAATGTTGATGTACTAAAGTACAGATTTGAGGATTAACTTAATTTAACACTTGAAACTTGACTTGACTTGATTGAAAGCTTACTTTTTCCTTTTCTCCCGTTTTCTCTCTTGACGTTTGAAACAGAACTGAAAGAATATCGCTGAATGCTTTCGGCCGGCGCTTTCTACACGGTCACATACGTACACACGAACATACATATACACATACACACACTCAACTCTGTGCAGAGTACACGTCAGTGTTAACTTTACCACAGAGTTGCAAAATTCTAGCCACTCAAAATGTTATCGATTGTTAAGTTACAAAACAGTTATTTAAATACTTACTTTTTCTAACTTAAACTAACTTTGAGCACTTAATTTACAAAAATTACTTATTTAAATATAAGTATTTGTCACTTTGATGCTTTGTCTTTTTTTGGCTTCGATAATTAATAACTTTTGTACACGGTTTCACAGTCACAGTATTTGTTTATATATAAGAATATTAAAAAAAATGTATATTCTTCTTATATTGTTTCTCGTACGTAATGATTTTGTTTATGTTGATATATTCCAATGGAATTGCGCTTTTCTATACATATGTCGATTTGTTACTACTTTGCTGTCTGTTTGGAAACTGTTGTTCGCTCTCTGCAACGCCGGGCTATTTATTTGTCCGCTTTGTTTACGCTCTGACGTGTCGACCACGTCAGTGTCTTGTGCAATTCTGATTGGCATTTCGTGGTGCTGACCGCCAATCTCTGATTGGCCCACGCTGTAAAGAGAGCAAAAGCTTTACTTTACTTTGCTTTGGTTTGTTTTGTTTGTTGCGCTTGCAGATAAATTTTCGTCATTATCAAGGCTGATGGCACCGAGGGAGAGCGCCCGCTCTCTCTCTCTCCCGTTGTGCTTGAAAATGTTTTTTTTTTTTGGTGAAATTTTATTGTTTTTGGCAAACAGTGACGTGTACCAGCTTCCAGCACAGTACCGTTAGTCGAGATAAATCTCGAAATTTCATGAAAGAGAAAAATGAAACGCCCATATTTTTGGATTGATTTAGTTTTATGAATTTGTAATGACACACAATCGATATCAATATATTTTATTCAATTTTGTTTTTTTTTTTATATATATTTTTATCTTTTTTTTCATAACAATAATAGCATTTAATAATCGTTCAACATACAATTGAGCTTTCTCAAAAGTTGATTTCAACGTTTCGTGCTATTTGTCAATTGAATAGAATATTAACAACTTGTTTACGCTGACTAAATGTGGTGTGGGTGGAAGGGGTTGGGGTAGGTAACAGTTCGCTAAGCTTCTGAGATGGGGCTCATCTGGCCTAGTCCAAGCCAGACTCAATGGACTATTTAGCTCGCGATATCTTTATATATATATAATTATATATATATATATATATATATATATATATATATATATATATATATATATATATATATATATATATATATATATATATATATATATATATATATATATATGTACACATATATATAAAGGCAACTAGGCAAAAACGTGACACAATATTTATAGTTTATGGCATAGGGGTATTATAAAAGAAAACAATCAAATCAGCTCTTTTGGCTATATATAAATAATTAAATATTACAATTGTTGCTGTTACTCTTTGCACGTATTCTTCTTCTTCCTTTTTGTAAAAGCTAAATTTTTGGTCAAAAAACTGAGCTAGTCTCATTCAAAAAGTTAAGTTAAGTTAAATCAAAGGGAAAGAGAGATACAAAAAACAAAACACGAAAAGCACATCGAAAAAACAGTTAGACGAGTACAGTTACTGCTAAAAGTTAACAGCTAACAATTTTATAGTTACAATTTGGGCATAAGTTCAGTGCATAAAAATTTTGTTTTTGTTTCAAACTTTTCATTTTAATTCGAGTTTTTTTTTTTTTTTTTTTTTTGTGGTAAATTGTTAAAGTTTAAGATTGGTGTTTTTTCTCAATATTTTGAAACACTTAGAGTTGCCATAAAATTGTTGCAGTTGTTGTTGTTGTGCTAGTTGTTGGTCCGAAACAATTGGTAAATAGCTAGAATCTCATTGACTGGCATTTGTATTTGTAAATAGTTGTAGTAAATATATATATATATAGTTTATAAGATATACAGGCTAGTTAACAATATCAACAAATGGGCGTGCCTACGCCTGCATTCTTAGTGTGTGTGTGTGTGGGGGGGGGGGTGTGGCGGTGTGTGTGCGTGCTTGTTTTAAACTTCATCTATCTCTCGTATCTCTCTCCCACTCTCTCGCTCTCTCGTTCACTTGTTCACTCGTGCCGCACGCCGCATATAGACAGGAACGTACTGAAATTGTGTAGACTGCACGCCGGCAGCACCGTATACACTATCGTTGCCATTTCGTGGCATTTGTGTCGGAAGTCGTGCAGCGCCTGCAACAGCAGATCCGTGGGCGGTGCGGCGTTCACCTGGTAGAACAGCTTTAGGTGTATCGCTGGCAATGCGGATGCAGCTGCTACCGTTGCCGCCTGCTGCTGATCCCCAGCGCCGCCAGGCTGCTGTGGCAGTGACATTGGCTCGGTGGGCGTGGCAGTGTTAGGCGCTGTCTGCTCCTCAGCTTCACGCAGCAGCTGTTGTTGCTGCTGCTGTTGTCGCTTGGCCAACGGGTAGTCCTTAAGCAGTCGATTCACAATATAGGTGAGTATTTCGTCCAGATGCTCAGCACTGAGGCTCTGAGCCAGACGGCAATGGTTGCCCAGCACGTCGTCGCTCAGCTGCGTCAACTGCGTGGTGGATGAGGCCAAGCCAGTTGCCACATAGCAAACAATGGCCGCGCAATTGTTCTCATAGTTCCAACGGCGACGAATCGAAATAGTATAATCGCTCACCGAGCACCCAGTCTCCTCATCTGGAAGTGTAAATAGAACACAATTAGCTACGTATTGATCAACGGCAATTAAAGCTTGAAACTCTGCAATCTTAAAGATTCTCTCATTCGATGTGAGAGCAGCTCTATGGCTTACTTATGTTTGTACGAAAAATAATATATATATATATATATATATATATATATATATATATATATATATATATATATATATTATAATGTAACATTTAAGCTACAATGCAAATTTAAATTGAAATGACAGATATGAGAAAGATGTATGCATAATCTATAGAAATACATATTATATAAAATTCAATTTAGTATAGATACACAGAATATTGCTATGACAAAATATATCGTACATAAATGTACCAAAGGTAAATATGTATATATGTTATCGTTTATACAAAGAGAATTTCCAATTGTTTAAGACTATGCTCAAGTTCAAGGGGAGTTGCACTGGCTATATCTAGGCCTTGATATGAACTTACAGTCGAAACGATCGTTGTGGGTGTGCGCCCACACCTGCCACTCGACGAGTGCTTCGCGAGGCAGTGCCGGCAGCACAATATAATCCATGATGGCATTCGTGGTGCGACGCTCCCATTGACGCCGTGCCTCGCCAATGAAAGCGGGATGGGTGACGAAGCAAATGCCATGGACGACATCGCGCAACTGGCCCTGGGCATTCATTGCCTTGGCGATACGGCTGATGTGACGCAATGCCAGTTTGCATTGGGGCCGGATGCCGCCCTCAATGATTGTCATGCTGCCCGGCACAAGGGCAATTTGTCCCGAGATGTAGGTGATGTCGCCAACCTATAAGAAAAAGTTTCTGATTTGAGTCTCTCTCTCTCTCCCTTTTACTCTATCTGTGATTTACTCGTGTGGACTGGCTATACGGTCCGATGTTGGCTGGCGCCCAGTGGGATATGCCCTGGACGTGCATCGTATTGCGACGACCATTGAGCAGCTGCTGCGTCTCCTCGCTGTCGTCGCCGCTATGGATGGGAGGTGCACGGTACGCAATGGCCTCCATAACCACATGACAATCATCCGGAAGCGGGCACTCGACACAGACTCTCGTCGGTGGATTGTGAAAGCCAAACGATTGCAAATAGATGCTATTGAGAACTGGATACTCAGCAATAGATCTCACATATAGCGTGGTGAAGCACAAGTCTTGCAACTCGTAGCCATTGGTGGAGCACAGTTCACGCAGCGTATTCAATGCCTGTTGCATGCCCAGCTCCAAGCTGGCGGCGCAGCCTGCGAGATAAAAAAAAAAACACGAATGAAAATGCCATTTAGACTTTAGATATCTGAATTAGTTAGTGGCTAGTTGTATGTGCTGCTGGTTACCCTGTATGCCCGCCAGCCACATCCAGCCCTTGGCGTTGACGGCTGCCTTGGCCTGGTTGGCGAGTGGACGAAATTCCCGTTCGTATTTCATTGGACTGGGCGGCTGGGTGAGGCCTGTTGCCATCGTCGTCGCCGCCGCATTATTGTTGCACTGCGTGGTGCTCAGCCCAAGCGAGGAGATGGCCAGCGACAGCGAGCCGCACACGGCAGCCGTGCTGCTACCCAGTGGATGGGAGCTGCCGAAGCCGCAGCAGCTGTTCGCCTGCAAGGCGCCGCCTACGCCGCCACCAGTGGCGCCCAATGCCAATGCGGATGCGGATGTCGTTTGATTCGCATTCGCATTAGCATTCCCAAGCAGCAGCAGCGAAGCGCTGCCCGTTATGCAGCTTGCCGTCGGTATGGGCTCGTCGACGCTGGCGCTCTTCGTTACAATGGGTATCGGCGAGGACGATGATGTGGCCAGGTGTCGGCCAAACGAATTGCTGCGCGATATCAACTCATTCTGGCTAAGCGATTCGCGCAGGCGCGTCTCCTTTTCGATTAGCTCCAGTTCCGTCTCACTGAAGTCTGGGTCGCTCAGATCACTGTACGTGGACTCATTGAGATCGGTTATGTAGTCGAGGGACTTCTTAACGAAGACCACATCGCCGCCGGCATTTGGCTCCTTCGGCTGCAGCGTTAGCTTCGTAAAATTAATGTAGCCAACGGGGCATATAGGATCCGCGCTGCTAATTATCGTCTGTATATCCTCGACAACGATGCGCTGCTTGAACAGCGGGCAGTCCAGAGTGAATGTCTCATATTCCCCGCCCTCGCCGCACACATTCAATCCATACTTGTCCCGCATCTTCAGCAGATGCGTTTGCATCTCGCGCAACGATTTGCCCAAATGGCGATCCGGTACCAGGCCCAATGCGGCCACCTGCAAAGCTTCCTCATGAGATTCAACTGAATGATACGGGAATTGCATGATTCGGCTTACCTTGATGATAATGGCGTGCACCTGACAGTCAATCATCTCTTGCAGCAATTCAGTCTGATCTCTCCTCCACAAATAGGCCAAGGATATCAGGTTCAGCCGGCTGCACACGTTCTCCACCCGCACCCGCTGATAGTCCGACAGTATGGCGCCGACAGCCACCGCCTCCACATTTAGTTCGTGCTGTCAAATGAAACGCAACACGAAACATCTTTAAATAAATACGTCTTTAAATAAATTAATATATATATATATATATGTATATATATATATATATATATATACATATAAATATGTATATACTGCTTTCATAGACGATGCTATTACGAAATTACAAGTTCACTCTCTGTTCACAAAGCAATAATGATCGTTACAGCCATTACGTAATTTTATAGAGACAACAATTTGCCTTCTGTCAAATCTCTATTATTTTCCCCTAATAATCCAATATACTAATATCATATACTATACAATGCAATGCATGAAAAAGTTCTCGAGTTATGTAATTGGAAAAGGAAAACGAAAACGAAAAGGTTTCTATTTCCCTTCCACTCTCTGACAGATACAGCTACATATATAAATTTTATAATATTGTGCATATCATATATGTATCTATTATTTTCCGCTATTAATCCAACAGAATATACCTAACATAGTTTTCGAGTTATATATATGATATATATTTTTGTAATTCAGTTTCAAATATAAATTTTGGGTATGGGAAAATCGGGGTCTTTCCCTCTCACTCTATGAGAGATATAGACATAGATTTTTATGTAATATGGTACATATGACATTATCGATCAACGAATATACTGGAAGTCATTTTCGAGTTAGGGTCGAGTTATATATATGATATATATTTCTGTCAATCAATAAATTTGAGGTAGCTATATGGGAAGAGGTTTCTATTTCTCTCCCAAGTATATTCCTCTTAGTTATTCTTCAAATTCCTTTTTCATAATAATTAGCTATAGTCTCTTAACTTTTCCAATTTCTCGCTCAATTCATTCAATTGATCGTTTCAAGTTATTATTTGGAATTGGCATACCAAATATCAGTGCAATATATCAAACAGATTCTGAATTATGACCCTACACCAATCCAGTGGAAACAATTCCGAGTGCAATATACTATGAGCATAGGGAAATCAGGCCTCCTTCTACTGGCTCTTCTTATTTTTTGGCAAACTTATGAACGAATCGATTTATGACCCACTTAGTTATGGCATCATTTGGCTGAAGCCCATCTTTAAAGTTCAAGTACATTGTCATTGAGCGAGGGCTTAGTCCTTGTATATATATATATATAATGTGGCTACCCCTCCATAGTTCACGTGCTTGGCGGCATTCTTGATAAGATTAAACGATTTGCCCACTGTGAAACTAATTTCCGCAATTATATTTTATATTCGAATTGTTTGATGGGGCGTAAACTTGTTCAAGGGCAATCAACAAAGCTTTACATGGGAGGGGCAGCAGACAGCTGCGTTAGCAAGTATCCTGCAAAAAGTAAACTTGGGTATATGATATATAAGCCCCTCTAAATGCTTTGTAGGATTCTACAGACTATAAACTCTATGCGAATCTAAAGAATTTCTTGAATTTGGATTTTGCTAACTTTTTTTCTGTTCATCCGTATCCAGGCGCACTATATGTCGCCCTTTAGGCTGGGTCAACTCACTACTGATGCTTATACGCCCAATGGAATGCTGCAGTACAGGGTATACAGGCGAGCGTCATCATTAGCGTCATTCGTCAGCTATTTGCATCGATAATCAGCTATCTGTAGCCTCAATCTTTCTATATATACATATATATTGTATAATTGTCGCCTTGACTCACCTTGCACGTTTCCAGCAAACTGTACAGATCCTCGACTTCATCATCATCGGTGGGCACATACTGTTTGCCGGTCTGTAAGCTCTTGCCCTTGGTCTCCCGCCTATACAGGGGCAGGCCCATGGCACTGGCGAGTATCTCAATGCCCATGTGGCCAACTGTTTGATACATAAAGCTGTCCAGCTCATCTAGAGTGGCCATAAATTGAATTGAGTGCAAATATTTGATAGAAATACTCGACTTTTACCTCTGTCCTTCGGATGTAAATTGGCAAGTGCGACAATTTCGTGACCCTCGGCGACGCACTGCATCATATTGTAGCAGCTATCCTTGCCGCCGCTCACCATTGCCACCACGCGCATCTTGACAACTTATCTGTGTAGGTGTAGGTGTGAGGTGGTATGTGTGTGTGAGTGTGTGGGTGTGTGTTTGGTTATTTGGTTTGTGCTTCTCGGTTCAGCTGGAGTGTGCGCTCATTTGGTCTGTTTGTTGACTAGACTTGTTTACAGTAAAGAACGTGGCGTCTTCTATTAACACAGAGCGGCTGTTATTGATGTTGTTGTTCGTGTTGGTGTTGGTGTTGGTGTTGCTGTTGCTGTTGTCGATGTCGTTGTCAACTATAAAGAAGGCAAAGCATAAGTTGAGTTCATTAGGGTGTGCGCTTGTTGCTGCCCCGCTAAAAGCTCTCTCAGGTGGCTGCGGAATCTAATTAGCTCAGAGCATAAGCAAATGCCAAAGTGTTGCCACTTAATGTGCTTTGGCACCGACTGCAGTCTGCAGCAGCTGAGCAGCTGGCAACGGGCAACGGGCAGCGCGGCCACCGCACACTGGCCAGCACGGTGAACGTATTGGTCATCCGACCAGGATGCTCTGTTACTTTCTGTATAATTGGCAAAAGTCGGCCAAGCTAAATGATTGCGCGAAGGTCACACTCGCACACACACACTCACACGCAGTCACATATATTTGCATACATAGTAAAACACATATGTAAGATATATATATATATATATATATATATATATATATATATATATATATATATATATATATATATATATATATATATATATATATATATATATATATATATATTATTTATATATACATATGTGGATTTGCACATGTACACACACTTGTCACGCACTTTTGATATACTGCTGGCGCCGCCTGTCTCGGCGCTGACATAAATACTAAATTTTCTGTCCTATTTGCCGTTTACATATACAAGAATTTTGATATTGTTTAATATTTACCCGACCAGTTTGTGGCCGTGCGCGACTTTATGGAATTCGCACACTTGTGTATTATGTTATGCGCTAGAGATGAGCGATGTTGCGTGTCGCAGCGATAGTTTATACACACTTGATAGCTTTTTTTTATAACCAACTATAAAGAAGTTTTTTGCACTTTTGAAATTTATTAATTTAAGGAATAATACAAAAGTATCAAATTAATATTACTTTCATTATACAGTACCCTATCTATTTCCGTGGCAAATTATATTGTTATTGAATATTATATTGACATTGTTCACACATCTTTGATTTTGCCGGCAAAAAACATTGCAACCGTTTGCTTTGCAGTTCGAAAAATTATAACTGTCGATGTTTGTTATTTAAGTTTAACTGTGGCCTCCGTTACAGCGCTGTTAGCCATCTCTAATGTTAGCCATCTGTTGCGTAAAAATGCGCACTGAATGTTAACCTAACACAAAATAAATGTCATAAATGAAAAATTAATCGATAATTTTACACAGCAAAATATAACCGCTAAAAACAGAATTGCACTGCTTGGTTTGTTACTCACGTTACTCATTTTTGCACTTACGTAGTCACTTTGCGCTCACGCTCTGTTAAGTTTAACAGAGCATTTCAACATGACGTTGGCTTGCTACGATTAACACTCTCATCTGTTTATAAAAAGACACCAATAAAACATCATTTCGCAATTTCTTCATCAAAATTTGACATTTGATTTCTCTTGGCACCCAATTCTTTGGTGTAATAATCAAAATTTTAATGACTGATATGAACATTTTAAGTCATAACACCAAAAAGAAGAAAGCGTTTATATAAAGAGTTTGGTACCAATGTGTCAAGAAATTCAGAAGGCGAAAGACAACAAAAGAATAAACAAAAAATAATAATAATAAAAAAAAAAATAAATAAATAAAAAAAATAAAAAAAAATACATAAAATAAAAATATATAAAAAATAAATATAAATAAAATAAAAATAAATAGTAAAATCGAAATAAAATTGACCTAAGTGACAACGATGACCGCTGTACCTCAAAGTAAACAATATAATATAACGCATTATCAACAACGTTTTAACTGGGATTGCGGGATATCCTGCATATTGATGATTCTGTCCGCATCGCAACGTAAACAGTTCCTGCTCAATTTTGACAACATCTGCAAGGACGAAGGTTTCGGCGTCAGCACCTGGACAATCGATCTATGCTACCTGCTGTTGCGCTATCACGTGCGTCACGAATACTTTACGCAAACGATTGGCGTTGATCCTAGTTATAAGAAGCATTCGTACTATTCACATATACTGGACAAGGACGAGAAGCGGATCGTGCGCAGGTTCAAGGATGCGGCAACGCGAGGGTTACGTATCCAGCAACGCACAATCAACATTCATGGAATTGTTATGCACTTGGCACGCCACGGACCAATTATATTGTTGACAAATGCCTCACAGCTCATATGCGAAGTGTGCCGTCGTACAATACGTGAAAAGATTGGGTAGGTAAGAGCGTAACGTAGCGATAATGTTACGTATGCACTATGTACATATATATACTTATACTGCAATGCAATGTTTGAATACACAACAAAGACACGGATATCTCAATAATGCATAGAGAGCACGCGCGAAGGTCAGCGTTATTTGCCAATGGTGGAATCAAATGGATAATAATTCGAATCACTTAGGCAACTATCTCACTCACACACATAATCATAGTCATTGGTCGTAGCACTGGCAGATGACGCCTGCATCTGACATATGCAAAGCAGAGCTCAAATATCGATAAATTCGGTTATCGGAATATGAGCTGGCGCCAAACTATCAATTTTAAGCGTGTCTTAGCTGTGCATTCATTCAGAGTTTTAATTGGCTTGATTGGCAAACTTTTACAATTTTACATTTTATTAAGTTTTCATCTCTTCTGTTTTGCCCGCAATACAAACAAAAGTTTTGCTGGACACTATGTGGTACTATGCGGCTACGATGCAGAGGAACACAAAATATTTTACAACAATCCAGAAGCGCGCGACGGCCGTAAGTGCAGTGCAATTTATCGATCTTTTACAGAGACTAATGCTAATCAATTGCAGATACTTGCCGCTGTTCCCCGGCTTCAATGGATACGGCACGCACGGCTTTCGGCACCGATCAGGATATCATTTTTATTTATGAGAAATCGAAGCGCAAAAAGTAAATTCTAAGATGCCGATGGTGGCGATGACGTCATAGTACCTGGCCAGCGGTTGCCACAGTTGTTGTTGTTAAATGGACCTGCACGCTTATGTGATATTTTCTAGTATTAGGACTGCGATTTGATCGCACTAGGCTTGGACATTCATCGGACGTACCTAAGCTATATGCACCGTTAGTTTCCACTTACTAACTATGTTGTCAATGTACCTTTTTTATTTTATTTACCATTTAACATTGTATATACATATATATATATGTATATATGTAGAAATTTATATATATGTATATATATGTATATATATATAACTATTATTGATATTTGTTTACACTTTCAACTTTTACTTTGGTTGTTAAACAAAACAAAGTTAATTATTTTTTTTTAGCTATAGCATTTATTTAAGATAATAGTTGGTCCCCATTTAAAAAAGGAAAAATAACAACAACAGCAAGTTATATATTATATTATATCCCTTGTAGAGCAAGACAAATGTTTAAATACTTTCTCGAATACAAAAAAAAGTATTATAAACATAATATAACAGTATTTCAACATACATATACATTTGCATATATCTATATATGTCTATATTCGCATATAATAAAAAAAAACGGCTATAAAAATGTTTTGTTCTTTCTACTGAGTGTCCTGGTTGAGCTGTTTGGTAAGGAGTTGCAGCTTAATGTGTGGCGCCTCCACGGGCAACAGAATCTCGCCCGCATTGTTTGTATATTTGGCATATAGCTGCTCGGAGAAGGGCTGGAAGCCCTGCGAGCAAAGAATCTTTTGTGAGAAAATGCCGGTGGCATCGGCTTTGAGCAGCTGGAAGCCAGCTTTGCGTGCCACCTGCTCGGCGCGGCGCACCAGTTCCTTGGCGATGCCCTGCCCGCGATAGCGTGCATCCACGGAGAGGATACGCACGTCAAAGACGTGCTCGACATTGTAGCGTGCGAAGAGATCCACCTTTAGGTTGTGGCCGTAGAGCAGTTGGAATATTTTCTTATAGTTGGCATCGGAGCTCTCGTGCAGCTTTTCGAGCGCTTGTTCCGTATCGCCTGGACGCAGGATGCCATTGAGTATGACGCCAGCGATTTGGCCGTAGTTGTTGCTGTCGTCCCGATCATCCAGCGCCATTATGCTTAGCTGATCCTGCAGCGTTGCCAGACTATGATGCTCCAGCTCGACGTTACCACCCCCCTGCTGGCAGAGGCCGGCAGCACGATTCAGAGGCTCGTCGGCAAAGAAATTG
The DNA here is from genome assembly GCA_035045555.1 of Drosophila fulvimacula. Classification (NCBI taxonomy): domain Eukaryota; kingdom Metazoa; phylum Arthropoda; class Insecta; order Diptera; family Drosophilidae; genus Drosophila; species Drosophila fulvimacula. Next base: position 1,218,017 of record JAWNOX010000018.1, on the reverse strand, counting down.
CCACGCAAATGCTCGATCACTCGCTCGAAGTGTTCCTCCGTAATCAATTTGTACTCCATTGTTTAATTACTATATATAAACGTGCTGGAAAGTGTATGCTATATAAAGTGGAGTGGAGAATGTGTAGCATACTTATTAGACACGTTTAAAAAGGGGAATAAAAACATTTCTAAGAGCAGCTGCATGCAATCTCACTGCAAATGCAAATATTTTAGCTCTGCATAAACAGCAAAATAAACGAAATGATCTCTGTTTATACTCGTGTATATGAGACACACTAATACTCACACACACACATGCCTTCAAACATATGTACATAAAAGACGCCAGCTCTCAGTGGTATTTTTGCTTTCATAACTCAATTAGAGAGTACGCATAACTCTCTCATTCTCTCTCTCTCTCTCTCTCTCTCTCTCTCTCATTCACACGCTTACAGAAGCATTCCAACGCACACACATGAAAACTTCCGCTCTCTTTTTCTTTGTTGTTGTTTGTTGTAGGTGCTGTCGCTGGGATTACAATCGCATTATATTCAACAACTTACGACGCCTAAGCGACGAGTATGCACCCAACTAACCCCTTTTACTTCGCCCTCTCAGCTTCTTCCAGCACTTGTCGGTATTTGCAATAAGTGAATTTAATTTATTTTCTTTTCACTTAAATTTCCTTTAGGTACTTTAATTTTAAACTTACTGTTCCCTTATTGTTTAATCTCTCAATTTGATTTTATAAATCGGGAGAGCGACTAAAAATGTGTAACCTACTTGCGGGCGCTGCGAAATGCGAACTGCGGCCGCAGCAGCAGCAGCAGCAGCATCCTAGCTGAACTTCTGTTCCTGTGCGTTGTGCGAGAAAAATGTATGCCCAGTGGCGTACAGGCTAGGCGCACTGTTCAACAAGTCGTTGAGAAGCGTGAGCCCCCGCACAATGCGCGGCCATGAAACACGCTGTTAACAACTAACAGGATGAGTGCGTGTGTGCATGTGCGAGTGAGCGAGGGAGTCGTTGAGTAAGTCAGTGTGCCTGTTCGTGACTTTTGCCAAATGCCAATAAAAATTCGAGCTAGAGAGCAAAAGAGAGGCGCAAAAGCATTTTTTCTGTTCTTCTTGTCACTCCCACTCTCGAGCATTTAGTCGAACAAGCATTAGACAGCAGCAACAGCGACGCCAACTGTTGATTTACTCTGTTCTTTGTACATACTATGTATGTATATATGTGTGTGGGTGTTTAACGCCAATTGTGGCTGTGTGTGTGTGTGCATATGTAAATACATACGAATTTTGACTTTTATATGACTTACTCAAGGACTTAAGCCCAATGGGATGTCACCTGCATAACAAATACTTGACAATTGCGATTGATGTGCTCAGTAATTTTCTTAATTGGATCTTAGCCAACGTTTGTACTAAGTACTACTTTTACTTACCACAAAATGGAATATTTCGAGGCACCTATATGAGTATTACGTAGGCTACTAATTGCAGATGTCTGGTTAGGCAATTAATTCAACATTGGCTACGGCCTTGCTCAGAGCCAACCACGCCCTACAGTAAGCTAGACCTCGAGCTAGACCTCGAGCTAGACTGTGCCCCCAGCAATTCCCAGTTGCCCATGCAATATTTTTTATTTTAATAAATATTATTAACCAACCTACTGTATAAGGCGCACACGTGTACATTTATTTTTTTTTTGTTTTTCGCTATTTTTCGCATTGTGCTTAATTTGTTTCGTTTTTTTTATTTTGACACATGACGGCACAAGACGCATATTCAAATTGCGTGACTCGGGCAACCTCTGTGCTACCCCCGCCCCCTCTGTGGCAAGCTCCATTCGCCATTGTCAGGTCATGCCGAAAGACGATGACAATGGCAGCGGCAGCGACAGCGTGCGTGTGTGTGTGTGTGTGTGTGTGTGTGTGACATTTCTTTGTTTTTAGTTACTGACGACCTGACTGAGTTTTGTGCGTACTGTTAGCAATCAGCATCAATTTAAATCAATTCGGTCTAACGGTCGCACGCAGCGATTTGGCAGCACTGGCTTAGGGAGGTGGAGTCGTGACTGGGCGATTCAAGATTTTGCTTTTGCTGTCAAACTAAAAATGCATTCAGTGAAATAGGAAATCGAACTGTACTCGAATTTCTATTATAATGCAAAAATACATTCACGTTCATATCTGCGACATTTGATCGACACTCACGCACTCATCTCTAGTGGTCGGTGCTCCTCTGTGACAGTTGCTGTGGTGGCATCAGCTGAGCGCTCGGCCTAATGGACGCGCTTCACTTTTATCCATACGTCACGTTGGACGATGTCGCCGTCGCCGCCGCCGTCGGCGCCTGCGTCGGCGTTGACGCTAGCGTCGAAGACCGTTGCGCTATTTGTCGTTTGTCCCATTTCGTTGTCGTGTGCTTTGCTTTGCGGTTCTCGTTCTTTTTGCTCGGTGTTCGTCCGTTTATTTTTGTATATTTGTCGCATATATTTTTTTGGTTAATATTTTGTTGTTCTTATTTTTAGTTTACAGTTTATGCTTTGTTATTGTTGCTATTGCTGTGACTGTTGATTTTGTTGTTCCTGCTGTTGCTGCTGTTTCTGTTGTTGTCATTATTGTCGTAGCTGCTGACTTATAACGGAAAGTTGTGCACAACACAAAATTCTATTCAAATTTGTCATCAGTCGGCCGACGGCAGAAGAAGCAGCGCGCAACGTAACTGTAACGGTATCAGTAACTGTAAACTTGCGGGCTCTGCTAACCTAAAGGGATCATGGCTGCCAAGGATCGTCTACCCATATTCCCATCGCGCGGGTAAGTGCTCTCTCTCCCTCCCTCTCTCTTTCCTCCTCTCTGTCGCACAATCGAGAGATTTCTTCACGCACTCACGCATTCTGTCGCGCAGAGCACAAACGTTGATGAAATCGCGCCTCGCGGGCGCCACGAAGGGCCATGGCCTACTTAAGAAGAAGGCAGATGCTCTGCAGATGCGCTTTCGCTTGATTCTGGGCAAGATCATTGAGGTAGGCAGAGGCAGCTGACTGAAATGATTTCGCCATCTCGCTGAGCGACCTCTCTCCCCCTTCCCTTCCACAGACCAAGATGCTAATGGGCCAGGTGATGAAGGAGGCGGCCTTCTCGTTGGCCGAGGTCAAGTTCACCACGGGTGACATCAACCAGATTGTGCTGCAGAATGTGACCAAGGCGCAGATCAAGATACGCACCAAGAAGGACAATGTCGCCGGCGTCACTCTGCCCCTGTTCGAGCCCTACCAGGATGGCGTCGATACTTACGAGCTGGCTGGGCTGGCACGCGGCGGCCAGCAGCTGGCCAAGCTCAAGAAGAACTATCAGAGCGCGGTGCGTCTGCTCGTCGAGCTGGCCTCGCTGCAAACGTCCTTTGTGACGCTGGACGATGTCATCAAGGTGACCAACAGGCGCGTCAATGCCATCGAGCATGGTTAGTTCCCAGTACATATCTCCCGAGTCCGGGTCCAATTTGACCTATATATGCCCATCCTTACAGTTATAATACCGCGCATCAATCGCACCATTGAGTACATCATCAGTGAGCTGGACGAGTTGGAGCGCGAGGAGTTCTATCGCCTGAAGAAGATCCAGGACAAGAAGCGCGAGGCGCGCAAATGCGCCGATCGCAAACGCGAGGAGCTGCGCCGCCAGGGCTACAACGTGGTCAGCAGCGAGCAGGCGCACAACATACTCGAAAACGACGGCGACGAGGACTTGCTCTTCTAAGTCGAAGAGCCAATCAGCGAGCCACTTGTAATTCGCAGACGCAGACACACACACACACACACACACACACACTGACAGAGACACACGCACACGCACACGCACACGCACACACGCAGACCACTTGACGCCTTTGCGAGTCTTAATTCAATTTCTACTCTCACATTGTGCTGCAATTTGTTCTGGTTCTGGTTCAGCTACTGGTTCGTTGTTGTTGCTACTGTTGCTGCTCTCGCTGTCATTGTCATTGTTGTTGCTGCTGCTGTTGCCGTTGCCGTTGTCGTTGTCGTTGTCGTTGTTGCTGCTGTTGCTCTTGCTGCCCATGTTGTATGTAGCTAATGAAATTATGTACACGTATCTACTCGACTATGTATTTGTATTATTATTGTTATTATTATTACTATTCCCATGATTGGCTGCTGTGTGTGTGTGTGGTGTGTGTGCTCGCTGTTCATTTGACTAATTTCGTTGACTTTTAATTGTGCACAGAAAAAGAAACTAGATAAAAAAAAAAAAAAAAAAACGAAAAAAAAACCTATTTGATGGCCCATAAAATCGTCTCATTTAGCCGCTTTGGTCATCCGTAGTTATTGATATGGATATGGTAGGCCCCATGGCTGGCTCTACCCCAGCAAGCACACGACACGTGCCAAACCGCAAGTCAATAACAAAATCGTATATAGACATAAATATGCATATATGTATATAGTTCGTAAGATCGAAAGAAATGCGCGCACAGATTATCTTTCAAGCGCGCTCTCGATCATGTTCCCCTTCTCGTTCTCGTTCTCGTTCTCGTTCTCAGAGAACTAGAGTTCCCCAATTTGAATTAATAATAGGCGAGACATACATAAATTGTTTAGATACATATATAAAATCAAGTTTATTCATATACATATAGAGATATATGTATATTATGTTTGCTTATACACGTAATAGTTTGCCATTGACCACATATATATTTTTATTTATTTATTTAATTTTTTTTTTTGGTTTTCTCTTTGTATTATGTTTCTCACAGTTCTGTTTTTAAGTAGTTAGCTTTTCCATTTTCCTGTCTTGTGTGTGGGTGTGGGTTTTCTCTTTAGATTTTTAAATTCGGCTTGCTTTTCATCAAGTTCTTAGTTTAAGACAAAAAAATTTTTTATCGCACGAAGTCGAGGGCCAAAAAAAGCTTTAAAAAATATTTGGGCAAATTTATTTCGCTCATTTGCGCGTGGTGTAAATGGGGCTTTTAGTTTCGGCTGCATTTACTAGTGTAAATGGTCCTTAAGTTTGCAAAAAATGTGCATGCATTATATTAGATAGATATACATACATGATATATGTATATGTATGTATATTTGTGTGTTCGAGTATGTAAGATATTGTATACCAAGTACTGTGACTGCAGTTTGTACTTCTCCAAAATATATTTATGTATGTATGTATATATAAACATGTATTTGTTTATAGGCATTGTGTTCACTGGCTCAAGAATGTTGCAAATAAACTAACCGGAAATTAATGCCGTTCTGAACCGGAAAAACGTTCATTTTGTCGAGAAGGAGAGAGAGAGAAAGAGATACATTTAGCTCTCATAATAATGTTCATCTGCTCTTCTGAATCATTTGACACTATTGAAGTAATAAACAGGAAATTTCTGAATATATACAGTGTATATAGTCAGGAATATAGCTTCTACGCGCATGAATGTACATAACTCCTAGGCCTGAGGCCTCAAAAATTGTACTTGAACTTTTTTTTGTATATTATATAGAAAATTTAGATCCATG